>CM063506.1:8296600-8336600 GCA_032207245.1 Pardosa pseudoannulata
GAGAGATAATTTTTAATTTATACGTAATATTCAATCACTTGAGAAAGAAAGGAAAAACTTTTTGGAGTTTGTTTTGGGAATAGGAAATATAAAACAGATATGTACCTTTATTAGTTCTAAAAGTAAATAAGCATAACTACGGAAAAGGAAAATATGTTATATGTTTTAATAAATCTTGAGTATCTAGGGACTTTTCTATATTTAAACTAATTTTTCGAATATGGCAATCATAATATCGTAGTGAAGGCCCTTTCAAACCTTACTTGAGTTCTGTATGAGATTTTGTGGTGAGATAATAAAGCTGTTTATTGATGTAATTCCTTATATTGTCTCTTGCTATTCTAATCACTAATACAGCATTTGTATATCCACCTTATAAACCGAGTACATTTAATATAATTTCCAAATTTACATCACAGTTACTCCAAACACTAACTGTAATATTTAAAATAGAGCTCTTATTTAATTTTCTTGCCTAATGCATTTCATGTATTGTAATTATTATTTATAATTTGGAAATTTTTCTCCAGAGTTTAAGGGTGACTTTTATATTCACCGACCTATAGTAGTAAAACAAAAAAAAACGATCCAGGCGTTCCCTTGTGTTAGGCTTATAGATATTATAGATATAAGATATTACAGAAAAACAAACATTAGTAATATTGGATATTTACAAAAATTTACTATATAGAAGTGTAAATAAAAGTAATAAATGGAAAAAACATAAGGTAAGAAATAAAATAATGCATTTTCATTTTACATCACTACAATGATTATTCTATGACCCAAAGATATTTGCTAATTTTATTAAACATCTGAGTGAATCATTTCGATTAATATTTGAACTAGGGCATTTTTATAATGTTTCTTTACTTAAGTTGGAAATTATTGAGTTTAAAATTTTATTACATCTCCCTTATTTCATAAGTAATAGATCGCTGCCTGTAAATTGATCTGTTCTTACCCATTTTTTTTAGCCATTTTGAACTTTTATTACCTTTTACTGCATTTTTAAAAAATTTTATTTCGAAACTCAGTTAGACACAACTGCCTGATTTTTGAAAAATAAATATTAGTGTTTATATAACACTAAATGTATTCCTCCTGTTTAATATTTATAAAATATGAAAATGTAAGTGTCCATACATAATTTAAAATTGCATATTGGAAAAAAAATAACTCTAAGTATTTATTTAAGTTACAAGTCAAAATTGCTATAAAATAATTTTTGTTAATGTCTTAAGTTAAAATCCATATATGGTGTTATATGTAAATGATCCTAACTCAAGTTCTGTATTAGATAATCTGTACAACTAATCTATGAATGAAATTCGAGACTTCTGATTTTACCTCATTATCAAAATACCAAAACAGAAAATTCGGTGTTTCAATCGAAATTTAAACCTTAATTTTAAGGAAAAATACCTTTAGAATTTTCTGTGTCTGATGATCGTTTGATTTATGCTACTACAGCTATTGCTTGTTTTTCTTTCTGTTACCATGTTGGAAAGGATAGATAAATCTCTACACCTCGGAAGACTGTATGAGTATTCTTGATTCTACTCGTAATAATTTTATTAAAAAGGCTCTTTCAAAAAAAGTGCAATCTGATGTTTGTCATCAAGTATATACGAGAAAACAAACAAATCAACAAAATATTAATTTTTACTGCGTTGTGCACAGTAAAAAAGTTATTGCAGTTGCAAAATTGTTCATTTTGTAGCCTTTGAGGAATATAGTAGCGTTGTCGAAGTTTTGAACACGTCTGAATATATTTTGACTTAAAGCGTTTCAAGTGACATCAATGTTCTGCCAGCATAAAATATTACATCAAAGATACTGTAAAATCAGACCTTTCTGCAGTTATTGCAGGTTTTAAAGTTATGTCTTTTCGTAAGTAAAAACAATTAACTCTTAAAGTATAAATATCACATTTGAGAGTCTGTGAAAGCATTTTTGTTAGTTCGGTCGCGATATCTGTACGAATGTATCTAGCAAAACTCAAAAGATATAAAACAGGCCACTGCAAATTTATAGTTAGGAGTGTTGTGACATCTAATTGTGCACCTCTAATTTTTATTTTATTTAGCTATCCATATAAAAAAATCCTCAGTGTATCAAACATAAAATATTCAAAAATAGATATATTGAATGCTTTCGTTTCATGGAAATTTTTCTTTACGTATTATTTTGTGTAAAGAAACATATCGGAACTGAATAACAATCTACTGTTTTTAAATTCTCTAATTTGCAAAGAAAACATTTTTATGATTACTGTAAGAAATTGTTTAGTTTTGTATTATTTGGACTCATGTATAGGTAAAAATAAAGTGTCTTTTTTTGAAAGATATTTAAATTACTTCATATGTTAGAATCACTTGCTTATGAAAATAATTAGAATAGCTTATTTATATCAATAATTATTAATTCATTCATTATTTCCATTTTAATAAGTATAGTTTGTACAACAATAAACATTTCCTTTATAATATTTTTTTTACTTTAAAAATGTTAAATATTTTTACCAAATATGTATATTTAATGTATAGTAAATATATTTGTAAGGATTTAATATCAAACATTTTTCACTTGCTTTAAAAACCATTTATTTTATACATTGTGTTTATCCGTCCAGAGTTAGATATTCTTTATTTTAAATGTATTACATTTCTAGATCCAAGCTAATTTTATGTTTATATAACTCAAAAGTGTTCTTATTATTGATTATATCATCTTAAAAATACACACTGGTTTTCGTTCTGAAATAAGCGACAAATATTTCCTTTACAAGGCTCTCCATTCTTTAACAGTTATTTCTTTCGCATAGTCCAAAATGTTAGCTAATCCTTGTGAAATGCCATGAATTATTCACGTGGTAATCTTTTCTGAGCTTCTGTTTCTATACTTGAGTCTATATTTCAAGTAACATCAATGTTTTGACAGCATAAAAGATTACATCAAAGCGAATGTAAAATCGGATCTTTCTGCAGTTATTGCAGATACTGAATCGCATATGAAACGGTTCTTTTATATAGATTGCTCGATTCAGAATAAGCTGTAGATTCCTTTTCAGGAAAAAATGGGAGAAACATTTGGAAATCAAAGAAGAAAAAAAATAAAACCCAAAATGTCTCCATAGAGGGGTAGATGTTTATCTCATATTACTCTAAACTTTTTCCGGCAATACAAATGAAAGAAAGTAGTTTTCTTAAAGGAATCAGTTAGTGCACTTAACTATGTTACTCAAAGATTTTCCTTGATAGTATAAAAATATTCTATAGCATTTTATTTTAAATAGTTGAAAAAGTAGGCTTATTTATGTGTAGACCAAGTATGGGTCCAAAATATTTAAAATAGATTTCATGCAGATAGAATTTAATGTAATATAAGTATAGATGAATGATATATATATATATATATATATATATATATATATATATATATATATATATATATATATATATATATATATATATATATATATATATATATTTTATATATATATATATATATATATATATATATATATATATATATATATATATATATATATATATATATATATATATATATATATATATATATAACTTTATACTTAATTTTACATTAATTATAATATTTATAAGATTTTTTAAAATATTTGGACTCCAAATGTAGTCATATTTAAAAATTCCTATTTTTTAGACTAGTTCAAATAATATGTATATACATACATATATATGCATGTATATGTATATATATGTATGGATATGTTCTATGTATACACACACACACACACACACACACACACATATATATATATATATATATATATATATATATATATATATATATATATATATATATATATATATATATATATATATATGTTATATGTATATATATGTAATATTAAAACCCCTTATTTACATATTTTAATATTAATTTAATAACTGTTGTTCATAAAGTACGTTGGGGTTTTGAATGGTAATTCTGATTTTTCCTCCAACAAATTTTTAAAATAAGACATTTAGAGACTGGGAAAAAAGATTTTAAGGAATTAAAATGCGAGATAGGAAGTTTTTAAGGAAATATTAAAGTTAAATAATTTTGATATTTATAACTATATACTTACTCTTACATTAATTTCAATATCTATGAAATCTTTTTAAAATATTTGGACTTCATACGTGGTCACGTTTGAAAATTCCTATGTTTTAGACAAGTTCAAATAATATGTATATACATACATATACATGTATGTATATGTATGTATATATATATATGTATGTATGTATATATATATATATGTATGTATGTATATATATATGTGTGTGTGTATATATATATATATATATATATATATATATATATATATATATATATATATATATATATATATATATATATATATATATATATATATATATATATATATATATATATATATATATATATATATATATATATATATATATATAACACGATAAAAATACCCTTGTTCACTATCCATGGTATGTAGATTTCTAGGCATTTACATTTGTGATATAAAAATAACAGAGTTGACTCAAATTATTTTAGACTTACACTAGGTTCACACTAAACTATAAATCGGGCAGTCATGTCAGAATTTCTTTGAAATCACAACTTACTCCAGTAGATGAGAAGTCTCAGACACCATTGACGTATGTTCAAACATCATTGATTTTGCTAGCTAAATGAATCTCTGAGCCAACAGACAGAAAGCTGGTGTTTCCATCCTAACTTTTTTTAGATCATTATTTTAAGATGCTAGAAATGTCAAATGGTCAGTAAAAATGGCGTTATCCACTATTAATGACCGCGTGACTTACAAAGACCTAAAGAAAATGGGAGCGAAATAAGATAAAGAATTACAAGTTAATTTTATTCATTGGGAAACAAAACCAACTGCACTTCTGAATTGTGCCTGAATGTAATTAATTCAGTCTAGCCATTCCAAAATACATACTCCAAACAGATTTAAAAATAAAAAAATAAATAAAATGCTGCAATATAATTCAATAAAATTTAAGCTGATTAAAATCCATCGCAATCGATAAATAAAAAAATATCCATTGTGTTTACATTTCTGTATACTCGTTTTGATGTATGAAAGATGATGTGGAGACCAGATTTTCATATACTTTCTCCATAAGCATTTTAGGTGTTGAGACTTGGTACCTATAAAATACATGTATTTTGATTTAGATTCAATCAACTGAAATGAAATTAAAAGCATTGTTTCCTTTCATCTTCATACATATAAGGAAATGTAATTATAAAACCTATTAATTTTACTTGCCCGTGCTACTGGGCATGGAAGAAGGTATGCAGCTAGCTGTAATAACGATAATGTAATCGGGCCTTTGAAAGAGAACAGCACAAGTCTAATTAAAACTTTAATTCGGAGCTGCTAAAACGGACATCGTTACTAGTCCACGACAGAGACAATAAGGCACAAAAATCCCTCTGTTTGAACAGAGGTGCACCTAAGAGCGAAGACAGAAAGAAGAAACTTACATTTTTCTCAAGAATAAACTTACTCAGCGAATTAGTTTTAAGATCAAGAAAATACGCTGAGCTTATTTCTTGGCGACAGCTGGGGAAAAACGTGTTGAATAGACAGAAAATTTACATCTATTGAGACAGAAAGCTCGGACCCAAGAGCAAAAACAGAAAAAATATTTACCCCTTACTCAGCGAATTTAAGTGTAAGATCAGGGAAAATGCTGATCCATTTCCAGCTACAACTGGGAAACGTGTTGAATAGACAGAAAATTTACATCTATAGGATATAAAGCTATGGGAAATATATCGAAATAAATTTAAGTCGAGAACGCTCCTTTCATTAAGACATTTAGAGACTGGGAAAATATTTTAATGAATTAGAATGGGAGAGAGGAGGTTTTTAAGGAAATATTAAAGTTAAATAATTTTGATGTTTATAACTATATACTTACTCTTATATTAATTTCAATATGTATATAATCTTTTTAAAATATTAGGAATCCATACTTTGTCACATTCAAAAATTCCTATACTTTAGACGAGTTCAAATAATATGTATATACATACATATACATGTATGTATATGTATGTATATGTATATATACATGTATGTATATATATATATATGTATGTATGTATATATATATATATATATATATATATATATATATATATATATATATATATATATATATATTATACAATAAAAATCCCCTTGTTCACTATCCATGGCATGTAGATTTCTAGGCATTTACATTTGTGATATAAAAATAACAGCTTATTCAAATTGTTTTAGACTTACCCTAGGTTCACACTAAACTATAAATCGGGCAGTCATACCAGAATTTCTTTGAAATCAAATTTTACTCCAGTAGATGAGAAGTCTCAGACACCATTGACGTATGTTCTAACACCATTGATTTTGCTAACGAAATGAATATCTGAACCCACAGACAGAAAGCTGGGGCTTCCATCCTAACTTATTTTAGATCATTATTTTAAGAAGCTAGAAATGTCAAATGCTCAGTAAAAAATGGCATTATCCACGATTAATGAACTTGTGACTTACAAAGATCTAAAGAAAATGGAAGCGAAGTAAGATAAAGAATTACAAGTTAATTTTATTCATTGGGAACAAAATCAACTGAGTTCCTGGATTGTGTCTGAATGTATTTAATTCAATCTAGCCATTCCAAAGTACGTATGCTGAACATTTTAAAAATTAATAAACAAATAGTATGAAAATAATATGAAGTTAATTTATTAAAAATTAAGCTGATTTAAACCTGCGTCATCGATAAATAAAAAATATTCATGGTGTTTACATTTCTGTATACTTGTTTTGGTGCATGAAAGATGATGAGGAGGACCAGATTTTCATATACTTTCTTTGTAAGCACTTCAGACGCTGAGACTGTCTGGAATAACCGCTCTTCTTGATATTTCAGCACCAGTATCAGCAAAATTTAATATTAACCGATAGACCGGCATAATGCTCAGTTCTTTTAAGCCACTTAAAGAAATTCATTAAAATTTTAAGCTTTTATCTGTCATGGCTTTAACCAAGACGCGAATGTTTCAAAGCTGGAATATACCAAAAAAATAATAAAAATACTCTAATTTAATGGAACTATGAATAGCAACTATAAAGCATTCTAATTAAAAATATGATTACTACAATTCGTCTATCTTAGTGTGAATTGTTAATTAAAAATTCAAACATTTTATTTATTTTTTTATATTATTAAGTATTGAGAAGAAAGAGGGATGAACTTAAAACTATTTATATTCTTTTGTTCCTAAACGTGAGAGTTCTTTAAATCTCTATCGTAAAAAAATAAAACCAAATTTATGTAGCAAACATAACCATACTAATATTTTTTATATTTATTTAGAGTTTTAAGTAATTATGTGTTATCTTCATGAAAATTTAAATTAAAAATGTATTGCCCAAAAGCAAAGTGAAAGCTGAAATTTAGCAAGCACTTGTGAAGACACATATAGGGGAAGTAATCTTGTGAAAATGAATAGTTTATCGACATCTGCCACTGAAGAGGCAGATATCTATAATATATAATAAATATATAATATATAATATATGATATATAAAATATATTTCACTATTCATTATCTATTCATGATTACAGTGACATTTTATCACCATTATTAAATAAGCTTTGGAAATTTGTACAACAATGAAGTTTAAAAACAAAGAAATTGAGAAAAATAACTGTCAATCTGCATTACTATTTATTGAAAATTCTTACCAATAGAGGCACAACAAACTCCAATTTCTTGCGGATCTCAATTTTACTGAAATTTTAACTAATTAGTTAAAGTATCTCCACAAAATATCAGCATCTATTGATATCCCATTAGAATTTGACAGAAGCAAACAAATATAATTTATTCTATTATTACACCAAAATGATGGTTTGAGAAAATTTTGTGAAACACTTTAAAGCTTTGAATAATTGCTAATTTATGAACTGAAATCAACCCTTAGTTTTTATTACTAATAAAATTATAAAATCATAAATGAGCCTTCTACGTAACCTGTCAGTTACTAGTCACAACTTTAGCAAAAACATTTTTGATAAATGCGGTTTCAAGAAAATAACACCTTAAAACATTTTTATCTAATTAAAATATCTAATAAAAATGACATCGAGAATAAGAAGTTTTAGGGTGAATTTAAAATTTAAGGATCAGTGGGATTTTTGAATAGATTTCAATTAAACTTCTACGATCCCTTTATATTAAAATAATAGTATCATTTTGTAAGTTAGTATATTAACATATTTCTTGCAGGTAATATTATTTTGGGACAAACGTTAAAACAATTCAATGTGTGACAGTTATTTTAATGGAAATGCTATAACTCTAAACTAATGGTGAATTATTTAATTAGGTTGTTTAAAAATTATTCTAATGGATTCTCAATCAAAATTATGATATATGTGTATATATATGTATATATATATATATATATGTATATATATGTATATATATGTATATATATGTCTATCTATATGTGTTTGTGTTGTGTAATAAGACGAACTTTACGATGGGAGTTTGCAGTCATGACCCATAAAAATAACACCATTTCAGCTAAAGAACTTTATTAAGATAACGTTGGAGGACGGGTTCCCATTTCAGCGTAAGGTTAAGACAATCTGAGGGGTCAGATAGCATGATGTTATATGTAAAAGACCCTAAACACCTGGGTCAACATCTCAGTCAAAATCTCTAGAAAAATCAGCCTCCGACATCATGCACATCTCTTTGTGTAGGATTTTCTTAAATTGTCCTCAAAGGCAATGTAGAGTTATAATTGGTTAGGCCCCTTCTCTGAACTCGTAAACTGTAACCCCAGTGGTCAATTTAGGTTAAGGGTTAAAAGGGGATATGAAAAGGTTGCGGGAGTTTTTAGCCCTTGACTTCATATTTAAACACCCCTGAGAATTTTTTCAGGGTGTCTTAGTGGTTTTATTCAAAATGCCTACAATAGTTTCCCGTACCAGTTTACTTTTCCTTTCCCTTACACACACACGCACACACACAGACACACACACACACACACACACACATATATATATATATATATATATATATATATATATATATATATATATATATATATATATATATATATATATATATATATATATATATATATATATATATATATATATATATATATATATATATATATATATATATATATATATATATATATATATTATATATATATATATATATATATATATATATATATATATATATATATATATATATATATATATATATATATATATATATATATATATATGTATATATATATATATATATATATATATATATATACATATATATATATATATATATATATATATATATATATATATATATATATATATATATATATATATATATATATATATATATATATATATATATATATATATATATATATTTATATATATATATATATATATATATATATATATATATATATATATATATATATATATATATATATATATATATATATATATATATATATATATATATATATATATATATATATATATATATATATATATATATATATATATATATATATATATATATATATATATATATATATATATATATATATATATATATATATATATATATATATATATATATATATATATATATATATATATATATATATATATATATATATATATATATATATATATATATATATATATATATATATATATATATATATATATATATATATATATATATATATATATATATATATATATATATATATATAAATATACCGGGTGGCCATAATTAAATGTCAGAGCTCACAGTGTTCTATAACGCGATCTATTTGCGAGAATGAAGCCACATTTTGACGAGGCCCACTTTTAACTGAATGGAACTATAAATACCCATAACTGCCAAATTTGGGATGACAAATCACCACGTGCAGTCACAGCAATTCCCTTACATTCAACAAAGACAACTGTTTGGTGGGTGTTCACAGCGGGATTTATCGTAGGTCCATTCTTCTATGAGAAAAATTACCCCGACAGGAACAGAAACCTGTTCTGGTACAGCAGAAAAATATCGTCACATGTTTAACAGCTTTGTCATTCCGGCTCTTCAGAAAAGACAATGCCTGGGTGAATCACTTTCATGCAAGATAGAGCCCTTCCACACGTTGCTGTACTGGTTGAATAGCTGCTACGATAGAAATTCACAACAGAAAGTGTCATTAACCGCTACTTTCCAACTGCATAGTCACCTCGGTCGCCTGATGTTACCCCATGCGACTTCTGGCTATGGGGTTACCTTAAGTCCAAGGTCTATCAAGGAGTGGTCCTGGACCTAACTACGTTGAAGGATAACATGTCACGGACTACGGCAAATTCCTGCAGACATGTTAATTTCTACTGTTGTGCATACTGTGAACAAAATGCAATATGTGGTCTACAACAACGGCAGCCACATTGAAACTCATTTAAATTCAAAATAAAAGGTAATTTCCGTATTGATTTGCATTTGTTAACACTCTATTTTCTATTACACAGCTTCAAATGCTCCCCTAACGGTGCTAATTTTTTTTTTTTTTTAATCCTTCGTATTCCGTCTTGCTTAATCTTCCTACAAAATGTGGCGTCATTCTCGTAAATAGATCGCGCTACAGGACACTGTGAGCACTGTCACTTTAATTATGGTCACTCGGTATATATATATATATATATATATATATATATATATATATGCATATATCTATATATACATATACACATATATATATATATATATATATGTATAAATAAATATATATATATATATACATATATATATATATATATATATATATATATATATATATATAATATATATATATATATATATATATATATATATATATATATATATATATATATATAGAGAGAGAGAGAGAGAGAGAGAGAGAGAGAGAGAGAAGGAGAGAGATAGAGAGAGCGAGAATGTTCCTTAACAGGCCTTTACCTCAGCAATCAGAAATTTCAGATTTATGCTTCTAATTACAAAATTACTTCAAATAAAACACATCTTCATGTTATGCTATTATTCGTTTAAATATTTAACTTTGTAGAATTACAGAATCGAAATTTTTTGTGTTTACGTTCCAATATTCGTATCTGGTTCTAAGAACTATTACTTAAAAATTTCCGATTCTATGTTACAAAAATTAACCGAAATTTTTAATTTAAATTTTTAAATTCAAAATGTAAAAAAAATAAATAAATAAGCACTATTTCATTCTTGTAAGAAGTTGAAAGATTCATTCGATGATGAAATGAAAGTATTTTCTCGATTATAAAAGGTGTTTGGTGTATCGATAGCAAATTAGATATACACTGTATTTTATTGTAAAATTAGCTCCTAATCCCATTCCTAGTTAAAAAATAAAGAAACAATAGAGATTGATATAAACTTTAAATCACTATAATTAATCTTCCAACCAATCCCCAACCTTAACGGTTGGCATAATGCTTAGCATATTTACCGGACACAAAGGAGATCTTGAACTAAAATCCCAAATAAAGTTGGGAGAAATGTACCATTCGATGAAGTCAGTTTATGGCGTGATATTGAATCCTGTCTCACAAGAAAATTAGCGCAATTCCCAAGATCATCGAAGTCTTCTGCATTAATGAATTAAATGCTATGATACTATGTGTACGTTTCATCCCTTTGGTTATGCAATTCTCTTTTATACTTTGGAATTAGTATTAGGTGTGAAGCTTACCCTATGGACATTTTTTCTAACCACAACAACTTATCATTAAGAAAAATACCCCTCTTAAATATTTTATAAACTTTAAATAATGTCTTATGAATTTAAATTTCTCTATAATATTTTATCATAAAAAAGTGAATCTTTCTGTATTAAGACATTTAAAATGAATTTTAATATTTATGTAATATAGTTTAGGGAAGTATAAACATTTAATTTTTTTTAATTTGAAAAATTAAGTTTTTAATTTAATAGTTCTTTAAAATGAAGGATTAATTTATTTAAAATATTTTTCCAATTAAATCTCCATAGTAACAACGAACCCTTGCGTACATAAAATTCATATAAGGACTTTACTATTTATCCTGGATATGTGCTTATGCTTTCGTTTTGTCGTATGTTTAAGATAATATGAAATTGTCCAGGAAGCAAACAAACAAAAAATATCTCTGAGAACCATGAGTGCCACATTCAGGAAAAAAGTCTATTTGCTGGTTTAGATCTGGTAAATTCAATTTCGAGTATTTTTGTCCGGCTTTTCTTCCGACGTAAATATATTTAGTAGTCCCTTATCCCTTCTGAAATAAAGAATAAAGAAGACTGTGGAAAAAGTCTGCAAGTTTGTTCAGGAAATCAGTTACTTTTTCAATCCGTAGCCTAATGAGTCAACTATATTTATTTGTTTTTCTCTAAAATTTGATTAGATAGTACCTAGAAATGAAAGGTACGATGATACAAAAATGATTAATCTATTTTCTTCTTCATAACAAAATAGGAAAATGAAAACATAGATGTAAAATGATATTATAAATATATGGTAATTTAAATTATGTATAAACTATGCATTTGAAATTAAATGATAAATTTTTAGAATATTATAAAATTTCATAACGCAATATTGTTCGTGGTAAAAAAATCATAATTCAATAAAATAATTTAATTTTCTGATTCAATCCTAACAAAAGGTATAGATTTTCAGTCAATGTCTACATAATATATTAGGCTGAGTTGCGACAACTATGGACTTGACTAATATTAAGATGTGTGTAACTTAGCAATAACATAAAAATTAATACTTTTAAAAAAGGATGAAAATATGTTAAAGATTCAGTTCATATGTTCCATTTGCATCTATCTGTAGTTTATCAGTATATCCCTAAAGATGATCTCCAAATATTTCCAATATATTTGAAGAAATTCTTAGATGTCATCAAGAGGGTTTTTTGTACATAATGTACTCAGATAGGAAAGTCAAACGGGTAAGGGCTGGTTGGTTAGAATTTAGTGGCGCTAATTCCTGAAAGAACACACTGCGCCAAACAAGACGAAAATAAAGAACAAAGTAATAGAGAAAGGAATTTTGAGGACGAAACAGACGAAACTATAAATTAAAACGTTAAAAGCACATAAAAATCAAACAAACGGAGATAATAAATTGCAAATATATACAAGATAGATTAATACATTATAAGAAAATTAAAAAATAAAATTGAAAATAAATTGAGAAATTGAAAATCAATAAATTGTTAAATTGAAAATTAAAAATTGAAATAAAGATTAACGGACAAAAAAATCACAGAATTCAGATTTCATAATAAAAACCCGTACAACGAAGAAAGGGAAACAAGCCTGGATGTGGCGTTTCACCGATGATTGTGTCAAGATTCGGCGATAAATTTTTAAAGAATTTTATATACATTGATTTGAGACAACAACACGATGACAAAATGTGTGCGACTGTGTAAGGTGTTTTACAATAAGCACACTGTGGAGGATCTTCACCCAGCAAGAGATGGACATGGGTAAGTCTGCAATGACCCACTCGTAGACGAGTGAGTATTACGTCTTGTCTCCTAAAAGGGAGTTGGGACCACTTGGTAATTTTTGATTTTACTTCTCGGGTAAGGGCTGTTTTTCAGTTTTAGAGTTTATCAGTCTGTCGAGGAGGTCAGGTCCACGATTGGCTATTAGTTGGCGCCGGAAAATCTAATACCACCCCTGTATACCATCTTTAATCATTAGTGGGCACCTGTCAATGGTTAGAACGGTACAGATGAGTTCTGCCCAGTAGTGTCATTTTGTTAGATAGTCTGATGTCACCCTTGTCCTACCAGGTCATGTGTCTATTGTGGTAACTAATACTGTGGTAATAAAACTCGTAGTTAAAGCATAAATTAAAATATTTACTGATTTGACTGTTTATTTTTATGTATGTTGTGTATTGTAATCAGAAATGCTTTATTAAAACCTTTTATATTTTCAGCAATATCATAAAAATACTGAATTGAAGAAACAAGTTAATCCCATTTCTTTCTTAAACCAAAAATCTGATTTTATGTCTCCATATTTTAGAATTGAGATTAGACATGTGTAATGCTAAGAAATACAAGACGCACGTACAAAAACTTACTATCACAGGTATCATCACAGGGTGTCTGGTTGATGAAGTCTAGATGATAGAAGTGGAGCTATCCATAAATCCAGGTCTATAACCACAAGTCTGCGAAAGTTTATCCCGTAAACGAATATTACTAATTCTAAAATTTTCACAGGTACAATTAAAGAATTTACACTATAATAAAGTGTTGTGTTTTGTTTTACAATTTAAGCTGTCACTAATTTTACATTTAAACGGACTATAATTAATATATAGAGAACAATACAATATAATATAGAAAATTAATCATATCCTTGATATATAAATTAAATATGCTTATTAAGATAAGTTTCTTAAAGAACATTTTATCTGATATAAATATTCCTAATGCTTTTGCAGTCTTTGATGATTATGTCATAGTATGTATAATAAATTTTGTTTGGAAAAAACACATTTACTACATTAAGTAAGATGGCAAGAGTCTCTTAAATTTAACACGGGTTAGAATTTAGTTTTTTATTCAATATAAATACAAGAAAGCGTTCGTATCCAGTTATAAAGTAAATGAAGACGTTTTTTTCAAATTTTTACTGGAACTTAACACTATTACAGCAACTGTTAAAATAAAGTATAGTTTTTTGCTATTTAACCAGGTATTATACTCTTTATTATGCTAAATCTAAATCTATTTTAACAACATATATTAATGAAAAAAAATAATTTATGTATTATTCCTTGTATATGGAAAAGTATAGTCTTTGAAGAAACATTTAGCAATATATGCAAAGTTAAATTTTAAAAAATGACAAATTATTGAAAAAAGGACCTAGACATTTGTTTTACAGACGTAAATGAGATGCATTATCAGTGCTTCAAAACCTCTAGAAGAAACAGATTGAGTGTGACTACCTCTTTATGGTACGAGGTGCAAGTGCTTGCGAAGGCACACATTCATCCATGTAATCCTGTAATCTGCACGTGTCCAACATTAGCTGTATGCATCTCTTCGCTTATTCTGCACTAACGACTGATGCTTACATTGATAATGCAGATCTTCGAAGCTGCCGAAGATCTTTCTGAATCTATTTTTATACCTCTTGTGTTACATTTATTATAGATTGTCTTTTATTGTTTCCTATATGCATGGGGTTATAAATTATCAAGGGTTTAAACTTTTTTTTACTGTATTTTTCTTGAAAGATGACAGTACATTCAGAAACTGTTTAACTTTCTATTAACAAATTTTTAAGTTCCTTAAAAAATGTAAATTTCACTTACTAATAACTTTACTTTATTCATTCTTTATTTAACTTCTTTTACATTTCTTTACTTAACTTTATTCATTCAAAAGCAAACATCGGGGATTTAAAAGCAGTACAGAGTCAAACATGGAGTCATCATTAATAAAAAAATGGAAAGTTAAAAAATAAAAAGTGAAAAATGAAAAAATAAAAATTAATAGATATTTAAAATATAAAAAATACTGATATTATTATGATACGAGCCATACCGAAATAATCTTATTTTCTCTTAACATTATAAATATTTATTAAAGTATTTTAATAAAATACATTTTAATGTTTTCCATTATTCTATATATAACTGATTTTTATATTCTCAAACACGTTCCATAAAAATTTTTAGCTTAATCTGTGTTAATGATATTTCCTTTAAATAGTAATATAACTATCGGTGTATTACTATTTATTGATTTTTTTCATTGTTAGTAAAAGTTTATTTGGTATACTTAACAACTGTTGTTTTACTGCAGAGATCATTAAAAATCTCCTTACATAAAATTTTCGAAATCAAAGAATCTTTCAGTTTGTTTGACATAAAGAGAGTTACTTAAAGACTTAGATTTCTTTTCTCTAATTTTCTTTACTTTCCCCGAGGCTGTTTCTACAAACTACTGAAATGTTGAAAATCTTCCGTTGAAATTCTATGACTTTTCTAAATCCGTTTCCTTTTAATGAAACCGTCTTATACCAAACAGCCAATTACTGACATACTTTAACTGAGATTTTTCAGATGACTTAGTTATAAATTACTTTATTTATCTGCGAGCAGTAAAAGTCTCATATACTTTAGATTAATTCTTCCTTAAAAATGTAAGAATGAATTTGCATTGTTAATTATTTTATGCGTTTACTCTAATTAAATGCGTGATAACAATCGACATCATTTAATATTATATTAAAAGGATAAATAAAATAAATTTGCTTATTATCATAACAGATATTTTTAAATACTAAAGAAATTAATTCTTGAAGCTTTCAAATTACATTGTTTATAGTTTCATTCAGGATTTTTATATACTATACCTAAAAAGCGATTTTGTCTTTACATATAAATACATTACAAAAAAATTGCTGATGGCATTTGTAAAACAAATTTAGTTGGTTAATAATACTTTATGCCAATACGTTTACGTTTATGATAATACACGAGTGTGAGGCTGTTACCCATTTAGCGTCACCAGAGGAACACGTGCAGTTTTAGGTATGCTACGGCCCCGAGTGGCACTACTCCCGCTGGGTCCTCTTAATTTAGAAGCAGGAATCAATGAGAAATCCTTCCAGGCGTCACCTGCCACCCCAGAGGTATCATTTGAGAACTTAGAGGACATTGTGAGCATGATCATATTTTCCGTGCCCCAGTCATTTTTAAAGAACGAGGCTGATCTTAAAATGGCTTGAAGCCCGAACCCTCACGAGTTGAGAGATCGCTGGCTTTGAAGACTGAGCTACCGCGGCTCTGTCCGTTGATTTTATTAACTATTTATTTTTGCACATTTGATACCATCACTTTTATCATATCTAAAATAAAAAATAATATATCCAAATGAAATGAAATAAGAAATACAGATTGCAATATTTTAAGCATCGAAATTTAATTATTGTAAATTAAAATTTTTTAAAGCAGGAAAGATCCAATGTCTGTCCAATGTTATTGTTGTAATGTACTTACAACACTAACACCTGTGTCCGTTCTTAAAGGGGAAGCACAGTAAAAAGATGATACCTTATATTTGAAATAAAACATTTATCATGTACACTAAGTATTTACAAGTATTATTCCTTTATTAATATCTATATATATATAACATTTCTTTACTCGACGTTTACCTTTACAAAAATTCATTAATTTCTTTTTTGTGTTTATGCGTTATTTCTTAATCAAAATATTCCGAGACCCAAGATAATGATTTATGAATAAGATCAATTTTACCTCTATTAATTACAGGGGAGCAAGCAAGGCTTTTCATCAGGCTGTACGACGGTGCTGGACTTCGGGAAGGGCTTCGGTACTGGCGTAACGGCCTTTATTTTGATGTACATCTATGGTGGCATGCGGGTTCGAGACTCGAATGCTGGTCCGAGCTCTGTATGTCCAGCAACTCTTCAATCCCGACCTAGACTCCTTATTTTTTCTTTGCCAATCGCTTGTTGGTGAAATTTTCCCACATCTGCAATCCCTTCGGTGGTACAGGTGGGCTCATTAAAATAGCTCCTTTTGTAAAAGCTGACATTATTTTTTTGCCCGTGCTCCCATAACTCACGGTTACATCTCTGTGAGAGCTCGACTGTTACGCTTGTGCTATTCCGTGGTCTATAACTCCTCTGCAGGGTTCCCTAAAACACGAAGTCAACAGCTGCACCTAAATTCTTCCACACTTTTAATTTCTTCCACAGCTGTGCATGCACGTGCTGACCATCGTGGAAAAGTACCTCGTTACAGTTATAGAATGATAAAAATCAATCTTTTTACTTAACTGTAGATGTGCTGTTTTAATATGAGATTAATCATAGCATAACTGACTGTTGTATTTATATTAAACCATTTTTTGAAACAATGTAATTTTATTATACAATGTTTTTTAAATACGTTGTATATTTTCATGTGTATACTTCAAATTATAAAAAATTAGATACTTCAAATGATATAGTGCATTAAAATACTAAATACAATATTCCAAGCCAAACCAAACCTAATCTGAAATGATTATTTTTTACGAAATAAATTCCTGTGTCATATCTACTTCATATTATAGTAGAATTAACCGCCTTACAATTGATTACATACTGCATTATTTCACATTCTGTGCGATACTTTCTTGTAATTGACAATAAAATACTTTCTCCATAACGTTTTATGAGTATTGCTGGTAGAATATATTAATTTTTCATCTATGTTGTTTGCTTTAATCTTTTATTTTCTCATGATGGTCATTTATTCGAAGAGTAATGAGCTTCTTTCTGAGATCATAAAAAGAGTTTATTACCAAGTTATTTGAAAACTAGTACAAAACAATAATAATATATAATTGCTAAGTTGTATGACAATTTCAATTCTTTAAATTGATATGCCTGATCGGATTATACCAAATGTTATATATTAAATTTTAACTGTAAGCAAAGTCATATATTTTAGATTTAGACTATAATTTACTTTATATAGCTACTACTTTACTCTTATTATATATTTAGTGTCCAGTTTTTTAAGAACAAAATGTTTTATTTAAATGTATGAGTTACCTCCACTTTATCATGACGTTGCAACATTCATAAGTTCTCTTTATTCATATTATAGGCTTTAATGTGGAATTAAAAAAAATAGTTCTTATTTTTAGAATACATAGGAGAAAAAATATTATCATTGCTAAAAACACAGGCACGGAACCTACACAGCAAACGGATTTTTAAAGCAAAAAATATTAATTTCAAATATTATTTTTTTAACTTCAAAAAATATGTGGTAGTTATTTTTTAGAAAAAATTAAAGATTTTTTGTTACATTATTCATTTTAATGCTATAGCTGTATTGTAAACTTATAAATGCTATTTTTCTAAAATAGAACAGTAGTTTTTGGTATAAATACGCATAATGTATTAAAATTAGTAAGTAATGTTGCAATCTAATTCACTAAAATATTATTTCGAACATGCTCGGTAATAAAATCGCACTTCACCATTGCCATTTATTCAATGACATCTTTAAAAAAGCAAACTAATCATAGTTTTTACAAGGAAAAATTGAATTTAGGTATAAAGTCAAGATTTTTAAAAATATCTTTAAAACTTATTTCATATACTTTGAATCAAAAAATACAAATAAAAAAGCATATATCTAAAGATCTGATGTAAATAATCATATAATAGCATTTGTTACACTACATTTGGCATAAATACAGATTTTTATTAAATCATTCCTAAAAATTGCATATGCATTTAAAATGAATGAAATTCGATTAAAGTTCATAAATATGTGTATTAATAAAAATAAAAACGTCATACTATATAGAAGCTTATATTATTAAAAATAAAAACTTTATTAAAATTTCAATATTTTGAATTTTATTTTAATAAAAATTTATATATACAGAGAGAGATAGAGAACAAGAAAAAATAAATAGCATAACATATTTTAAATATTTTATTTTTATTTACAAATCTCTCTCTACAAAGAATAATGCTTTATTAAATTCGTTTAAAAAAATTATGTTTTTGTTGAACAGTATTCACAGGATGTAAATATCCATTGATGGATATATCTGCAAAAATATAACTATTCAATTTACTCTTTGTACGGAGAATTGCTGTCTATAAGCATATGTGTAAACGAATTAAATTTAAAAAAAAAGCGGAAAGTGAAACACCCATAGCAATCATTTAGATTTCTGTCCATCTTAAAACGAATATTGATAGAAAGTAAGCACAAACAAAATTAAAAAAAAGTACATATATACATGTAATGGCGGAGCAACAAACCAGCCCCACATTTTACTTGAAAGCAAATTTAAATTGCCCCTATTATTTTTCTCATCACGGTCATACTGGGCTGTCAAGAGTTCCACTAAACTTCTGTTCTGAAGAAACACGTCTGTCGTCTTTGGCAAACATAATCTATATTTCATTTTAACAAAATAGGTCTCTCTCTCTCTCTCTTTATATATATATATATATATATATATATATATATATATATATATATATATATATATATATATATATATATATATATATATATATATATATATATATATATATATATATATATATATATATATATATATATATATATATATATATATATATATATATATATATATATATATATATATATATATATATATATATATATATATATATATATATATATATATATATATATGTATATATATATATATATATATATATATATATATATATATATATATATATATATATATATATATATATATATAATATATATATATATATATATATATATATATATATATATATATATATATATATATATATATATATATATATATATATATATATATATATATATATATATATATATATATATATATATATATATATATATATATATATATATATATATATATATATATATATATATATATATATATATATATATATATATATATATATATATATATATATATATATATATATATATATATATATATATATATATATATATATATATATATATATATATATATATATATATATATATATATATATATATATATATATATATATATATGTCAGGTCCCACTAAACGACACTAGAATCCTGACATCATTTTCATCCTTTATTGAAATCTCAGAGCACACTACTCATTAATCATCTGGAATGGCGTCGCACATTGGAGCCCAACTTTTAAAAAAGGCAGGCTTAGCTGCTTCGGGTAGCCACAGCTCTGTTTGCGGAATGTGCACAGTGCTCTCTTCTCTAGATTACTGCGCTTGAGCCGTATTTATGTGGCTAACTCATCACGCCGCGTCACTCCCAGTAATGAATCCCTTATTAAAATCTTTTAAAATTAATCTACAATTTAAATTCTACATATATACATATACATATAGATACTCTATGTATTCACACACACACACACACACACACACACACATATATATATATATATATATATATATATATATATATATATATGTGTGTGTGTGTGTGTGTGTGTGTGTGTGTGTGTGTCTGTGTGTGTAAGCAGACAGGTAAACAGATGTATGTCTTCTGTATGCGGCTCCAAAATTGTTGTGGATTTAAAAAAGATTTGTTGTTACAACTTTTATTAGATTGAAATGTAATGTAGTTTTTTATGAACTAATATTTTCGTAATTAAGAAAAGGCTTTTTGATACTTTCAATCCAATTTTTATAACTGTTGATTTTCTTTATGTATTATAGATTATACTCTCAAAGTAGAATTGTGTTCATAGGGAACTCTGAGTTAAGTAACGTATAATTTTTTTAAAACTAATGCTTCCATAATTAAATTAATTCCTCATTGATATCTCATTTAATGTTTCACTAGAAATTAAGATATATCTTCAGAAGCAGTAAAAACCATAAAATAATAGCTTTTTATTAAAATTAATCTATTGAATTAATTATAATACAAGGAACAGATATCGTGCTTAGTTCTTATTAAAGATTTTTTTTCTCAGTCTATGATTTCCCATCTAGTGTGCCACTTAAGTACGTAATTCTATACCATTTTGATAAAAGAAAAGGTATTTAATCAAGAAATGCTTTTTAGAAATAAATCTTTAATGAATTACAAGGATTTTTAAACATCTATGAGAATAGTTAGAATTATTTAAATTTTATAAAAATTCTTTATACTGTTTTTAAGCTTTTTTTAGTGAAAATCAGTGCTATTTCGAAATAATAATTTGCATTCTTATGCTTCACTACGGTAATATTGTATTTATTAAATTAAAATGCTTCTATAGTTTTTTTTACGCATGCATGTAAAATCTGGTAAAATATTTATAAATATTTCAAGGTCAATTTCTAAAACATAATCTACTATTACCACCCATTAAAATGTATCATTAGGTGTTTCTCTTTGCTACTGAGATTCTATATTTAACAAATTAAGTCAAACCGCTTCTATAAAATTATTGATCATGCATGTAAAATCTGGAACAGATTAATTCTCATATAAAATTACTCATTAAATGCCAAATTATTTTGAAGTAAGAATAGCCTTGATAACTTTGAAAACAAAGTTTTCATTTCAATGGCAAATTAAATTATTCTTTGTGAATTTTTAAGTAACATTCTACTCTTATACCATATTGTAACAATCAAATTTTGTATATTTTCGTGTTTCATTCCCGCTACCTCATTGTTGGTATTTTGCAATCAGCATTATCTTTCATTTAACAAGGATACCATTGGTGTTATTCTTTTGTACATATCTGTAAGTTATTTGTGATTTTATTACTGATTTTTGTGGGGACATCAAATTTTTGGTATATTACAGGTTTGCAGAAGAGTCATAAAAGGGCTAAGGTTAATTTATTGGTTCATATCTAAAATCCATTCTTTTAAAAAAATTAGTTTAAAAATATTTCATTAAAAATTAATAATACTATTAAGAATTAATATTATTATTATTATTTGATCTAACAATAATCAATGGAATGGAAATATGCTTCATTAAAGTTCTTCATACATTTTGCAGAATCTGGGTAGTTTAAATATATATAAGAGAAGTATTGCATTACATATGTTCTCCCAAATATTATAGTGACAATTACATAATATTTGAAATTCAATAATAGTAGTATTTGATATAATAACAAATTATTTAATGAAATTAGGCTTCTTAAAAATACTACTTAAGCAGAACTTTTAAATAAAATATGGGTTTTTTAATATATATTATGCTTCTTATACTACAATTGAATTCATAAATATTCACAGAACACATTATTTCAATATAAAATGGTAGTAAAAATATACCGTTTTATTGTCAATATATCTATTTAAATTTTCTTCTTTAAAGACTCGATATATTAAAATTTGCAAACCATTATAATGTTAACTAATTAAACTTTTTGTGGTATGTAAAATTTTCATAAATTTAAAAATACTCTGACAGTTAAAATATATATAGAGGTCTCTCGCTCTTAGGTTCGACATAGTGACAAGCTAAATACTAAGGTCTAAGTTTAAATCCTGCTTGAGGTTTCGTGCCTGTGGGATAAAGTCAGTCTATATATTTAAATGGTATCCTGTCGTGAAATTAAAACAACAAAATCCTCAGTTCGGCGAAGTCCTGTGCGTAGAAAATAGTACAATGTTTTTATATTATAATTATATGTTTCTCATTCATACTTCGTAGTAGGGTCAGGTTTGAAACCTACCCTAGGGACATTAGTTGCAAGAACACATCATCAGCATTTATATTCATAAAATTCGAAAACTGTATTCTATATATTCATAAATTTTAAAAATAAATTTATGAAAATATGCTTAAAATATTTATTGGTTAGAAATTGTTTCGTATACCATTGTTTTATAGACGATTATTTATAACTAAATTTCTATTAGGATAGAGGAAGTTTTAAAATACCAAGATGATTTATTGATTATGATCCATGGTGGCTCAGTCGGCAGAAACAGTAATCTTGTAACTGGACAGTTCAGGTATCAAGGAATAGATTAATAGTATTCATTAATGGTGACAGGAGCATATGAAATAGACTACCCGATGTCCTCTATGTTCTCACACGAAACCTCTGGAAGTGGCAAGTGGGGTCTTTTGCTTGGTCCCTGCTTCAAACTTACGAGGACCTACTTGATCTTAGATCAAGCACATCATCAGCATTTATATTCATAAAATTCGAAAACTGTATTCTTTATATTCATAAATTTCAAAAGTAAATTTATGAAAATATGCTTAAAATATTTATTGGTTAGAAATTGTTTTGTATACCATTGTTTTATAGACGATTGTTTATAGCTACATTTCTATTAGGATAGAGGATGATACCAAGATGATTATTATAAAATGCCAAGATGATTTATTGATTATGAGCCATGGTAGCTCAGTCGGCAGAAACAGTAATCTTGTAACTGGACAGTTCAGGTATCATGGAAAAATCAATAGTATTCATTAATGATGACAGGAGCATATGAAATAGACTCCCCAATGTCCTCCATGTTCTCACACGAAACCTCTGGAAGTGGCAAGTGGGGTCTTTTGCTTGGTCCCTGCTTCAAACTTACGAGGACCTACTTGATCTTAGATTAAGAACATCATCAGCATTTATATTCATAAAATTCGAAAACTGTATTCTTTATATTCATAAATTTCAAAAGTAAATTTATGAAAATATGCTTAAAATATTTATTGGTTAGAAATTGTTTTGTATACCATTGCTTTATAGACGATTGTTTATAACTCAATTTCTATCAGGATAAAGGAAGTTTTAAAATACCAAGATGATTTATTGAATATGAGCCATGGTGACTCAGTCGGCAGAAACAGTAATCTTGTAACTGGACAGTTCCGGTATCAAGAAAAAATCAATAGTATTCATTAACCCCTTCTAGGTTCATTTTATTTCGTTATTATGGGTAAAAAAATGTCAATTTTTTAGGCTTATTTTCATACATACATAGCTTTTTAAAAATAATAGCATCATTCTCATACAAAATTTCCTAAAAATTAATGTAAAAAAATCAATTTAAATAAATAAGTAATTTACCTGTATAGTTGGCTTTCCGTGGATCAGAAATCATTCGACTTTGGAATCAATTAACACTAACTATAAATATAAAGCTTAATACCTAGCTTTTATCTTGAATTAAATTTTATTTATATCCTTTGCATTTACACAAATGATTATAAAATTATTAAATAAAATTTGGTCGTGTATGATATAATCGAAAACACGGTACTGCAGAGTCCAAAATCGCAATCTCGACAGTAGAACCTTGTTTCTCTCCTTACCTTCTTTCTTCTTCTGTCTCTCTTTCAGCAGCAAATAATCTAGTAGCCAGAAAAGTAAGAAAAAGCATTCGAAACCATAAAAAGCACATGTGAGATAATTAAGGAAAAACTGATTGTATAATGTAAAATTTCATAGTGCCCGAACTGCACTCGGGATGAGCCAGGATGGTACATTTCACCTGCCCGAGTTCAGCTCGGGTAAAACCGGGAAAGGGTTAATGGTGACAGGAACATATGAAATAGACTCCGCATTGTCCTCCATGTTCTCACACGAAACCTCTGGAAGTGGCAAGTGCGGTCTTTTGCTTAGTCCCTGCTTCAAAATTACGAGGGCCAACTTGATCTTATCTGGTACTTTCACCTTAATGGTGCTCAGTAAAACGAAAGGAGCACAGAGAGCCTGCAGGCCTAATTCACCTGCCCGAGTTCAGCTCGGGAAATACGGAACGGGGTTAATGGTGACAGGAACATATGAAATAGGTTCCGCATTGTCCTCTATGTTCTCACACGAAACCTCTGGATGTGGCAAGAGGGATCTTTTGCTTGGTCCCTGCTTCAAAATTACGAGGACCTACTTGATCTTAGGAAGTACTTTCATCTTAATTGTGCTCAAGTTGTGAGCACAGAGAGCATGCAGGCCTAATTTCTAAGGTTATTACAAGTGGCATTAGGAACAACAACAACTTTATTGACTTTTTAAAATTGTGTAACGCAGATACTGATGTAGTTATTGCTGAAGCCTTCTTCTAAACTAGAATAGAAGCCTACTTCTAAACTAAGAAAACCGACATTGTATTGTCCGAGATAGTAGTGTTGACCGACTATATGGTGCTCCCATAATAAAATGGCTAACAAAACCCGGTGTATTTATAGACGAATGCTTAACAAGAAAGTGACTATGCGTTAAAAAAATATTACATATCCAGTGAGATGGGAATGTTTACATTTAATTCAAATGCCACCCCTTTAAAATTGCTCAATTATTTTTTTTTATTATTCAAACTGTAAATGCATGATATATTTAAAGTTTTTGAAACAATAATATATAGTAATAAAGAAATTCACATATTCTTTATAAAGCATTTTAGATGGCTTTACCTTGTTCGAATACTTTTTCATCACTGAAATGCATTTTCCATTACGAGTTTAAGTCATTAATAAGAATTAGAAATGTTTTTGAGAATGTTAAATTAATTGAATGATGCTTCGTGAAATAAACATCTTTAAAATATCATTGTTTGCAAGATCCGATTTGAAACTATTTTACTTAAGATAAAAGTAAATAAAAACGTTCGGTAATCAGTATTTTTTTTATCGGGCATTAAGAAATACAGGAAAAATAAATTAAAATGATTTATTATTTACCAAGTATCAGTAGCTTAAGTAAACAATCGAAGTAGTGTTACTTCCAAGGAAGCTAACGATAGCGAAGCAAATTGAGAGTCAGTCCTTAAAATTTTAATTTGTTTCAGATGGAGATAACACCGCTTTTGAGAGGCCTTTTAAACAACAACGGAGGTAAATATATGCAAAGGATGCAGATAACTTTATTAGAACAAAACGTAAGGTTTGTTCGGGAGCACTCGTAATTTAATAAAACAAACTTTTTCAATATTTATAACTTTGTTGATATTTTTCATTTGTTCAAAAGAATGAAAAAATTTTAATATCCAAATCACTAAATAACCAGTGCAGAAGTAAACAAAATTATTAAATAGACCATTAAGTATATCCACAATATTTGGCCTTCATAAAACTTGTATTATAAAAAATATTTTTTATTATTTCTTGGTGACACTAAATAACTTGAAAATAAAGGAAATATTTGACATATGTTCACCTCCCTAAATCAAAATTGACAGGAAATATAAGCTTCTTAATGTAATGAATAGGGACTCAGTTGTTTGGTTCCGTAGAGATTACACGGTGACATTTTGCTAAAGATAACTGTGACGAATAATGCTTGACAGATGATAAATAGTCCCGGCTCATAAACGGAAATATCAAGTATTATTTTTAATTTAACTAACTAAAAGTTCTCTATTTGATTAGTAATTACCTGACACTTCTGAGTAAACGTTTATCATTTTTATAATCTCTTTGTTTATTCGACTGTTCTGAAATTAAAACTGACTCGCAGATAAGGTTCCCAGACGTTTCATTAGCAAAAAGAATAGTAGCAGAGCTTGTTCTGACAAAATAATTGCATAAAAGCAAAAATTACAAATGACACATTTGTGCCCTTTGGTGCTGAAAATATTAAACAGGAAAATCCTATTTTGGATCACATCAGGTATCAGCAGTTTATTAAAAAATTACAAGTGGTTCTATAAGGAAAAGTTAATAAAGATTCAATTTTTTATTGATATTTTACAATTTAATTATTTCAGAATAGAAAATGTACATGATTTTGAAAGGCTTGTATTAAAATACATATTTAAAATAATTGTATTGAAAATAATCGTATCACTTATTGAAAGGAATACATTAAATTTAAAGCATTTGTTTATGTATATCTAAATAGGCAGAAGTTAAAAATTGGATTTTAGTAACTGGTAGTTTAATAAATTATTTTAATATCTTTTATAGCTATTTTTCTTTAAATTGTAAACAAGAAACACACAAGAAAATCCCCCCCAAAATAAAAAAAATTAAATTTCAATCTTTAGCCCATGTATATTGTCTATGTACATTTAAGAAAAATCAAAAGTAGCAAATATAAGTTAGAAACAATTATTTGCATAATTTCTGTCTAAAGAATAGCTGTTTGGAGTTACTTGCTGATTACATATGGTGAATTTTATGATAAAATTTTATGTCTTTTATGTTTATGATGTAGTTTCCATACATGCATGTAAAGTATTTACTAAATATCAATAGTAAAAATGATATACATCATCGAATACATTTCATATTTTGATTTTATTTAGATCGTTATAACTCAATTGAGTTAAAGAAAAGTCTGAATTTTTAATAAAAAAAATCATCGTAATCTGAAAGAAAATTAATATTAATTAATTGTTGAACCAAACAATAATATAAAAACCATATAAATGTAATACTTATTTTAAATGGTAATACGGCTAAATTAATACGAAAAAATTGTAATTTAAATAGTAAGAGGCAGATTAAAAATTACACTTTAAAAATACTTGATTTTTAAATTTTCCTTTTAATATGGTTGATTTATTTATGATTTTATGAATGTGTGCACGGTATTCTTAGCTCTAAGTTATTAATTTGCAAAAAGGCTTTCTAATATTATAAATCATTTAATTTTAATTTAAATGATTTACATAAATTTAGAATGTACTTCAAATTTACCACATATTACGTAACAACGTCACTGTTGCAATCTAATATATTCCACCGGAAGCCTGGAGGGCTTCTTGGCCATATGTGCCCAGTTTGGCGCTTGATTTCAATCTAATATAGAAAGGTTCACTTATATTTAAAAAATAAATAATATATTAAAAAAATTATTTATGTTGTTAACCCCTTAGCAGTTTCACTTTTTTCACGAAATCGATCCAAAACATATCACATTATTTGGATTGCATTATTATTGCATATTTTTGTTCACTTTACACTTGTAAGCTGGAAAATGTAATTAAAAGTAATATTTCTAATTATTTTAAGCATGTATAACATATTTTTTTACACGAAATAAAATAATGTTTGTTGGAAGTTGTCTTTTCTCTCTCAAGTTCGTCAGAGAGGGAAGTTACGTTTACAGTTGTGCATATAAAAAATACAAATATTTTCGATTACAATTACTACACAACTATTTTAGAATGCGAATGCTACAAGTACATTTACTTAAGCTATTTTTTTCAAACATCAGATTTAGTCCAACGTCACACTCCAGGATAGAAATTCCTATTTTATTTTTCTAATTCTTTAGCCGCTGTAATTTTTCTCCAGTGAACACACATGCACTGGTTAGCAGGTCTTAGTTTTTTTGTCTGTAGAAGGAAATAACTCTGAAAAGTCTCTCTCGATAAGTTTCTCAAAACTTAAAACCAAAAACTGAAACATAAAAACTCGCTGATTAATGCAAAACCTGTGAGAAAGCCTGTGCTTTTAAACCAAACAGAATCCACTTCGAAAACTAACATTCAGTGGATATCTATACGACTAATTTAATATTAAAAATACTAAATACTATATAAAAAACAAAAAAATAATAATAATAAATACTAAATACTGCTAAAACAGTGAAAACGACAAAAAAAAAAAATTAGATTGCCCGTACGCCGTACGGGCAAATCATTAAAGGCACGGTAACCACGCCCGTACGGTGTACGTGTAAAACAGGCAAGGGGTTAAAGTGTGACTTTATTCAGAGATGATTTCTGAAACATGTGAAATATTGTATTAAATTAGAATTTTATCAATATTTTCTTTACGCAATCTCCTTATACCTTCAACTTAAAATCACTAGAGTGACAAATATAAAAACAGTTTTGTAGCTGAATGAAGTCAATTACTTTTATCCCTATGTATCAATTACCTTTTATCAAAATAAATGTATGCCTTGAGGTCGCTGTCAAAGTTGTGTCACTTCGAAGCTTCTTGCTAATATAGTGAGGTATAAGTAAATAAATCTAATCTTCTGTAGTAGAGATATTAGTGAGTGAATCCAAAAGAGAACTAATTGGTTAAAAAATGTTTTTTTATTTATCAAGATAATTTAAACAACTTTAAATATAGTGGAAATACTAGTAGGTATTAGATAAATTATACTATTAAACCGTAAATAAATTTTAACTTAAAATGGTCAAACTTAGATAAATAAATTGTAATAAATAGTCAATTACAGTTCAAAAAAATATTAATTTTTTATTGATTTAAAACTAAGTGAATATCAAGTAAAAGAATATAACTTTATTATTATTAAAGAAAACTTTAAAAAACAATGAAATAATATTTATGAACTCAAGGTAAATACTTGAAAATATGCAAATCGAATAGTTTAAAATATATAAATTTTTAGCTTACAAAATACATCCTTAGATTTATTATTATTTTTTTCTGATCAACTTTAAGTAATAAATTTAGAAGCCAGTGAAATGGCTCCAAGCATAGTTCAGTGTAATTGTATAACTGAACCAAAAACTGAAAACCAGAATAAAACCGTTATTTTGATCGGAAATGGAGTAGGATATTAACCGAAAAAAATTGGTTTGTTTTGATTCGATACATCTTCAGTCCTTTTGTTACTATAACTTATCAATATCAATATTTAAAATTACAACTTATCAATACTTTATAATTTAAGATCAACTGTATAATTATCGTCATAACATGTACATTGTTTCTTGATTTCACTAGTACTTTTCTGTTCTCTTTCGCATGAAACTATTTGAAGAAGGGAAATTTAATTCAGCTGAATTTTCAGTTGTCAAATATATTTTTAATGGATAAGAAGTCCAATGTTCACCAAGGTCTGTCCATCTCTTGTATAGTACATGCTGGTTAACTTTATCAATTCACATAGTGCACCAATTAAAGAAAGAATAAAATTTTCTAAAATTGGACGGAATCGCATTTTTCTTTATAAAATTATATTTTTATTGCAAATAAGAATATACATATAATAAAATTATTCATTTTGAACTGAACCAAAAACCGAAAACCGAAAACCGTTATTTTTGGCAGAACGAACACCTGAATTGAATCGATATAATTTTTTTGGTTGAATTGGAACATACACTGGAACATAAAAAGTTAAGGTTAAAAGCCCTGGTATAAATTCAATAGTTTTTACTATGTTTTAAAGATTTCTCTCAATTTATAACACGATTTTTGTTCCTTTACTGCTAATGTAGTGATTTGTGCAAATTGACTCCTGTCAGAACCATTAAAAATAATTATAGGGTACTATAGAAGCATAATTATTAATAAACGTAAATAAAATTGCCTTTAAAATATATTTAGTTTGTATTGTGACAAAAAAAAAACGTAGTAATACAAGTACAGTTTTTATTGCTTAAGTTTAATTATTTTATATGGTGAAGCATTTACAGCAACTCTTTTTACATTTCTTTATTTTTCAAAAAGCGGTTAAACGATAAACGATATTTCTTTTGTGTATATAACGAAAATGGAGTACTTAACGCTTCATAAAAATCTTCCTAAAAAGTTTAAGCGAAAGAAGAATCAAACTAGAAACAAGCGTAACTATAATTAATGTGAGATAATGCGGTAATTGTAATGTGTGCTTTTTTTCTATCCTCGAGTATCATTTATTTTCTTTGTACTCTCATTTTCCCATCGAACAAATAAATTCTAATTATTTGTAATTTTCTGTTGAGTCATTTCTTTGGAATATTTATGAAGTAGCTGAAAATAATTTCCTAATGATTTGCATAATTTCCATCCCGTTCCCCGAACGATTGTCTTAACAATTATCGAATTTTAATCCTAAGTATTATAAAAAGCTAGAAGGGTATTTTAGCTCTGGACCAATTTTCTTTATAGAGAATAAATGATTCAAACTACGCTAATTCCATTTTGCTTGAGTATTTTTAGAATTAAGTGGATTTTCTTGAGTGAATTAATATTTATCTTGTTTCAACCACTTGTTAGACTTTTTTGTGTTTAAAGTAACAAATATAGTTAAGATAAGATATTTTTGATAAACACTAGAGAATATCTGTTTATATGGTGTATTTCAAGTATCATAGCCACTGGTATTTTGAGCTAAAATATTATCCTTATTATCATCTTCCGCAATCGGTAAAAACACTCTGCCGATGGCTAGAACCTGAATGATAGCTTATCATCAAATTGGTAGTAGAAGTTAAAATTTATCACTTAACTTTATAAATAACATTTCAAGGATCATGAAGCTATTTTTATGTATGAAAATTAGAAACAAGCAGTAAATATCCTGCCAAAAATGTTTCTTAATATGCTAAATCTTTAATTTTATCATTGGTGCAAAATATGTATTAAACATGATTAACAGTGAAAAGTTTCTCTCTACTGATAAGGAAAGGCAATATAACTAAGTTAGATACCTAAGAGAATAATTAAATTTTACTGAACACAGGAGTATTTTAGTTTATTAAGAAACAAACTAAATATGAGTTATAAATCGATAGAAATATAACGATTGCAGCTACTACAGAAATATGATTCGTACAAAAGAAACAGCATATAAATTAAATTTTGAACCAACAATCATAAGCCACATAGGACAAAACAAATTCAAATTCAGTTACTGACAAGAAAACTTATGAAAAATATATTTTAGAAATTATATTTTTATAGCTAATTTAATAAACTTATGCTAATACTCTTTTATGTCTTGAAAGCCATTACTTCGAACAATATTATTTTTATGGCGTAATAAATAATATAATTTTATTTTCTATTTCTTTACAGTTTTAAACTTTAAAAAATTTGAAAATCTTAGAAACGTTGAGTATTTTAGAAATTCATAATCAAAGCTACATTCACTTTTAACAAAATTTCATAAAATACATTATTGTAAATATAAAACTATTTTGTGTGTAAATCTCTCTCTCTCTCTCTCTCTATCTATCTCTCTCTCTGTATATATATATATATATATATATATATATATATATATATATATATATATATATATATATATATATATATATATATATATATATATATATATATATATATATATATATATAATATATATATATATATATATATATATATATATATATATATATATATATATATATATATATATATATATATATATATATATATATATATATATATATATATATATATATATATATATATATATATATATATATATATATATATATATATATTATATATATATATATATATATATATATATATATATATATATATATATATATATATATATTTATATATATATATATATATATATATATATATATATATATATATATATATATATATATATATATATATATATATATATAATATATATATATATATATATATATATATACATTTCTTAATTTAGTTTTATCTTCAAGACATAAGACTTGATATCATAAAGCATATTAATGTCCATAAAAAATGAACATTCTAAAAATTCCTCTCATATCAAAACTAACACAAGAACTACTTGAATTTTATATTATTTTTACTCTCAGATGATAACAATTTCATAGATTTTTGAAATTACCCAATATACTTTGACTAGCCTTAATTTTAAATACATTTTAATGTCTTTTTCTAAACAGAGTCTGACAGAACTCTAAGAAATTTTATGTTTATTCACATAGACGAGATATTCTTGAAAGAGACAGTAAAAGTGTTTAATCAGAATATTAATCTAATGTTTTGAAACTTTGCGTACATATAAACTAATTCATAAGTAAATCAACAACATTAATATATTATTTAAAAATCAAGTTTATTTATAATTTGAAAATGTTTGATGATTTTCTCATATGGACTCCTCATTTTGTCTTATTATTACGGATGAATACATTTGAAACATATTGAGAATTATTTTGACGATTTAATTCATAATTTAAGAGAAATCATTTTATGTCAACGAAATGTACGTAAAATGTTAGCGAAAATTAGTTTTTTAAAATTAAATCGCATTTCATTATCTAAATAAATGCCAATACTTAAAATTTAAGAGCACATTTATTCTAATGTATATTACAGTCGACTGGTAAAAATTTTCTCTGAATCTACAAAGAAAAAAAATAATTCAAAAATCAATCAAAAATCATTGAAACTTTCTAAAAATTAACCAAATACATAAAAAATTGTAAAGTTTATATTATCTAAAAATATTTTATTAATATATTTATGTTTCCATGTGAATGTATGTAAAGTATAATAATTTACAAAAATACTTTCTAATGTCCCATATCTCTTTAAGAAATCTTCTATGTAGTAATATTTTTCTTATAATTTAGTGTTTTTTAACATTTTAGCATATGTAACCATTTTTTCTATCATATTTTTCATAGTTATGCAATTGTATTGTGAACTGCTTTTAGTACACTACTCTTTTCAGCAAAACACAATAAAACTCTTAAACTGATCTCTACTGCCAAAAAAGAATGTAACCAAATGTTCAATCCCGTTTTCCATACTTATGCAATTTTATTGCAAACTGCTTTTTTGTACACTGCTCTTTTCAACGGTGTACATAAAATACAGTTTAACCACTATCTGGTACCGAGGAAGAATTTTTCAAACATTAAATTTCAAAGTGAACGGCGAAATCAAACGCAATTTGGTAAATCCCACTTTGAAGTTTGATTTAGAATGCAACTGTTTTTCGTATGCTATTATAATTTCAAATATCGTGTTATCGCGAAACAAGATTGTCTATTTTTAATAACAAGACATTATTAAAAAAATTACAAAACCCTACCAATTCAAAGGAGTTATTATGATCTATATTTAAATTATATAAACATGTTTAAGCTAATAAAAACATATAAAAACCTTATTTAAAATGCATGTATATGATAAATTCCAAATATTTTCTTAGTTTTACAAAGAAATCAAAACACTGGAAACCTAGATATTTGGTCATCATTATATCCAACAAAATGTTGATGCATTAAAGAAATATTTCCTTATAGTTGCAAAGGGATATACAGTTAATAGAGTGATTATTGTTTTTATATATGTAATATGGGCGGGACTCATTCAAAATCACAACACAGTTTATTTCTGGTGAGATACATGAAATCCATACAATAGGCAAGCACTTTTACATTTTCGTGCACCCATACAATTTGATCCTGCTCACACACACACTTTTCAAGTAGGGATTTCTCAGGTAAAAAGACCACGAATAATCCCTAAGCACAATTGATCATGTGAAAAAAATACCCATGTTTAAAGAGAATGCCCTAACTATTGACTAAAGTAGAAAAGACAGAGGCTGAATTAAGTCTATAGTATATCTGGAGGAAAAATTCAGAATTACCGCTCAAATCCCCAACGAATTTTTTTTATCAAAATCTATTAAATTAATATTAAAATATGCAAATAAATATTTTAATATTATATATATATATATATATATATATATATATATATATATATATATATATATAATATATATATATATATATATATATATATATATATATATATATAAATGTATATATATATATATATATATATATATATATATATATATGTCAGGATTTAAAATGTAGATTAATTTTAAGAGATTTTAATTAGGGATTCTTTTACTGAGAGTGACGCGGCGTGAGGAGTTAGCCACATAAATACGACTCACGCGCAGTGATCTGAGCAGAGAGCAGTATGCATATTCCATGGACAGAGCTGTAGCCACCCGATGCAGCTAAGCTTGATTTTTGTTAGAAGTTGGGCGCAAATTTGCGACGCCATTAGGGAAAGTAGTGTGTAATAAGATTTAAATAAAGATATGAAGCTGATGTCAGGATTCTAGTGTCGTTTTGTGGAACCTGATATGTATGTATTACAGTTCGAAATATAAGTGATAATTAATCTTCATATTTTCGAAATGTTTTAATTGAAACTATGTAAATTTATAATGTTTAAATACCTGATGCGATTAAGCACTATTTAATACTGGCACAATGCTTAAAGAAAGTTTCACAGTTATAGCATCTGTGTGATAACATTTATACTTCATATACTTATAAATAATACTTTTGTAAATACTGAGACAACATTTATTTTTCATTTATTGACTTGAGTAGAAAAGTGATTTAAATTAATAGAAAAATTGTAATTATAAAATAAATATATAATTTTAAAATAAATTTTTTTAAATATTATTATTCAAACAAAACTATTATTTAAAAAAAATAATTCAATTTCTGCTATAATAATATAATAATATAACCTATATCATTTCAGCAAAAACAAAATCATTAAAAATATTATATTATTTACTGTAAAGTTTTATTGCAGGTTCAATTTTTATTACCATTTATTATTGTAGCAACCGAATTTTTAATTTACATTTACAGCTGTTTTTATAACAGCTTATAGTCCTTTCTCATCACATATTAATTTTATTTTCTCTGTTTTCTAAAATATTAATGTATTAATCTAAATTTTAAGGAACTGCTTTCAACAAAAATTAATTAAAATCCATAAAAATGAATAATGAACAATAAAATTTTATTACAAGTTGAACTGTTAATTCATGTAAAAGAAACATTAAATTCACGTCCATCTTGAATTCGATAATTTTATATTTTTAAAGTAATTTTAATACAACTGTTTAAAAACGGTAATCACAAAATTACGACAGTGAATCTCTTTATGCACTTAAATGGATATTCGTATATGATCGTACAATGCATTTTCTCAGTAACGGATGAATCTTTTCTGCAATTAAAACAAAAAAGGATATAATCGAAATTATTTTGTTTTATGAGCATTGAATTGGAAATAAAAAATTAGGAATATAATAAATAAATGGGGGAAATCCACCCAATCTTTTTAATTTACCACCATGTTTCTTTTTTATTCCTTTAAGTGTTTAAATCATTAAATTTATTGGCTTTCATAAAAATGACTCCTCGTGTTTTTGAAATATAATTATTTAAGTCATATTTATCATTTTTAAAATACAAAAAAATACACAATTGCACTCTTTATCTTATTCACAAAATATTTAAAATCAATTATTCTATTCTCAAAATAAAAGTGTTATTTAAATTTTTGGTTATGTACTATATGTTTTTCTAGACATACAGGAAAAAAGAAATAGGCAAACAAAATGCATTTCTCTATATATTTAATGATAAATATTATGTTTTTTTTTGTTTTTTCAACCAACGCACATATTATATTTATCTAACTGTGCATGGGATAAGGGACTTTAATTGGTGTCTTAAGTTATTATATGGTATGAAATGAAATGAATTTTTCCTATATTGCATTATTATATAAAATTAGCAAGTTAAATATAATTCTTAATTTCTTAAACATTAAATTATAATTTAATTAACAAAAATTATCAAACCTATAGAATTTATTTAAATTTAAATACATTGTTCAAAACAATTAGAAAAGCACATGGTTTTAAAGAAATTAAGTAAATATTTACACCGATAACTAACATAAAATAAATCCTCCATAATTTAAAGCCAAGCAGGAAACATTGGAAGAAAACTTCATATCCAAATCAAAGTTCATGACGTCAAAATCCGGAAAAAGAAAATGAGAGTAAAATTCGAGACGTTGCAGAAACGCCTGTTTTGACTAACTTAACTGTGAAATTCGATTACTCAGTTATTATTATTATTATTATTATGATAAAAGGTGACTTGAAAATGTCTCAATGTGATTTACCGGAATCCATGGCTTGGCGTATTGTAGTCAGATTTGAATCCGGGCTAATAAAACATAGTGTCGCAGACGCTGTTGGATTCACCAGAAGTGTCGTTGCAAGGCAGTGGTATCGATTTCATGAAACAGGGAATGTTTCGTCGACCAGAGCTAGCTCGGCCAAGCTCCACTACAGCAACTCTTGGCCAGTATATTCTATTAACAGCTCGTAGAAACAGAACAGACAAAATTACTGAGCTGCAAAGACAGTTGCTCTTAGAAAAAGTATGAAGGGTTTCTAGCGAAACAGTACGTAATAAGATTCATCAATGAGTTTTCTATAGACGCCGGCCAGTGGTCAGTATTCTGTTGACCTCACGCCCCCGTGCGGCCCGAAGAAGATAGGCTGCTGAACTTCGAGATTGGGAACAACATGATTGGAGCCAAGTGCTGTTTGTAAACGAGTCCCTATTCAGCCTGGAATGTGACACCCGGAGTGTTTTGGTATGGATGGAAAGGGGAACTCAAAATAACCCCACATTCGTTCGTGAAAGGCCACAGTACAGACTAGGGAGATTGGTTAGTATGGGGTGGAATCAGTATACGATGTACGGACCTTCATATCATTCGGAATGCTACTTTGAAGGCCCGAAGGTATGCAGGTGTGATACGGAAACTTCATGCCATACCTTACGCTGAAGCCATTGAAGATTATTTTCATTTCCAGCATGATAATGCCAGACATTGCACAGATCGTTTTGTTTAAAACATGCTGAAAGCTGAAACAATACAGAGCATGGAATAATGGCCAGCATGCTCTCCTGACTTCAGTCCAATGGAGCATGTTTGGAAAATTCTCTGAGACTTGGAGATTGTACTTCTTGATTAGTGGAACAGTAATAAATTCTTATAGATAACATCATCGCATATGAAAAACAGATGTACAGCAGTCTTAGTTATTCGGGAACACCACGCGCAATACGAAAAATCTTAGCGTTTCTAAATAATAGGTTTTTAATCATTTACATGTAACTAAATTGCTGCTCTAAATCATCTTTTCATGTTTTTTCCATATTTTAAAAGAATTAAAGCTTAATTACACATTTTCTTACGTCTATTTTTCTGTATTGCGCATCGATACACATGTACTAATCATTTATGAAAATACGTGGATGTTTAACACGGTTTTCTTAGCTTCTTTGCTTGTTCCCGTAATTGTTTTGAGCAGTCTGTATTATTGTAATGATAAAAAGCTTTTTTTCTATGTTTTCCATAATTCCAATGTTTATTGATGGAAACTTCATAAAAATGCAACGTATTTTTAGATTTAATTGTTTCATGTTATTAAACATTATAAACAATAAGAAGTTTTGCCACTGAGTAGCATATTACTGTTGTCTAATCATAACTATGCATTTAAGCCTGACTTGCTAGTTTTTTATTCCGTGTTGTGCTCTAAAAAAAGGAAAGTGCCTTATAAACAATTATTCATTCGAAACGTTTATTTATTTTTTTTCATCGACCATTTACCGAGCTACTACCTCCATATGTTAAATACACTGCAAACTGAAAAATAGGTGAAAAGAATAACATAAACAATTGTTAAAATACTCCAAAAAATTAACACACAAAAGTAAATATTAAAACCCGATAAAAAGTTTAAAACACTAAAAATTAGTGAATTGCCAGACTTAAACAGGCGTAAAACGAAATTTGCTATATTTAAACAGGCGTTGCTTGCCTGATGTCGTTTTATGCTGAGGTGACCTGAAACTAAATTAGAGAAGAAACATTTCTTAGAAATATAGTGGAGTATGAAATGAAACGTGATGAGATTTATTTTTTAAAGTATTAAATATATTGATCTGAAAATATTCAAGTTTATTGAATGGTGAAATTGCTTAATTTTCTGTTACAATTATAACTGTTGATTATAATATAATTTAGATGCTCTAACAAAAATTTTATTTCGATATTTAAGTACACACAGAGCAGGAGACTTGAAAAAGAGTTTTGTTGAATATCGTTAGTCTACAATGCTTGAATTCACACATTTTTCTAGGAATATGTAATGAATGACACTGCTGAGTTATCATATCAAAGTTTTGTAATCAATTGATCATAGACACATGACTATATTTAAATAAATTATGGATATTTTAAATTTTAGAAAGATGTAAAGACGAATAGATACACAAAAATGTTTATGAAAAAATAATTTGAGGGGTAAAGAGTTTATAATATTTATAAGACAAGTGAGTTTATTTTGTTTGTAGAATTTTTTTTTATCATTCAGTGTTTAAATATTTTAAAATTGCTTTTAAATGTTAAAGAAGATGTATTCTACTGTTTTAGACAATAGTTTAAATTCAAAATTTAAGAATTGCAAAAGTAAAATCAAATTTATAAAAACATTATTTTTAAGTTTTAGATGTTTTCATGCCAGTATTAGGTATTTCTAGAGGATATTAACGCAAATATTGAGATTTTGTTATTTTTCACCTTATTTCTTGTTGGATTATTATAGTAAGTATATGTGATTCTCAGCATTTGTTCTCTATAATCATATAATTAGTTTTCCTGAATTTGCTTTGTAAAAAAATAAGAACTTTTTACATAAAAGAAACAAAGAGATCTTACTTAATTATTTTTAAAAATTTCTGACGTATCGTGCCCAGACTTAAAACAGCACAAATTGAATTTTATAAATTATTGTTACATTTTTGTAAAGAGTATTACAGTATA
>CM063506.1:8341600-8344100 GCA_032207245.1 Pardosa pseudoannulata
ATTTTGAATATAAAGAAAGGTGTAAATAGGAAATAAAAATACTAATTAAGGCATTACGCCAAAGAGACCATACTCGGTGTATATGCCAAACATGGCGTATTGGTCTTAGAAGGGAAAATAATGTTCGAATTGGTGCAGAAGAAATTAAGCTCTACACTCCTTCTTCCTTGCTCTCTCTCTTCTGAGGGGGACCCACAGATCTCTCAAAAAAGTTCTTTGGAAGCGTTGCCTTGGCCGAAGGGAGCTACTCCTCGGTTATCAACCCCTGTTGACCAAAGGGGTCGAAGGAGGGTCATTCACTTCGCTTTCGCCTCAAAGTCAATTTCGCACTGGCATTGTTAAACTGTAACTCTTTGTTACACTTTTATAAACTTGTTTTCATCTATAGTGTTTGTTCTCAGCTGAATTACATTCACCTGGCAACGATTGGCAGTGTGAATATACTTTATATTGAAAAAAAGGTTAGTTAAATAATTACTTTAGTACTAAATCAAAATTGTTCACATTTACAATACTTCCGTTTTTCTACCAGAATAGCAGTGAAAACATGTATTCATTAATGCTATTCCTGTAAATAGTAGATTTTCATTTTTTAAAACAATGAACTTATGAAACATATTTTAACTGTATCGCTATTAGTTGATACACTTCTGTTGTATGATTACAGAACTTAAGCACTGTCACCTATTGGGTATCGTTAATATTAATATATGTGTTATGGAGGCTTTTTATTAAATAAAGCGTGGATTGCAATCAGAAATTAAGGCTCAGAAATATATGTTAAAGTCACATGACATTCAAAATTTCAGCATTCTATTTGTATACATTTTTGCATTATCCATGATGCAGTTGTACATGCAGAGATCACAACGAAACTAATGAAAACTAACTCAGGACTGATAAAAAGGATATTTCCATAGAAATATTAACACACAAATGTTTCACTGTTAGAGTTCTTATTTTATATCTTTCTTTTCGAATAAGGAACTAAGTAGAAAAATTTCATTAGACGAAATGTATTTACTATGATAATTTCATTATTTTAAGTTGAACTTTTATAATATATATAGTTGTGGCGGCCACGAGAAGTAGAAGATATGAAATTACAAAATAGTGTAACAATTTTCTTTACTTTGACAGTTGAAGTCTACCTTAGATTTTCTGTCTGTGCTTGCACTGCTTAACCTGTATGCAGTCATGTCTATTTGCATTAACATGAATTTGTTTCAATGTCTCAAACTGTTACCGAATTTCGTTACTTTATGTTGGGTTGTTTATATAAATTATAACCTTTAAAACTTTTTGAGTTAAGTATGCGTATATTAAACAACGTAAGTTTTCATGATTTTAAATAAAATAGCTGCAGAAATGTAATTCCTTGGGAGAGACTCGAAAAAGAACAAATTTTTATCTAAATGAAAGCCATTATTAAGTTACCCTCCACATTTTACTTAAAAAGTAAAATCGTAGCATAAAATTATAAAATTCTATGAACTATTATTTTACTGTTCTCTCTAAAAGATTAATTTTTAAACTTTTAAAGAGGGGAATCATTAAAACAGGTTTATGTTGAGTTAAAATTGAATTACCGTGTATTTCAGCGTGTTTAAAATAAAAATAGCTATTTATGAGGTTTTATAAAATGAAGAAATTAAAATTTCAATTTAACAATAAGATATTATTCTAAATTAAGGTGTTTACTGAAATTAAGGTATTTACTTTATTTTTTTTTTCTCACTAAAAAAATTGTTTTGTATACATTCACCACCTCTTCTATCTTATCTATGTAGACTGTTCTACACTAACTCTATTAAGACAGAAGATTATAGAAATATGTTAAACAAGAAAAAAAGAAATGATAGCCAATTTTAACTTTCATCTTTTAATGTATATGTAAGTTTTACTTCTCCTGTAAGAAAGAGTTTTACACTTTTATTTAAATTACTTCTGAAAAATTAAATTTTTCTCGCTTTTAAAAGAGACATATTACGGCATGATGAGAAGCTGGAATAATGGGACATCTAAAACTATGCATAATATAAACATATATTTCTAAAACTTCCAAAAAGTGGAGCATTTATACCACATACTTTAATACCATTAAGAATCATTTTAGTTGCGGTAGTTTTATGACAAGAAGACAACATTACAAGACCAAAGCCTACAAATACATCATTTTGAAGGTAAGTTTCAATCTTATTCATCGCTATATCTAATTATTTTTGATATTTCATACACTTAATAATATGACTTTTTTAATTAGGACTTAAAATAAGTCTAAAAGTACATACGTCTATTAATAACCTGTTTCATTGAAATACTGCTTAAACAGATGGATGGGACAGTAAGGCTCAAAGAGTGATGGGACATATTGCATTCCCACGAGCTATACTGAGGATCCATCCATACTTTATGAATGGGAAATTTTATGTCTCCACAAGTAACTGACTGTTCTATCATTGATGAAACAGATATTATAGCGCAGTTGCCAACAAAGAAA
>CM063506.1:8346600-8364100 GCA_032207245.1 Pardosa pseudoannulata
ATTTGAAGTTTGCAATGAAATCTATTATTTAGTTTTTATTAAATTATCTGTCTTATTGTAAACATGTTTTTATTTATTAAACACTATTTTACCTATTAATTGCTATTTTATAGCAATTAATACATAATCACAATAAAATAGGTTCTTTTCTATTTAAATATATTTAAAACTTATTAGTTCTATGCGTGTATTTTACCTTTAGAAATATTAAAATTAAATTGCATTCTAAGTATTTTCCTAATAATTATGGCAGTTTTCGTATGTAGCATGTATAAATAAATAGCTTTTTATAAAATCTTTCGTGATTCAGTTAAGTAGCACGAGTTTTGTTTTATTACGGTCGGTTAGATCAACTGAATGGAATAACAACGATACAAATGCTATACATTCAAACTGCAATTAACTCCGATGGCCTAATTTGTGATGTAGGGTTGATTTATTATATCGTGTTATTAATGTGTTTGGATAGAAATAAAGAGTTATATATTTTTATTGGGTTCATACATTACCATTCTTGTAAATTTCAAACTTATTCAACAAAAACAATTTATCATTTTTTACAAACAAATTTCATTTATTATTATTTTTTTATTTTTTGATATATCTATATATTCGAGGTAGAATTAAAAAATAAATATTTATAACTTATTTGATGTTTATAATATGTAATTCCTTCGAACTTTGTAATGTTACAAAGTGACAATATTTCGAAAGATCTTTTAATTCTAGAGTTTTGCTTTTCTTTTTTCTTTAAAACCTTTTCTGCTGCATATATATACATATAAAAATCTAAGACATATGAGCATATGAGTTCAATGCTTTAAAATCTAAATCAACAATTTATCATAGAATGTCAGAACAATGTCAGAACTCATTGTTTCGACAATAATGTGAGAACAATGTGAGGAATATGTGTCTTACCTGATACATCAAATTGTCTGCTTTCCATGTGACTGTGATATAATTTGTTTATATGGGATCTGAGTAAAAATGTTAGTTACAAGTAATATAAAAAAAACCATGAAAACGTTTTTCAAATTAATGTTTTCATCAAATTTAAATTATTATAATTGTATATGTGCAGGCATGACACCCTTGGACCTGCTCAGTGAAATGAATTTACTCCAAGTCTGTCAAGTTTTCCTTCTACAGATTGACGACAAAAACTCTCGGCAGTGGAATGTAGATATAGAGGAAAGTACGACGTAGACATGCACGACCATTAGATTCATACAGCACTTGAACTTTTCTTTTGTTGATGATTATTCTGGGATGTTAAGCCTTACGGGCTTTGATCTTTAGCTTACGCATATATTTCAATTAAATGTTTGTGTTTGTAAATCTGTGTGGTTTATTGTGTGTTTAAGCCATCCAGGATCCACATCTGTATTCAGAAAACTCTATACAATTTAATTTATTATGATTTTATTGAAACAGATCTGAAGTTGAACAAATAACTAAGAACTGTATAAAAGAATAGTTTCAGAATTTAAATATATGGATATAAGACGATGCAGTATTAAAGACTAATTAAAAAGTGACAAAAAATGCACGGAAAAGAAATTAAAAATATCCAAAGCCTGATTTAGTACAAATTAGATATCTAAATATTTATTTTAAACGTGTAATAACACATTAAAATCATTAAATTTTAATTACAGAAATCTGTGTTTAACAAGAAAATAATCATATTTCGAATTTTTTTGAAACAGATCTTAAGTTGAACAAATAACTAAGAGTGTGTAAAAGAATAGTTTCAGAATATAAATATATGGCTATACGGCGATTCAGAATGAAAGACAAAAGTAAAAGTGACAAAAATGCACGAAAAAAATTAAAATATGCATAGCCTTATTTAGTACTGATTAGATTTCTAAACATTTATTTTAAACACGTAATAACACATGAAAAATCATTAAAATCTTAATTACAGAAATCTGTGTTTAACAAGAAAATAATTTAATTTCGAATTTTATTGGAACAGATCTTAAGTTGAACAAATAACTAAGAATGTGTAAAATAATAGTTTCAGAATATAAATATGTCTCTATACGACGATACAGAACTAAACACAAACGAAAATTTGACAAAAAATGCACGGGAAAGAAATTTAAAATATCCAAAGCCTGATTTAGTACTTATTAGATTTCTCAAAATTTATTTTAAAAGTGTAAGAAAAAAATCATATTTCGAATTTTATTGAAACAGATCTTAAGTTGAACAAATAACTAAGAATGTATTAAAAATAGTCTCAGAATATAAATATATGGCTATACGACGATGCAGAAAGAAACACAAACGAAAAAGTGACAAAAAATGCACGGAAAAGAAATTTAAAATATCCAAAGGACTTAGTACTGATTAGATCTGTAAAAATTTATTTCAAACGTGTAATAACACATTAAAATCATTAAAATTTTAATTACAGAAATCTGTGTTTAACAAGAAAATAATCATATTTTTATTGTTAATGAGTAGATATAAATAATGTACAGGGGAGCAAAATTTTTTATAGAATTAAATACAAAAGATATATACAAAGATGTTTAAATGCAGCACACATCTATATATTAGTATTCTCTTTGGTACACTCTTTTTAAGTATATATTATTCAAATGAAACAAGTTTTACTTAGCAACAACAAGTACTCTTTTTTAAAGTCCAAATAAAAAGATTAAATCATGAACTATATACAGAATACTACTCATTTCAAGTATATATTATTCAAATGAAACAATCTTTAGAGTACGTAGCAACAACAAGTACACTTTTTTTAAAGCCAAAATAAAAAAATTAAATCGTGAACTATATACAGAAGTACTATACAGAATACTATACAGAAAATTATGTTCCTATTCTTATCAATCAGACTTTATAATTTGGCTATTATTTTGTATATAACATTTGTTCTGTAATTGGTTTGTAGAAAATAGTGCAGTTATGTTTCATAATCTAATACTATTCGAACTATTATGTACAGTAATTAAAAACAATTAAATGCTTTTTACATTAGTACAGACAAAATTAATTTCCTGTTAAGTACAATTCACTTTAGAAATTTCTATTTATATGTTACAAAGTGTATTTAAATCCCGTTCATATTTTAAAATGAAAGGGATGAACTAGAAACATTACTCTATTTTCCCACTCGAGAAAGAACTTTTATAAATTATTGAGAAGCAGTTTAATTGTTTTAAATGGTACTTAAAGCACAAGAAGAAACAATTTACTGGAACTTTTGGATACTTTAAACCGCTGTTAAGGAGAAAGACAAAAATATGTGACTTCGAACACATTTCTTTTAATCCTCTACATGATTTAAAAGAATGCTTCAAGCGAATAACAGTTAATTAAAACTAAGTATTTACGTGATTCTTCAGGTTTATTTTGCGTGATTCTTTACGTGATTTTTAATTACTGATTTAATTTAGAGAATTTGATTTTATCTCAAAGGTGATTTAAATTAATTCTATAAATTGCAGCTTCCTCTGTGTTTATTTTAAATTAACCGCTTTAAATTTAGTTATCTCTAATTTTATTTGTGCTTTAAAATTTATTGCTATTCAAATTACGAAGAATTGAGATTACAAACAATGATGGACTGTGAAAGTTTAAAAGTCTTTCTGTAAAATTTTAACTTAGATCAATGATGCTTTGTACAAATATAAATTATAGTATGAGTAGACTATTTATACTCAATGCTGAGATAATATTTATGATAATTCACTTTTAAAGAAATTGTTTTTTTTTTATAAAAATATTTTGAGACTTTATATTTCAAATGAAATGTTCAACAAGATTTTGAACAAACATTCTTAATATACTTTAACATAAATTAGAATAACTGATTTAAATTTAGGCTTCCTTTATAATTTAACTTCGTTTACTCTAATTTTCAAAATATCACATACAATCTGAGAATTATATGCAAACATTAAATGATGAGACATAAGCATATTTATTACATATCTCAATCATATAATATCGAGAAATGTACAAAGGCTATTTTTATGTAATAATATTGTCACGTAGGTGCTTAATGTGGAACAATATAACACACACAGGAAGTAGATATAATCCAATTTATTAACTCAACTCAAAAGTGAAGTACAGTTGCAAGTTCTGCATAATTCTGAACTGTGAACTCTCAGTGACTGAGAGAGCTTTTATAGCAGCAGGGAAAGTTTTAGAAGGCAATGAACATTTTACTGCGCAACGCAGAGAAATTGCGAATATTTCAGAATACTTTTTTGGGGAAACTAAAGAAAGTTCTAGAATCTTCTGGAACACGAAATAAAGTAGAACCGAAACAAAAGAGTTAAATACATATTTACATGGATTTTAAGGAGTTCAAACTCATGACTTCTTGATTACGACACTCATATGATGACCATTCGGCTATGGAGACTCTAATACCTTTTTTAATGTGGCTATTAGGCTTTAAACAGTAAACAAAAGTGAAATATAAAAAAATAGAGTTTGAAAAATCAAATCAAATATAACATAGTTAATACTTAAAAGTATTCTGATTGAATATTTTCTTAACGTTTACACTTAGTTTAGAAAAATAACTTTCATTAAAACTTTGTAGTGCAAACTACTTTTTCTACAAAATAATATAAAAATGTTCCTATTGTTCTGTATATTAATCTATTCTTTGAAAATGTTCCCTATATTTTTAGCATATGTATAAAAACAAAACATGGTATCTATTTGTCCTTATGTTTAACACATTTTTTATTTAAAAAATGTATTAAACACAATGGACTCAAAATAAACAAGATTTAAAAATCTATAGTTTGTTGTTTCATAGTGTTGAACCCATATGACTCTAGAATATATTTTATGCTTAATACCTTTTGCTCAGTTTAATGACAAATACATTAATATACAATATCCGGCGTATTTAAGAGAAACTGGGTAAATGTAATGCACCTTAGGCAATTTTAAACACTAATTCAAAACCAAAATTCGAAACAAAAATGGTCTTTAAGTTTAAAAATAAGAAAAAATGACAGAAATAAAAATTTCAAAGGAATAAATCACCCAGCAGGACGATTTCCATTTGATTATAAAGAGTATGCCTAGATTGACTCTTTCAAGACATCATTTAATATATCTGGTTTTGTTATTTTATAGATTACTGTTTTAAACATTCTCTAAAAGTGTTTAATGTTTAAGATAAATATTTCCTATTAAATTCTATTAGTTGAGAGTGTATGTAAAGGTTTATTACAAGTTATAAAAATATCACTTTTTGTTTGAAATAATCCAATAGTATTTAATTTAAATTAAACTTCTCGGAAACAAACACAAGAATAAGTTTCAATCATTCCTCTCGTAATTTTTTGTTCCTCCCAAAATAATCATTTCTATTAAACTTTTTTTTTCAAAGTCTTCGTGTACGATCTCCATTAAATTTAGCCTCTCTGAAACAACCATTTTCAGATATGTGTATTGATAGCTAAAGAACAACAAAAACAGATCCTTTCGGAAAATGTTCCTGCAGTACAAGAAAAACTTTCCGCAGTAAAAATGGAGGAAAAAAATTACAAAACTCTAAAGGCCAAAACAATTTCAGTTACATCTGCAGAACTATATATCTTTATTTTTATTGAAAGCTATAAAGTTTTAAGTGAATTTCTGTGGTGTGCGAATTGTCATTTATTTAACGATGCCTCGAATCGAGGTACATACATCCAAAAACTTTGAAGCATTTCCTAAATTCGATCTTTCATGTTCAAAGAAAACGAATATCATTTTCTTAAATACTACTTCCTCGATTAACGTTTAATAGCTGGTTTGGTGAAATATTGAAAAAATCAGTGTTTAGGACCTAAAAAATCCAGGTAAGTATTAGATAGAAATAATTTGGCGAGGTATCATATAAAATGATATTCAACAGTTGTATTAATAAATAAACATGATATTCTCAATGTTCTAGAAAATTTTTTACAAAATTCAGAAGCTAACGACTGTAATATTTGTAACTTACCAGATGCAAATATAAACAGTTAAACGAGGTAAATTTTTCCGAAATTGAAAATGTTACAAGATAAAGTGGAATTCTCTATTACTCGTAATGCAACATTCATGTATTTTTAAACATATAATTTATAAAAATATAGTATATCAGAATATAGGCACATAGATACTGCTGTAGTGTAGTATTTCAAATTTCAAAGCCACTAATAACCCAAGTTTACTTTATATCGTCTTTAATTATAGTAAAATGCCACTGATCTATATTACAACATTCAAATATAGAGCAAAAGACAACGAAATATGCTAAAAAAATATTTAAAAAAAATTAATAATTAAAAGAAGGACTCCACGTGATAAGCCTGAAAAAAAATTGCCAATGTCCAAGAGAACGTTGCATTCTTTTCCTTCATTCTTTCTACTCAGTCAACCCTATACATTTTTCCGCTATCCAGTGCTGATACGTTCGTTCTTTCATTGTCCTTTGCACAATGCGTCCTTTTCTGGCTCTGCCAAGAAGGACCGGAACTCCAAGGATGGTCCTGAATCATCTCCTGGAGACCAAACACAACTCTCCAAAACTTGGTGAAGTTTAAGTGCAATCATTTTCACTGGCCACACCACACGCTTCCTGGAGTCGCGAAAAATACTTGGGCATTCAACCCACACCGTATAAGTGCTGCGAGCAAATCAGTTTCGAAAACCTTATGTCAAACATAGCTGCACTCTCACAGTTACTATCTAATCTCACCTTGTTTTAAAAAACAAAGCTTTGTAGAATATTTAGTCTTTTTGTAACAATAAGTTACATTCGGTGCAGCTTCCCGTGAGTCATCGTCAAAGACATACCAGAACAGGACCGGTTTGAACTAGCAAAAACTTCGGACTTCTCCCAACCAATAGAAATGTTCGTGGGTTTGGGGGATTCTGAACCCCCGCCATTCTGGAGTGAACCCCTGTTTTTTCTCGTTGAGACAGTCTGATTTTTTAGACAGGACAAGATTGTGACCAAAGGAGAGTAGAAGGTGAACGCTGCTGGCATCCGCAGCTTTCGGAATAGATCTTTTGAGGAAAATCATCGCCATATTGTTTTTCAGGGGCGATGCCGACTGGAGAGAAGTTTTCGATATCTACAAATGATAAGTTGATTCCAATTGTATTCCTTAGACATTTATTTAATTGTATAAAATCATTTAATCAAGATATATTTGTCCATGTGTTTTTAATGAGTTTAGATTTCTTCTTCCTCAAACACTAGGCCAACGTAACATTATTTTTTACACTTTTGTGACTCATTTGCACTACTATATTTTTGCACGAAATGTTAGCTTTAGAAACTTAATTTTGTTCGTTTACATTGTTCTACAAAACAACACTTTTGTAAACAATGTTTAGTTAAAATAAATTACGTACTTTCGAATAAACCTCAAAATCTTTACAAATACTGAATTAGTTAGTTTAGGCTGATTTTTACTTTCAGTAAAAAGGAAATCTTATTTTTACTTAAAGTTGACTTTTTAGTCCAAAAGACAAATCAAGCTGGGTAGGCACATTAGAAAATTGAATACTAGAAAAAAAAGCATGAAAAAAGAATATTAGAAAAGCTGAGCAAAACAGAAGAAATAGCAATAGAGGCATAGACAAAATATTTTGAAACCAACATAATAGTTTCGCGAGTAAAAAGAGACACTAAACTTTGCCTTACAAAAACTACTTAAATTTGCTTTGCTACCTATATTTTTACAGTGAATTATTCATGTGTTAGGAATACTGAACTCTAAATCCATAAGTGAATGGTAGTGGATGCGGAGTTCTAAAGCTATGAAGTTAGAAACACTGAGAACTGCAGACAGTAAATCGAACACAACTTGGAATATAGAGTTTCAGGACTACTTAAGAATTGAGTTTCCCTTGTCAAATTTGGCGAAAATATTGGCGATATTTAGTAAAACACAATGGTAATTCATCCAAACATTGTATTTCTTACTTTTTATGGCAACTTCAATGACGATTAATTATCAGTGCTCCATCGTAATAGAAGTATGTACTCTTAATTAAATAAAACGACTTGAAAACCGGGCATTTATATTTATGGGCAATTAATCCCTTAGCAGTTTACAAACGCAACAGCTCTAAATTATTAAAAATCAGCCATAGTGAACCATTAATGGTTTGTTATATCTAATTTTTTTAAGCATTGAGCACTTTTAACATGTAAAAAAAATAGTTGCACAAAGAGAGTTAGATGTAAATACCGTATAAATTATATTATAGATACAGATTGTTTGGACTCGATAAGATCAGAAGAAAATGTTAGGCGACCATATTTAAACCATTATCGCCAAGTTGGCTTGGAAACCCAGTTCTTTAGTCAAGGCCGAAATTTAAGTATAGTGAAAATCAGCCATAGTGAACAATTAATGGTTTATTATATCTAATTTTTTTAAGCATTGAGCTTTTTTAATATGTAAAAATAATAGTTGCACAAGGAGAAGTGGATGTAAATATCGTATAAATTATAATATAGATAAAGATTGTTTGGACACGGTGAGATCAGAATAAAATGTTAGGCGACCATATTTAAACCATTATCGCCAAATGGCGGGGGAACCCAGTTTTTCAGTCAAACCGGAGATTTAAGTATAGTGAAGGAGCCATAAACATTTTGTAAATAGGTAACGTATTTCATCTAGGTTCTAATTGCATAATTAATTCCATTATTAATAAATAAGTTTGCCTCTGCAAACCATGCTAATAAAGATCACAAACAGGCAGACGACGGTAACTGTTTAGTATTAAGATATCACGATTTTTGTTAAGAATGATGATACACGGATCTTCAAACAAAATAGCTTTTATTTAAAAAAAAATGCACTTTTAACTTAAGTTTTACTTTGCCTCATGATTGCAACTCTCTCAGTCTCCAGTCTCTTGAGCAAACGAAAAAATTATAGTTATTTAAAATATTTAATTTTTTTAACTAAGAGAATGAGAAAGAGGGAGATTACATGGAGGAAGTAAAAATAAGCTAACAACGAGAGATTTTTAATAGCGCAATAAATATGTCTCGATGGAGAATAAATATGACAAATCCCCTATATAATAATAGCCTCAGTTGTCTGTCCATAAATTTATGAAGCTGTTCTACCTGGAATGGATACAGGCATCCATATTGGATTTTTTATGAGTTAGGGTTAGCAAAATTCAAAGCGAGTTCGAGATCCACCTGATACCCCCCCCTTTTCGAGCGTTTAATACTATTATTTCAAGCCTTATTCTATTTCTTATTCTATACTAAATTCATTATTGATAGGATGGCTAGGGCGGAGAGAAATATTTAAATTTTTGGACTGTTTTTACTCGACCCTTATATATTCTAACTATTTCCTTCATCACGTATAAGCTGTTACATGGGGTAGAGTGTCTGCCCGATTCATCGCTATACTTCTCGGGTTGATGGTTCTGCCCCGACGTAGCCGAATTTTTCTAAATGTCTAATTAATTTAATAATTTCTGCTTTTCCTTTTGAATTCTTATTCCTATAGTTGTTTTATTATTTTTAAATTTTTATTATTTTTAAGATAAATATTTACCATTTTTAAAATTTTTATGATTTTTATTACTTTTATTTTATTAATTTTACGTATTACCATTATTATATCAAGCCCCATTTTAAGAGCAGGCAAAATTATAGTTATTTAAAATATTTAATTTTTTAACTAAGAGAATGAGAAAGAGTGAGACTACATGGAGGAAATAAAAATAAGCTAACAACGAGAGGTTTTTAATGGTGCAATAAATATGTCTCGATGGAGAATAAATATGACAAATCCCCTATATAATAATAGCCTAAGTTGTCTGTCCTTTAATTTATGAAGCGGTTGTACCTGGAATGGATACAGGCATCCATATTGGATTTTTTATGAGTTAGGGTTAGCAAAATTTAAAGTGAGTTCGAGATCCACCTGATCCCCCCCCTTTTCGAGCGTTTAATACTATTATTTCAAGCCTTATTCTATCTATTACTCTATAATAAATTCATTATTGATAGAATGGCTAGGGCGGAGAGCAATATTTAAATTTCTGGACTGTTTTTACTTGACCCTTATATATTCTAACTATTTCCTTCAGCACGTATAAGCTGTTACATGGGGGAGAGTGTCTTCCCGATTCATCGCTATACTTCTCGGGTTGATGGTTCTGCCCCGACGTAGCCGAATTTTTCTAAATGTCTAATTAATTTAATAATTTCTGCTTTTCCTTTTGAATTCTTATTCCTATAGTTGTTTTATTATTTTTAAATTTTTATTATTTTTAAGATAAATATTTACCATTTTTAAAATTTTTATGATTTTTATTACTTTTATTTTATTAAATTTACGTATTACCATTATTATATCAAGCCCCATTTTAAGAGCAGGCGATTAAATGTATCAATTTATCACATAATAAATAGGTAAAATTAACAATTTTTTTCTAGCATTATGACGTCATTCCTTTAACCATCTGATTTAATCATTTATTTTAGATTATTTAAATATCTTCTGCATTATTTCCACACGTTTTATCACTAAACTTAGATATTAAGTAAATAATTTTCTTAAGGTAATATTTTGTTTCAAAATAATTCTCAGCCAAAAAACAACCCCTTTTTTTACCTGCCTCATAGGGTACAATTCTGGAAAATTAAAAATTTTACTGATCCCGTCATATGACGGGTTATATGCTAGTAGTTATAGAATAGTTGAAAATGTGTTAAATTTATTGTTTAGTGTAACTAAATATAGTATCTGAGTGTTTTACTATGGAATCGGAGAAATTCATTTTTAAAGAACTTCTACGGTATATGAAATAATTGTAAAGAAGTTAAAATATATGTTTATTAAGAAATATATTTTTATAATATAATTTTTAAAAAAATTCTGAATAAAACAAAAATTTATTTTAGCAATACACGATAAAACCGGTTGAAGAAAGAAACGCTACTTGAAAATATCCGGAAGTATACATGTAATATTTATTAAATGATATCAAAAAATAAATTATTTCTTAAAAAATCTCATTATTTTTTAGCAGGTTTAGAGCTTACGAAAAATTCCTAATGGCAACAATTTGTTATTTATTTTTGAATTGACATCGTATAAAACAAATGGGAAAACACAAGAGAGCATCGGAAACCATTTATGGACTGACCGATTTTTGATTGTACCGTGTATTTTGACCAGCTGTTCCGGTAACAAAAATATTCTTTTCCGAAGAAAGATAGCGTGAGATGAGATGATGTTTTGGTTTCACGCAATTCGTCTAGAAAATCATTTTATACCAAACGAGAATAGAGGTTTCTTTCTCACTTCTTAATGTGGTTAAGTTTTAACGCAGTTCTCAGAAGATGTATTTTTTTTTCAAGGTGTAGAAATTCTTTTATGTATGAGTTACGAGAAATGATTGCAGTGTTTTGATTTCTTTTCTACGTCTTTCCTTTTCTTTTAGTAGAAATCGCTTATTTATTTAATCTAAATGGCTAAATCCCAGTTCAGGAGGCCCGTCGAACCAAGTTCAGTGGGCAAGCCAAGCATGGGCTATGTCGCCAAATTCTAGAACGCAATTTTCTGTCACACCTTGCTATATTTTTTATTTTCTATTTTTCTTTTTAATTGGTATTCATGTTAACAAAATTTCAAATATAACAATTTTTTTTTTCAAAATATGCTTTCGATTTGGATATAAACTTAATAGACAACGAAGCACAAATTGTAAACATCACTTGGCGACAATTTGGCGATCACTTTTACAAAAATAGAGCCGAAAACATGGCAATCTGCCCCCAAAACTGAGATTCTACCAATTTAAATACATTCTGAATTATTAGTAAATTATTTTTCTGCCAGCCACTTCAGTTAGACCATTGGTCTGACTGTGTGTCATCAGTGACGCCCCGTAGTTCTTTGAAAACAAATTTGATGGGTATTTTAATTTGAAATATCTTATGGCGGAATAAAATGTCATATCCTTGTACTTGGCTAACAGAAATGTTTTTTTTTCCTTTTTTTGTTTAACATCATATTCACTTTTCAGGATATTTTATTTTTAAACAAAAATAAACATAACCCAGTCTAGTGTAATTTATGGAATAGATGCGATATATCAACTCTTCCGGCCGCCATGTTTTTTTCTTAGCGATCTTAGCAAAAGTTCCCATCTTTGAAAGTCGCCAAACAAAAATGGTGGCAGAAAATGGCTTTTTAAGAAGCCAAAGATATTACAAATTTCTACAAAAATTGACACAACATATATTGTACAAATTTTTACTATTTAACACTAGAATTACGGTGGTTTTTGTATACCTAGAATTACGGCGGGTGTCATTTTGACCCCTTGATAAGATATCTGCATATTTCTCTATATAATATAATATATTTGTGAAAAAGTTATTAAAATAATTCAAATTATGAAATTACAGTTTATTTTAAAGAATATAGAGAATTTGCGGGTATGTAGTCAAATAATGAATAAGCATTTAAATATTCCCATTGGAAAATGTAATTTTTTTTCCTTTTCGATACCTTACATTTCAGAAATACATAAAATAAAATTCATAAATAATTACTGAAATTACTTTTTGCTATAAAGAGTCCATAGAAATAGAAAAATTTTATATCTCAATCTTAAATATTTCCATCTTTATATGTAGAATTATTTTCGATTTCAGAACCGGAATCAGCATCAGATAGTTCTTGCATCAGTTTCACGATTTCTTCATGCGTTAGTCCTTTTCTATGCACCTTTTATATGTTACTATAATAAATTCGTGTAAATAGAATAAAATTTTCCACTAAAACTTGTTATAATAAATAATATGAATAATAAAAAAAATATCTACGAAAAATCTGCAAACGCTCAGCTCAGCATTCAGCTAGTAATAATCACTTTTCTCTCTTTTTTTCTTTCCACAAAGAAAAGTATTGCACATATTTCAAATCATGGACTGGCAAATCGGGCTATGCAGACCCACCATATTCTCTTCCTTTGTTTGTATTTTTTTAGCATGTGCAAATAAAATTAGTTTACAGAAGTAACAGTATTCAGATAATACAATGGAATGTATACACACTTCTTTTCTCTCAAAGGGGTAAAAAACACCTGCCATATTTCTAGGTATAATCATTTGTTAAGGCTAAAATAAAAATACGATTTTCTTGAAATCTTCACTATTTCGTAAATCAGAATGATTTAGGAAAAGTAGAGAAAAAATTAAGATATTTGCGAAAAAAAAAAGAAGAGCTGTCAGAGATAAAAGTTCGCTAGGTGTCAAAATGACCCCTTCCGTAATTCTAGTTTTAAGAACTATTATCACACCAAAAATTAGTTATATAATGCGTTTGTATAAAAATTAAATGTTTGAAAATTCTTTAAAACAAATTCAAAATTTTTCAGGGGGGTTTCCAATTTTCCCCCCTCTCCCTTAAAGATTGTTATATACAGCAATAAAAACACCTTATAAACACTTTGCACAACTAGAAAGAAACAAACTAAACCGAAAAAACATAAAATTCTACAACCTCACCAAGCGAGATGGCACTTCCGAACTCCAGGAAAACCTGTAAGGCAAAGACTACGGAAATAACTAGAAAGAATTTATTCGGAAAGACGGGTGTTGACGTCAGAAATTATGTGCACCAACGGGGCTGAAAGAACGAACCATTATTGACACTATAAAGCTCCACTATCATGCTAACCAGTCATCACCCGACAAAACGCTCGTAAAAAGGCCAAATTTGGCGACAAAAGCCGGAGTGTAAATATCACATCTGTACCTAATTTACTTTGTTTTTGAACAATCTATTTGAAAATACGATATGTTTCTAGGAATATATGCTAAAATGTGTACAATTTGAAGATATAATTTTAGTAGTTTTAAAAGCATTAAATTGTTAACTGCATCAAAGTAACGTGACTGAAAATGTTTCATTCGCATCCCTTTCTTGTATAATGTGGTCATTTTTATTTATATGGTACCTTTTAAGCATTAAAATAAAACTCATTTGTTATCATGAGCATTCGCTGAAAATGTAGTCAGAGATAAAATAGTTTAAACATTCGTTTTTCAAGTACAAAATGAACCTAATTTGAAAAAAGATAGAATTTCCCTATTCAAAATATTTTAATTTTGACTAAATTTATTTCATATTTTGCAAGGTAATGGACTGGTAGATTTTGAAAATATAATTGCACGTAGAATTACGTCAGAGTGGTTTAAAGAGTTTAAATTCGAAAATGTATGTTTCAATATATTTTTAAAATAAGTTATCACTTATTACTGAATTGTATGTTTGTAATAATTATATTACAGGGGGATGTTCGATTTTTATTTCTAGATAAATTTCCCAATTAAATGGGACTGAAATATTGACTGAAATACTTTATAATCAATGTTTCCCCTATACGAGGTTAAAGCGAACTTAAACAAAAAGAAATGTAAAAGTTAGCAGAATAAATGTCACCAAATTTGGTTACAATTTAAAAAAACTTATTTAGTCAACTAATCTTTTATTTATACGATGAGTAATGCACAAGTTACAATATACTACGCTTAACACATTGTGTGCGGATACATTTCGCAGGGGAATTGTACCTGGAGAGGACGTTTTGTAAGTAAATTTATTTATTCGTTTTAGTTCTCAATAGATCGAAAATTATATAATTTTTTACCAACTGTTCTTATTTTATATTGTAATATATAAACAAATATATAAGTAAAGTCGTGATCAGGAGTTAAGGCGAATGGAAAACAGTTTTCTTGATAATAATAATTTTATTAAATCATCGTTTCTTCTGAAAGCAAAACCTGAGCCATTTTCATTGTTCGTGGCAGGGCTATGAGTGGAAAAGGTGTTGACCGCTCCATGTCCACGAGTTGACTGATCTTATCTGTTTCCAATCTCATCAAATGCTTCCAAAATGCTTCCGCCTAACCGGATGATCCCAAAAGCTTACGCGAGCGTGGGTCTTTTTCATTTATTTTATTCTTATAAAAAAGTTACCTTTTAAAAATCGTTTTTAACTCACGTAATTCCAACTTCCCCTTATTTAGACCTGACAATATATATATATATATATATATATATATATATATGGGAATATTTAACTAAAACGTTTGATGCAATATTTAAAACATTTCTTGTAGTAAACAATTCTTGTAATTTCCATTTCCCAGTGTAATTTTAAAATATATTTTTTGATATACATGGTATATGTACCCTTTTTTTTACATAGGTACCAAAACAGGTGAATGATAAAATGTGGTGTTACAAATGGTACACATGCATTAAAAATTCGTGTCTTTTTTCGAAAAAACTCGAGTTTTTTTGGCTGTTTTATGGGGCGATGAGTGGGTTAGTGTGTTTGCCCTGACTTTGGTGGTGGGGTATGACAGCTCCGAGGTGTTCGTGCACCCCATTGGTGTACATGACCTCAGAACACACATTTCAGACCTCAGTACCCGGCACTATTCGAGAAATTTGCATGGTAGTTATTCTTTTGGCTTCCAGATGGGTGGTGTCACCTAGATCAGGTTGTATCTTTTTATTTTTATCATTTTCTGGGATTTATTAATATAGTTATGGCAGGTGCAGTTATTTCGGTTCTCATGTTTCTTTACTTGGCGATTTTTCAAATCGCCATGTTCTGTTGGTCCGCCTAAAAAAATATGGCGGACGGGGCCGGCGTCTATAATGCATCAGCTCCATAAAAAGAATCGTTTTGGATTTCACTAAAGCCACCAATACTTGTACACCAATTTTTCTTAAGAATTAGCATTAAAATCCTAGGTCCTATGATCATTAAATCTTATCCATAAGTCCTTGTCTATATTTCTTTGAGAAAAAAACATTGAAATTAGCTCTACAAACCAAATGTGTTTCATATACGTATTTTTGCGTCTTATACATAAGTAATTTAGCTGAGTTAAACATGTTTCCCTAAAAAGTACAAAAGTAAAAGCAAAATTTTAAACTAATATTTAATTCATGAAGCGTATTTAAATAGCCGATGTTATATAAGTTACGTGTTTTCAAAGTCTATAAATTTTTCTGAATAAAGTCTAGACAATAATATAATCTTATAAATTAAGTTAACCTATTTGAAATATTTATAGCGTAAAATTGTGCAAATAGTGTACTATTTTTTTTTTACTGTCCCAATTTTTAAAATTACTGGATAAATAGTTTTATCGAATTAAACATTTTTCATGTTGGGGTGTATAATGAAATTCTAAGAGTAGTATTAAATATCTGTATATATATTTCACAATTTTGGTTTTTGGGAGATTTATTAAATTTGTCAAGAAAGGGAAAATGTTTAAAAAAATTTCTCGACACATAAGTGTAACGTGAAAAGTGAAGGATTAATCTGAATCACTAGATTAGCACAAATATTATAAATAGTTTATAAATGAGGTATTTTGAATAGAAAAAATGTTTGAACAAATAAAGTGTTTCAGAACTGTAATAAACATATTTAAACTTCTAAGATTTTTAATTTGTATATTTCTCACATCAACAAAGTATAAGTAATTAACATTCATTATATTTTAAAATATTCCTTAATTACAAGATTAAAGACATTATATAACGAGGACGATTATATAACGAAATATTATATAGCGATATTAACCAAGATATATCTGAAGATTATTAGATTATTTTTGATAAGATAATAAACTCTTACTCGGTACCCTTTCTAGTTCAAATAATTACTTTTTAATAATTAAGGTCAAAACATTAAAATTATGTATTTAAGTTGTGATTAATATGTGAATTGTGTATATAAAGTTCTAAAATGAGATATTACGTAACATAATTTTTGAATTTTGAAATGTTTTTAAACGAATAAAAACTATTTACTTTTAGTTCTAAAATTGTATTTTGGACTTTAGGGACACTAATAGTTAAAAATAGAGTATAATTTACCTATTATAAATATAACATATTTCTATAATAAATACTATTGAAAACAGAAAAATATAATGAAATTCTTTATAACATTGCCATTTTTTAAATAAAGCATTTTTTCACATGATTTCTTTCCAAGACAAAAAGAAGGTACATATAAATGTAGTTACATGACGTAATTTCGTCTAAAGCACCAAATATTTAAAACAAATATTCCATTTCTTTTGAAATTTTTTATCTAATAGGGGTCAACCAACAACTTGGCGATAGAGCTTTGAGCATGGTAGCCTAACATTTTCTCTTGATCTCGCCAAATAATCTGTATCTATATTTTAATTTATATTTTATTTGTATCCAGCTCACGTTACTGCTCTTGAGAACCGGAGTTCGTTGGTTAGAATCTAACAGCTTCTATGGATGTTCGTACTTTTCAGAATCAGCTTTAATCAGTTATTCCCGGTAACATTATCCTTGGTCCTGCAGGACATTAGACCGAAGCAGTCCGAAAGAAAACGAACTGATCAATCACATAAACTTTCAATATTTTGACTACATTTCACACATTTCAT
>CM063506.1:8366600-8399100 GCA_032207245.1 Pardosa pseudoannulata
GTAGTCCATGTCATATATATACATATATATCAGGCATGGTAAAATTTTATATGTTAAATCTCATTTTTTGATAAACATATATACCTTCTGTAAACTAGATTTTTTATGAATGTAATTTTAAATTTGTTTTCTTATAAGAGATATTTATTCTCATAAACATTTCTGATTTTTGAACTCAGTTCAGTACTTTTTCTTTTTAAATATATGTTTATAAAAGAATGATTTCTTTATAAAATTTCTAATACTCAGCAGTTTTGCTTTGGTAAGTAAGGAAGATAATATATTTCATGTTAATTTGATTTTTCCTTTAACTTGTATCATTCTAATATATTTTTAATTGCCCAGAAAAACATATATTTTTCATTATGGTTGCAAAAACTGGTATCGTTTTGAATTTGGGGAAAAATAAATAACCAATGTCCTAAAATTATAACAGGTTATTAGGTATGAACCACCATATAGTTGACTGATGATTCATCTTAACTGAAGAAGTTATGAATGGGACTTTGATCTGTGCATATTATTTTGTTAAACATGATTTGAAATTTACAAGTTAATTTACAGAAACACACGATGATATGTTGGTAATGATCAGATCTTGAAGACATTACAAAGATTTTTTACAAAGATTTTTAAAGATTTTTTACAAAGAATATTCTTTATGAATTAAAATTTATTGAGTTTTTGTGGTTACACACATGCGTTTAAATAGTCTGTACTTTTTCAGTTTTTATTCTGCCATTCTTATGGTAGCTAAAATTTAATTTGTCAGAAGTCTTTGTATATATAAAAACATAATTTGAAATAAAATGTTAATCTCAATTTGATAAAAAAATTGAATCATTTTTAAACATATTATTCTTTATTTCGAATCTACCTTTTTATATTTCTTTACTGCTATTTTTATTATTCATTGTTAAATCATTGTTTAACTGATCAAATTGTTGCAAGACATTTAATAAATATGAACAGTTTTTATTGTATACTAGCAGCTTCGCACCCAGCCTTCGGTCTGGGTATTAAACTTTTTCGATTAATGGTTTATAACCACTGATAAAGATAGACGTATTAATAGAAATATTGAATAAATCCCGTATGCTGCAGATTGTTCACAAATATGATAGTTTAAACAACAGAAAATCCAAGTTATAAATATGCATGTGCACCATATTGCCCAGGAACCACAGCATAATGATGCTAAATTTCATGATTTTTTATACTAAATGGTCGAACTTTCAACATGCTATATATATGCATGCATGTAATGTCTTTGCTATATTTAAATGCTATTTTCAAATAATTATTTGCTTTGCTATTTTCAAATAATTTTTATTCTTTCAAGATAAGATATTTAGATTGCAAGTTTTCAAGTAAAATAATCCATCATATTGTAAATTATAAAATTAAAATTAGTATAATAGGAATACTTAAATAACTGTATAATTCTCAGCATACAAAGTTGTTAAGAAACTGATGCAAATAATTAAAGCCTAGCTTTGTCAATTATATACTAAAACATAAATGTGCATGTAAAGATGAAAAACTAACAAAATATTGTGTTTAAATTTTAATTCATAAATTCCTAAATGATAAACATTTAGATAAAATGACTCACTTTTTTATTTTTTATTATGTTTCGGAAAGTAATATCTCATGTTGTTTTACTGAAATGATAAACATTTTTCTGTTACTTTCATTTGAATTTTAATTAAAAGTTTCATTAAAACTCCGAAACCATTTAATTTTAAGGCTATGATAGATAAATATTTCGCACCTGCACAAAACAAATTATTGTTTTAGAGTTTTAATTTATAATTTTTGCACCTAAGACCTTTTTAGCAATTTCTAAAGCATAAAATGAAAATATTAATTTTTTTACTTGGGAATGATAGAGAAATTAAATATAAGGTGTTAATGGAATGTTTGCCATTCCAATTTATTATTTGAAATCCAAATTAATTGCATTTGTATTTAGGAAACATATGTTAGAATAAAATGTTTTTTAAGATACAAAAATTTTAAATGAAAAACATGTAGTAAGTAATGAAATATCTTTTATCTCTGGCAGAGATTAGAGTGTAATACAAATCGAAAATTTTTAAATAATGTTGAAATTTTAATATTTGGGCATCTGCACTGATGTTTTTCAATATAACTGAAAAATGTATTTGTAAGAAAAATTATGCCTAAAATATTCGTAACTATAAAGCATATCACAGAATAAAAATTTTTAATGAAAATCTTTTATAAAAGAACAAAATATATTTCCTCCTTGGCATAAATTAAGTTATAATGTAACTCGAAACTTCTAGAGACATATAGCTGAAATTTATTACCTGTTTTGATGCTGATTTTTTTTAAATATAAATAAGAATGCATTCTAACAAAAGCTTATAAAAGGAGATAATAAGAAGATAGAGAAGCGCGACAAACCTCTAAACCTATGTGTGCTGAAATTCTAAAAACTAAAAATAATTTAGCCCAAGTATCTTAGCCCTATGTACAATATCAATGTTCATATAGTAAACAACGCCCTCAGTTTACTGTTTTGGTTGAAAACTCTTATTGCCAGATACTACCATATTGCGGTCAAGAGATGTCACAGCTGACTTCCAAGTGGTAATAACGTCAGAAGTCTCCAGGTAAGGGAATTCGGTACCATAATTCTTTCTACTTGTGTTTTCCGACGTCATAATAATTTCTGGAATTTTTAAGTCTCCTGTGGCATAAATCGACGGCAATGTGGTAGCACCCTTTGTAACAACGTTAAAATGAGTCATATTGTCAGATATCTGACATCAATTATTGATGATAAAGATAGTTTTAATTGACAATGGTATGTAGAATATCATCAAAAAATGTGCTAAAGTAGAAGTGGGAGACTTTGTAACTAAGGTATCTAAAAGCCCATTCCTTGGCTCACAAAATGAGGAGAGAAGCGACTCCATAAAGTAATATTGCTACTTGTACTTGTTTAAAATTAAAAAATTTTGAGACTATAATGTTTTTTGAATTAAAGTTAAAGCATGTTTTCTTACCTGCCATGCCTTATAAGAAGAAGACGGGAAATTGTATTAAAAAGCTATTATATCAAGTTATGATTTTTTAAAATTCTAGTCACTCCAATGGCTTTTGAATTTATTTTTTGAATGTACAATAATTATATGTAGCATCAAATAATTTTAATAAGTTTTGTAACAAAAATAATAATTTATACTACAAAAAATAAGTTTAAGTCCATTAAATCATCATATTAAATAAATAAAAAAACGCAAGGAATTATAGTTATGAGGAATCAAACAAAAGTTTTTATAAATGTGCTATATTAAGACTTCTACATAAGTCATATTCCATGTTTTCGTCTTAATCAGAAAAAGTACTTAATGTACTTGATTGCACTGGTATTTACTGTATGTTTGCAAGTAACAACAAATTTTCAACAGATGAGTAAATAGGAAAATAATGAAGTGAAGTTAATAAGTTAAGTTGATTTTTTGTTATTTTCTGATTTTCGTAAAATTAAATAAATAAATTATATTATTTAGTCAGTGGAGTTTACTTCTAGCTGCATGAAATATTACTGAATTTTGTTAAAATTTTTAAAACACTGGGCGAATTTTTCATCAATCTCCATGATTTATTTTACACACTTGTCCTGAAAGAGCTCAGAACAGTTGCAGAATATTGAAGGATCCATTTCAGATCTTAATTTGAAATCCAACAGTTAATATGAAGTATATGCTTTTCCGAATAGATTTTCCCACGTAAATTGTGATTTAATTAGCGTATGTGTTTACAAAAATTTAGACATGGTGCTAAAGGCGTACCAATGATTTATACAAGGCATGTTGAGATAACACAAAGAATTAAGACACCAGATACAAACTAGGGAAGACTTACCCTTTTGCAGACTCTTTACTTACAATTCTACTTTTGAACATTCTGGTGACGCAAACAAAACATAAATTTCAATGTGGAAATGCCGTAAACTGCCGGAATGTTGAAGCAACTCCCTGCCACTGATGACGCTATGTTCAGATGAAAAAATATCTGAGCATACTCCAACATTCCAGCAGTTTACGGCATCTCCACATTGAGATTTAATATATTTTATCTGCGTCAATAGATTGTTCAAAAATAGAATTGTAAATAAAGAATCTGCAAAAGGGGCAAAAGGGTATGTCTTAGCTCATTTTTATCTGGTTTCTTAATTCTTTGTGTTATCTCAACATGCCTAATATAAGTCATGGTCCCATTAAAATGAGTCATTTGAAATTTAACAGTGAATTAATAAACATTGTCTAAAAAGTCATAATAAAAATAAAAAAGGATGGTTGTATATTTAATCATAATTTATAGTCGGTACTTTTAAGCAAAAGTTTCTTGTGTATTTCATATTAGCTAAATCCTTCCCTTGCTTGGAGGAAGAAGTAATTTTTAATTGATTAAATATTTCTTTTAAACAACTGTATTCGATGCATCTTCTATGAATAATTCAAATAGCTTGAATATTTTCACATTTGTATTATTCTTAATTACACTAATAATGCTATCTGAGCTTATGCCCTGAGGCACTGCTTTCAATAAAGAAATTACTTATGTGGTTTAAAGTAGAACTTTAAAAAATATTCTGTTTCAAATAGATTTAAAATAGATTTAAAATAATCCTGATGATAATTAAAAATATACCATTAGTTCTTGAAACTTCATCTATAAATTAGGAAAGATAGTTTATAAATAAAGATAAAAAATACTTCCTTAGCTATTGGAATATTTCCACCAACAAAATATAGTATTTGATGATACGTAGTAGTAACTCTTGAAGATTTTTATTAATGCGAAATAATTATCTACAAATTAACTTTTTATATATCTGGTTATGTGATAGGAGTGATAAAAATATAATCTTTCACAACAATCTACTCATTGTTATGTTTCGACAAGTTAGTCTTAATCTGAAAAACTGATATGGGTTTTTTTTAGGTCGGATTATTTCATAAATCTCAATTTATGACATTTCTTTGTATGGTACTACTATTAAACAAATAAGCTGTATCTGGTAAGTGGAATATTGTTTAATGTCTGTTGTTGTTTCTATATTTTGTTATCGTCTTTATTTTTGAATAATTTTTCTAATAATTTATGCATTTCTAAAAATAAATTTAGGACTAAACTTTAGTAGAATCGAAGTATTTCTTAAAATATCATATCTTGTTTGTAAATTTTAGAATATATTGATATAGTTTACTTTAGTTGACCTAATTTGTCTAAAATCCACGTTTATGATATGAAGTTGCATTTTGTTTCAAACATTGTTATTTTAGATATTTGTCTTGCCTGTATCCGGACTGTACTGTTTACCCCCCAAAACTCTAGAAAAATGTTTCGTCAGGCAATTTTATCGTCTGTTTCTTCATACCTTAAAAATTTTAAACATTCAAAATTTCAAAGAAAAACTCTTATGTAGACTCCACATTATGGCCAATTGTTCACCACTTCCCGATGGTGACCTTGAACTGTGGTTCACGGGTTGCATCTACACGCTGGGCCATTAATTGAGCCGAGCCAGTGGATTTGTCCATAGGTTCTATTGAGCACTTCAGTTGCGCTTCTGACTCCCTTGATCTTTCGAGAAAAACCGCCTCTGAAGCCATCATCCGCCGAGGCTATTTTATCATCTCTACCATCAAACACGATAAGCCATACCCCCACTAGACAATGGTAATAGCTTGCAGTGAACCATAGTGTGGAGAGGCCTTTATAGAATAAAGGCCCACTTACACTATGGTAGTTTGCAAACCATTATAACCGTCTGGAGGGGCTATGGCTTATCGTGTTTGATGGTGGCAGACGATACAATGGCCTTGGCTGAGGATGCCTTCGGGAGCGATATTTCTACACAGATCAAAGAGAACCAGTATGTCCTAGGAAAGTGCGCAATAGATTGTATGGATACATAAAAGTGCTCTGCTCATTTAGTGGCCCACTGTGTCAACCCGTGAACCATCGTTCAAGGTCCCCATTAGGACCAGTACTGGAGTGGTGAGCAATTGGCCATAGTGTGAGGCTACATAATGAAATTCTTCAGAATATGGTTATCTGATCAAGGCCATGAATACTTACCAGGCGTTTTGAGTTTTAAATAAATGATCCTTACAATGATCTTGTACATTCAACACCAGCTTCGTCTATGTCAATCAAAAGTGATTTGTCTACTTTAAAATTAGATTGGATTTAATTGCATACAGAAGAATAATAGGGCAAATATTAGGTAAAAGTCTGTTTTCATATATGTTCTAAATATGCAATTCCTTTAGAAATCTAATTACACATCATTTTTTATAAATTTCATTTAGATTCCTGTATTAAATCATGTATTTTACCTTTAATTATATATTAATATATTTATAACATTTTTTACTCAATTCCGTTTTTAGTAACACAAAAGCCTAACTGTAGTTACACACTGTGCAATAATATAAGAAACAAAGAAATATTAAACATTTAATTTGAAATTAATGTGTACTACAGTAAATGAGTAACAGGTAATAGGTACACAATTTAAATAAATCTCTTTTTACAGCCCTCTAAAAATTACATTGGCTAGAATTTATAAATAATTTTCCCCAAACATGAAATATTACATTTTACAGTTAATTTTTATTTCATAGAAAACAGAATATTTTTAAGTAGGACATTCAAATAACTTATTAATACCATGTACTTACACCTCTATTAATTGAGATTTGGAAATAACTATTTTAAATTTGTCCCCATTTTGCTTAAATTTATTAGTATTAAATCATTTGCTTATTTAATAAAGATTATATTTTTTATATTGCTGTCATCATGTATTTTGTTAATTATCTAATAACAGTTTAATTATTAAATACTTTATTAACCAATAAAAGTTTATTATTATTTTAATTGTCTATGATACTAAAATTTGCTAATCTAAATAAAGATGTACTTAAATGTACAAAGGAGCTTTACCAGTACTCCAAACCTTAAGTAATCCTTTTAATATTGATGATTATAACATGGAGAGAGTATGTCATTATCAATTCGAAATTCGTCAATCATAATGTATTTACGTTTCATTTCTCATAACAACTGCTGCTTCGTTGTGAGTTTAATTTACGTTTCAGAGCAACTTAAGCGAAATAATATGATCGTTATATTCCATTTCAGTAGTAATTTAGGTACTATTGTCGTAATTTGGGAATAATATCACTCACGCGAATAAAAGTAAACTGTTTCTCCTTACTTCGAAAACCGTAATAAATGCTGATTTAATTTTGATCATTAGCTGGATGTAACATCAAATAATAAGAAGTCTTAGATTGCTACAGGAATTATTTTAGATACTAAACCCTTAACAAATGAAAGTAATTTCTTGAACTTCTACGAGCAATATCTCTTAGAAATTACATTTATAATGAAGGACGTACTTTTCCCTCGAAGTCATGGTACTAGAGAATTTAAAAGCTTCGAATTGTTATGAATAAGTATATTACATATTTTATACTTTTTTATGACTCAAAAGGCTGTGGGAGGTAAAAAACAACAAATGAAAGTTATAAAATTCTTTTTAAGTAATTCTTATGTAGTGAAATCACTAAAGCATATTAATTGTTATACTTATTTTTTGTAAAGTAGAAGAGATATAATTTACACAAATATAAGAAGCTGAGTTATATTAATTAGTTAAACTCTCAAAATGTCTAGCTTTTCTTACGGAATTTAAGCAATGTAAAATTTTATAATGTCCATTTCAAATGGATTAAGAAAGATTAAGTTATTTAAAAATTATAGCATTTTACAAGTGTCTCAATTTCACCAAAGACTGTGGACATCACGTAAGATCAAATAAATTTAAATTTCCAATAAGCAGCACGAATCTAAGGTATACACACACACACACACACATATATATATATATATATATATATATATATATGTGTGTGTGTGTGTGTGTGTGTGTGTGTGTAGTAATGAGGCACGTTGCTTAAAATATTTCTGTTTTGGTTTCAAAATTCTACATGTGAATTCTTATAAAATGGCGGCATTTTTCTGGTTTTGGGATTTGCACGCGGCACTTTTTCAGTGGGATGGGATTTTATTATTAGCGAGAACTTTCTATGCAGCATGACTAGCTGCCTCTTGACGTCAATGATGACTTCGATTCCTGTTTTAAAATGTTTTAAATAGGGAGCACCAAGGTTCGAATGTGGATTTTTTGACTTTCTGTTCCTTGCTAACAGGGCGCAAAGTTCAGATGTTTACTTTATATTTGCAATCATGTAAGACTAAAAATAAACGAATTATTTAGTCGAAGTTTTTGACATTTTGCCTCTGCATTCTGCACTCCAAAGAACAGTCTAGACGACTACATTCCGAGGGTGTTGATAGATCATGTGTACGGCTACGGTTCATCCCCCCCATATATATATATATATATATACACATATATATATACATATATATATATATATATATATATATATATATATATATATATACATACATATATATACATATACATATACATATAAATACATATACATATACATATATATATATACATATATATATATATATAATATATATATATATATATATATATATATATATATATATATATATATATATATATATATATATATATATATATATATATAACATAACTGTGGTCGAACTGGTAGGTAGGACATTGCTTTTTAGTACCGGAATTCGAATCTTACTGCTGGAACGTTTATTTGTAGTCTTTTCGGTATCGGTTTATTTTGAATTGTTCCGACCTTATAAGCCATGTAATTCTTTTTCATGAATATTAAAGGGAACAGTATGCCTTGAATAATTATTCAAAATATTTTTTATCATTATATAACATAACTGTGGTCGAACTGGTAGGTAGGACATTGCTTTTCAGTAGCAGAATTCGAATCTTACTGCTGGCACGTTTATTTCTAGTCTTTTCGGTATCGGTTTATTTTGAATTGTTTAAACAGTATGTTAGGACATTGCTTTTCAGTAGCAGAATTCGAATCTTACTGCTGGCACGTTTATTTCTAGTCTTTTCGGTATCGGTTTATTTTGAATTGTTTAAACAGTATGTTTCGACCTTATAAGCCATGTAATTTTTTTATGAATATTAAAGGGAACAGTATGCCTTGAAGAATTATACAAAATATTTTTTATCATTAGATTTATAGTATTTCTTTCTAAACGGAAGGGATTAAAGTTTTCAGTTTATAGAAATTATTAGAAAGTATAGAAGAAAATATATCTGTAGTTTAATTTTAAATTCTCATTAAAATAGGTTAAATTTTTTTACACAAAATATATTTTAAAACCGTTCTTTCTATGGTGTCTGTTTGTCTATGTTATATGTTATATTTATCACGAATATTTATATTTATTTGAATATAATTTTTAAGAATCCATTAAATATACACAAAATCATGGTATATTTACAAAATTTAAATTTCCACTGAAAACACATATCGCATTTTTAAAGAGGTTATTTTCAAACATGTATTTGTAACATGTAAACATGATAAATTTAAAAGTTATTGTTTCATTCAAAAGTATCGGAACACTAAGTTATACGAAATACATTTTTTGAATATGGATGAATAGCGATGAGAAGTAGTCGAATTTTGTTTTGCATAATTTATGCCTTAATAAGTGATTTACATTTCTATTTTAGATTATTAAAATTATGAAAATATGTAGAGTTTAAAGTAAATTTTAATTCATCTATTGAAGTATAATCGGAACAGAGTGATTGCACATACTGGGTGTTGTAATGTACTTACAACCTATACACCAGTGTTCGTTACAAGGGAGAAATACAGAAAGAATATAATACTTTATACTGAGATTCAGATATTTATTATGTACATTCATTTACAAGTTGATCCTTTGTTATCATATATCATAATCATCAATTACTTATGTCTTATATTTACAGCATGATTGCTATAATTCTCTTTATAATGAACTAATTATCCAATTGAGTTGATCCTTTGTTATCATATATCATAATCATCAATTACTTATGTCTTATATTTACAGCATGATTGCTACAATTCTCTTTATAATGAACTAATTATCCAATTGAATAGAGGCCTAAGTGACTGTAAATATTATTTTATCTTTACCTCTAGTACAGGCACAGGGGAGCAGGCAGGGGCTTTCCCCACCAATTACTTATGTCTTATATTTACAGCATGATTGCTACAATTCTCTTTATAATGAACTAATTATCCAATTGAATAGAGGCCTAAGTGACTGTAAATATTATTTTATCTTTACCTCTAGTACAGGCACAGGGGAGCAGGCAGGGGCTTTCCTCACGGGCGCACGGGACGAGTTGGTGCTGGTGGATCCTTGTCCCACTTCTCTCGACTCCCGACTTCAACTCCTCTCCTTAACTTCGTTTCCAAACTCCTCACCTCGGTTCCAACGCCCCTTTTTCCTTCCTTGCCAATCACTTGTTTTCGGGAAATTTTCCCACATCTCTATGCCCTTTGGGAGTGCAGGTGGGCTCATTAAAGTAGCCCCTTTTGTGCAAGCTGACATTACTTTTTAGCCCCCGCTCCCATAACTCACGGTTACAGCTCTGTGCGAGCTTTACCGTTAAGCTGCCATTCCGTGATCTGTAACTTCTCTGCAGGGGTCCCTAAACTTCACGTGAACAATTGGAGTCCTAAATTCCTCTAGAAAAATCCTCCCACAGCTGTGCATGCACGTGCAGATCACCGTAGGAAAGTACCTCGGTACACTGGTAAGTCACTTAATAACTCGTCCTAGCTTACGCCATGCGAGATTACATACTGAGTAAGTGTGTTTTACGCTAACCCAACCGAAGACATACAGCAGCAACTAATGGTGACCTTGCGCAACAGTGACCCATAAATGGCTACCAAGCCACCGCTAACCTACAAGAGGCCAGTCATGGTCCGATTTTAATGTGGACCAACTCGGTAAGGAGCAAACACTACAGAGGTAAGCTTGTGACTACCAGGAAGAACGATAGGAAAAGATCTCTCAGGTACCCCAGGATCGTGAACCCCGTACACACCTAAAGGAGGTGTGCCACTGGGGGCTCACATACTGGGTAAAATGCACTAATATTAATATTCATATAAAGTATGTTGTAATTATTTTAAGCATTTAAATTATATAGCTGATTCAGTATTTGTAATCCCCATTGTATTAACTACCAATGACTTATACCAGGCCATGTTGAGATAACACAAAGAGTTAAGACAACAGATACAAATGAGCGAAGACTTACCGTTTTGCAGACTTTTTTTATTTACACTTTTTTTTTACAATCTGGTGACGCACATAAAAATATTCAAACTCAATATGGAGCTGTTTGATTATGGAAGCAAATATATCCAATCTCAATATGGAGCCGTTGGACTATGGAAGAAACTGCCACTGATGCCGCTTTCCTCAGATGAACTGCAAAAGAACTGAGATCTTCTGGCTCTGCTGAAGTAGACGAAGGGGCCTCGAAATCTGCTGAGCAAAAATCCAAAGATTGCTGTTGCCAATTCCAAAGACGAATGACCGCGTCAGCAACACCTCTTCTCCAATGGAGTCGAAGGCGTTGGGGGGGGTCACTGACATTGCCCTCGTCCCTCGGTCAACAGTATAACTCATTCCATCCCTCGGCAGATGTTTTTAGGGATAAATCAATAAATAATTGAGGCAGTTGGTGAAACTAAACTTGCAGTAAAAAATAAAATTAATAGAACACATCTTCGTTTTATTTGTATCCTATCTGGTATGTTAAGTAAATTTTAGCACATGATTGTGTCTTATCAAAAATATGCATTTACACCATTAAATCAGCTAAATTTACATTCTTCGTAATTTATATAGTACCTGGGAGGGTCACTGATATCGTCCTCGTCCCTCGGTCAACAGAGTAACTCATGTTACACACTGTTTTCCTTTAAAGTATGCACATTTAAGTTTTATACCTCAAACTTCAAAAAATTTTTAATGTCCCTTATAATTTTTTATCATTTTTTACAAAATAATATAATTAAAACAATTATCAAAGTTTCCAACACTTTTTTCAGACCTAAACTGCAAGAAATTATTTTAGATGAACAACTTTTTCATTCCTTGTTTATTCTTTAATTGTCATATCATAAATACTTTTCATTTCAATATTTAATGGTTATTTACTAGCTCAAAAGTAAAATCCTTTATATATATAGCAGTAGTAGTTTATTCTTACTTTAGGACAATATACAGAAAGTATTCTTGTGCTTTTAAAAGTTTGAAACTAGACCAAAAGTGTTTCTCAAGAGACTTTTTTAAGTTCACCAAAGTCATTTTTTTCTGCAAAATAAAAAAATAGTTTCAGTGCAAAAGCATATTTATTTTTTAACTATTTTCTCGTATCAGAACAAAAAACTATTTTAAATTTGAGTTATTAGTGCATTATATTAATATATTTTTAAACAGTAGAGATCAGTTATATAATGCTTTCACTAAAACAAATCAAAACTGTAGAATAAATCTAAGCTTTTATACATAATCTAAGGTTTTAAGACATTTTTTTCATTATACTCACCAATTATAATTATATATGATTCACAGAAAGATGTTAGGAATAGAACACTAATTTTCACAATATATTTCTTAGTGATATTTTTTCTTTTGTACCTTTTTTTCCATTGGTATGGGTTGACAACTTAGATAATTTTCAAAATCACGATATTTATAATTAGAAGAGTCCTTCAAAATAACATAATTGAAACACAAATATAAAATGAATTTTTTTATCAGAAAGAATCATGCTTTACTTTGCAATCTAATTAAATATTTGCATTGAAATAATTAGTAACATTTAAGCCTGTTTTACTCCTATATACTCGTTTAAAAAGTTAGAGAATTTTATTTTACAGTTTGATTCTTTTTTTACTAGTGGCATTCAAATGTTCGTCATAAAATAATTTCTCCGAAATCTTTAGATATATAAATATATATGCCATATAACTAAGTAAGCTTTTTTAATGTGGAGTTACCTATTAAATTTTTCATTGTACAATTCTGTAAAAAGGGAAAACTCCCCTCCCAACAGTATAACTAAATGTTTTCTATTAGCTATACTTAAAGCAGAAAAACTTCTATATCTAGTATTGCCAATCGATCTAAGAACATTTTAATGGTTGTTTTGGGTTTCTTCAATCTCTATAAAATATTTTTGTATTAAAAATAACCTTATAGATTTTAGTATGTTATGAATTTTATCTAACATCAATAATACTCGTGAAAATAACATTACTAAAAGTTTATTACTTCAAAAATGGACAGTTAATGGCTCAAATGCTTTTAATGAATAATCAGAATTTTGTTTTAAAAAATTGTAGAGGTTTGGTATAGTTGTTTGGCATTATTATATGGTAGTTATAATATTTCTACTTTTAATTTTACTTTATTTAAGTAAAACACATTCTAACATATTTTATTATACATATTTACTAAATTATACATTGTACTTTTGATAGCAGACTGAACACAAATTTTATAAATTTTAAAACTGTCACAAATTTTGCATATTCATCGGGAGTTTCGAAAATTGAAATAGTTCAATATATATTTTAATCCAAATTAAAACAGCAGAACACTGTAAACTATAGAACTGATTCTGCAAATAATATATTCTTTTTACTTAACCATGCTAAATTTCATTTAATTAAGATTGCTGCAAATGCTTGTGCATAACATTTTACTGATTGTTCCACAGTTAATAAATTGATTTGTTTTACTAATTGCTTAAACATAGTAGTCAGTAATGAAGGATCAAATTGCTTAATGTTATAAATATAATGTTAGCCTGCATTGCACTTAATAATCGAGCTGATACAAAGATAATATGAATGGTATCAAATGAACTCTTTGATGTCTTTTGTACAGAATGGGTGTAGAAACTATTATCAGAGTGCACTAAAGAAATTTTGTAACTTATTTAAATTTAACAAAATGTGTTTTATTTCGTTTGCTTTATAGCACTGCAGTCTACTATTTTGCTGCAGGCGTTGACAATATCACACTTTACTCGTATGATTTTGTTTCATAGTGGTTAACCATAGCTCAAGATATTTAAGTGCTCTTTAACGCAATTCCTAAGATTGTTTCAATATATCAAGGTTTTAATCAATAATAAGTGTCATGGGTTAAATAGTGGAAGGTTTTTTTTCTGTCCCCTTACATGTAAGACCAATACGAGTTCGATTACAGGTAAATACTTTAACCCACCATTGCCTGTTTTATTCCTTTTTTTTTAATATATCAGAGTGTACAGTGTATTCTCTAAATTAATGACAAAATGCTTAAAAAAATTCTGGTATTTATATATAAAATACTAAATGTTATGATTAAAATTTCTTTCTTCATACAAAAAAGGGTTAAGGAGGAATTAATATTTTCTGGAATCTGGAACAGTGTGGTACTCTTTTGTTGCAAGCGAGGCACTATTCAAAGTGCGGAAAATATCCAAAGATGTTGCATTTTCTGAATCACCAAGTGTGTCCTGCCCCACTATAAGAAAAAGAATTATGTTTGCATGATTCATATTTATATTTACCAGTTTCCTTTTTACAAAAATATGTGCAGTTATCAGTGTAGGTCTTTTACATATAAGGCAATTTGTCGCAATGTCACGAACTACTATAATGTCCTTCCCATTCATTTTCATGTTTACAAAAAGCCAATAGCCAAACAATAAACTGCTCTTTCATTTGAAACTAAAGCCAGAATTGTCATAATTTGAGAATTTGCCCTACTGCGTGAAATCGCCTTATTTCGAATCTTTATTCTTTTTGTTTACTCTATTTCCACTCTGTAGATTGAATAATACATTACGATCGTTTGCTGAAAGCGAAATTTAGTATACATTTTATTATATTTCAGCGTCTCTTCCTCCTGTTTAGTAATGTAATTGTTATATTCACAAATCCTGTCTACAACTGAAATAAGCTTTCAACACTGTCTAACTGCATTATCCCTAAAAATTAAATATCTGCCTTAATTAGACCCATTAACTAGTGACTTCAAATTAGCCAATATTTTGTTGCACTTGTGAATTTAATTTGCGATAGAGCTTGGAATATTTTCTTTCTTTCAACAGAAAATGTTTCGTTTTCTTTGTCTGAGCTTGTTGTCAGGAATCAGTTAGAAATTTATTGTATAATTCAAAGCTCTTAATTTATTTTTCTATATTGTTTCTCATATAGAATTAAAAAAAAAAACACTTCAATACTTAAAACTTATGTTGCATTTTCTAGAAATAAAGTACGTTTGACTTTATAATCGCGTTCAAATTGATTTTGTATACATTTAAATATGAAGTGAAATTGTTTAAAAAGTATTTATTTATTTAGTGCACATTAATTTTAGGTACAATATAACAAAAATCATTTATTCACTTTACTTTGTCTGACTGATTTTCAAGACATTTAACAGAGCCGTAATTAATTTCTTGCACAAATAAGTGTTAGAATAACATTGCTGTAATTAAAAAAATACTAAAAATCACAATAAATTTTAAACTTGTTTATGACAGGAAAAAATTCTTTTTTATAAGAGTATCACAAGTGTATATATAAATCATCAAATAATAATTCAGTATCTATTTTTAAGTAGCATAAAAACTTAGAAATTAAATACAAATTTTAAATAAAACTATATAATCTGCAAAATTGAAGATTATTGTTTTAGAGTTTTGGCTGAAAAATATTTATTTTCTTAAACAGACGAATAACTGCTGTTAAACTTTGAAAAAATGATATACTTACATAATGATTTAGTACTTATAGTGTATAAGATTTTGGAATTAATAAGTAACTAATGAAAAGAAGATTAAACAAAATTATTTTGCTTAAATAAATAATGAATACTAATAAATGCATTTAATAACTTATTCGTTACAAATCGACTAAACTAAGGGAAGAATTGAATCTACAGTTTAATTTTAATATCTTTAATAATATTGACTTTAATAATATTGTTGCGTTGTGGAAACTTGATTTGTTTAAAAACGTTAATGGAAAATAAAATAGCTATTAAACTTAAGACTAGTTCTTCAATATTAAAAACTATTTATATTTCCTTCAATATGTGTTTTTTAAACTATTCAAAAAATCATCTTTTACCTGTGCAGGAACTATCACTGGTCTTCTCTAACTATAAATACACAAACAGTATTTAAAAAAAATTATATTGCTAAAAACTAAAAGTACTATATATTTATTTACAAAATACTATATGTTTATTTAAAACATAACACAAAGTTTCAAACGGTTCATTAAATTATTTAAAAATAATACTTATCTATTCTTCACAATGTTTTAAAATATCACAATAGGTTTATAGTTACACAATTTTAAAAATATATGCTGAATGAAGCTACTATAATTAGTAAAAATGGTACAAAATATTATTACATAACATGAGATTTTAAATGAAAAGAATAGGAAATTGTATTTCTGTGTAATATATAAATATAGATTTATCTAAGAATTTATCTAATTTATCTCTCTTTTTTCAGTTAACAAACCAGAAAATAACATTTTCATTATCTCCCAAATATCTATACAAAAGCATCGTATCCGTGATATTACTTTTCCGAAACAGGAATTTAGATTTGGATTAAAGTAACGTATATAATATTAAAGTAATAAATGTTTGTAGGTGGATTTCCTAGAAGCATTCTTAACAGTTTTAAACAGGTTTTTACTAGACGGGTTTCTTGAATACTAGTACAGGTTGTTCATAAGTATACTTTAACCTCTAATTTAGCTAAGTCTAGCCGCTACACCGGACATGTATATTTATAACTATTATATAACATAATTGTCAGTCTTCGCCACAGCGGACATTTATTATCTCAAAAATGGAAAATGAGATTTTTTGTTTATTTTACAGACATCCTAATGTCTATACAGACATGGAAAATTAACAAAAATTAAAATTAAAAAATATTTGAAAAACATTTTGTCAAATTAAGGATTAAAGTATTCTGTAATGGAAGCTTTTTTCAGAAAAATTTTAAATATTTTGTAGGACATAATATGAACGTATGAAAGTGGGTAAATTAAAAAAAATTAGTTCTAAATACCCCAAAGTCAAAATTCGTCTTGGTTAAGGTCTTAAGATTTGTGTGGCAATATATTAGGAAATTGTCGGCTTATGACACATTTTTCTGCAGAGTGATTTTTCAAAACGTTGTTTGTAAAAGGATAATATATGGAGGAACTACTTTTTTGGTTTTTGGCTTTGGTGACACTCGAAACATTTAAATAATCTTAAATTAATCAAGAACTATAGGTTATTTGGTTTGGTTTAGTTTGTAGTGGTAACATCTACTTTTTGCAACACGAGGGCTAAATGAGACAGGGGCCTACAGCTTAAAGCCAATTTCGAACGGCTACGACCATCCATGCCCCTATGGGATTCGAACCCACGAACTCCGGTACCGAATGTCAGCACCCTAACCAATCAGCCATCGTTCGGCCTATACACTATTTGAAAGACGTCATTTCATAACTTGTTTTCAGCATGTCACCAGCCCCACTGTTGTCAATTGTAAAATGCTTTCTTACGATTTGAAATGGTAGCCGAAAATCAGTGCAGTCATGATAAGCATATTTTGATATAATACATCTTCAACTAGAGTAATTGTTGTCTAAATGTGCAATTTACAAAAAAGTTTGAACAAATATTCTTTATTCTCTTAAACAAATTCCCATCCTTTCATTATATACTACACAACATTTTGCATCCTACATAACTCTTTGAACAATAGTTTCATCTATAGACAACATTATAAGAGGCGCATCCAGAAAGCAAGTTTCCTAATTTAAAAGAAAAAAAGAACTCACACTTTCACGGACATATTTATTGGCAAAAAGTACATAAATGTTTCAGATATTTTTCAACATAGCCACCACCTGAATTGAGACACTTGTCCTATTAAGGGATCAACTTTTGTATACCTCTGTATACCTCGTAGAACTCTACCGCCTGTCAATGGAACCTGCCTTCCTGTTCTGGAACTCCGTGCAAATCCTTTTCCGTACCTACAGCGTCTCTTTGAATCTGGCCCTGTCAGTAGATCCACAATAATGCCATTGCATTGATTTCTGCTTAGTTTCCGGGGTAAACTGCGAAATCCAAGTCTCATTAACCGTGACGATCCTGTTGAGACACTTGGCGCCGTCATCATGACACCGCAGCAGAAATGTCAGTGCTGCTCCTAAACGTTGAATTTTGAGTTCGGGTGTCAGTTTTAGCTCATAGACCTGACAGAGCGGATGATGAATTTCAATTGGCTCAATGCTTTGTGCATTCAAGATCATCAACCGTACCTTGCATGCGGCGGGAGAAGGAATTACAGTTTCCATTTCCGACCACTGCTACCCAGATACAGCACGAATAGGAAGTTGTCCACCTGGCATATGATTAATACGTCATAGATCTGTTATGCACTCCCCTCAATTGACACTGCTAATTACGTTTACTTTAAAGAGGAAAACATCGGGAAACTCACTTTCTGGATGTGCCTCATAGTAAGGAATTTTAACCATGAACACCCTATATTTCTCCAAATGTAAAACTTTTATAAACAAAAGTTGGGAAATAAAACAATTTCCAAGTTTTCGTATTCCGATTTATAGTAGCCTCACCTCACCTAACCTTGTAACCTCATCTAATAAATCCTAAACCTTGATTAAGTATTCAAAAACTACTTTACATACAGCACATTTTTTTTGCTTACAAACCTCGAGACACTTTCTCTTTAGAGTCAATATAATTGTATTTTAAGTGATCGTTTAATAAATATCACTTAAAAAATCTCAAATACTTAGAATTTTTTTTGTAATTAAATAATAAAAGTAATTCGACATGGAAAAGCAAAATTATGAATTGGTGCATTGTTGAGCCAGCAACATTTAAATGAATCATTATTCTATTCAAATAAAAATAATGATAGCGTACCCCAGAAAAAAATAATTAAACGAAATGTTTTTCATGAAATTTCTTTGTTCTGAAATAATATTTGGTGTTAATTATACGGTCATTTTTTATTCATTTCCGCTCAGATATATACCCATTAATTTTACAAATAACTCGTTTTTTTTAACAGGGTTAAGATATTTAATTAGAATGCGATTGTTTTTTTTATTTTTGCGATAATAAATCCTTGTAATACACTGCAAGCAAACTGGATCAAGTGATTAACTTTTATTTTATATTAAAACTGCTCTAAACAACAAATGTATGTTACAAATTATTTTAAAAAAAATTGTGGAAATTAAGTATATAAGGTGTATTTAATTTAAAAAGGCAGGTATTAAGACACTAAAATTTAAAGCTTTGTGTTCTAAAAAAATGCCTGTTAATATCTTTTTCTGTTTCGTATTTAAAGCTAATTTTTTAACATCGCACGAAGCATTTAATTTACATATAAATTTTATATTTACTAAGAACCCAAATAAAGAATTAAAGAAAAACAAAACCTTTAATCCTGATGCATAAAACAACTGTATAATTAGTGAGGATTAAATATACTACATAGTATTTCCTTATACAAACTGAGTGAATAACAATTATTATTTTAATTTACCAATATTGTATTGCTTTATATATGTATCCAAGACCATAGGCAGAGTATGTTTTTGCTAGATTTTATAAAAAATAGTCCTCTTGTTACACTTTTTTTTGAGATCTCAACAAATAACTAGGTAATTTTTTCCCAAACTTTCAGTCTGTAACGAATGTAAAAGAATGAGTATTTGTCAGTGTAAGTTTGAACATAAAAAAAATTAAGGGATTATTTACAAATGAATTGGAAATTATATATTTTTGATAAGTACGAAGGGAAGGGCTTGAAATTATTTTAAAATTTCGTGGAAATCTCAACTGACTATTGCAATGTTTAACACTCGATTTACGAAACCAGCCAATTTGACTCATTAAAAATTTGATCACTATATATATATATCTCTCTCTCTCTATATATATATATAACTTTAATATCTCTTTTCAAAAACATATGTTGGTTTTAAGTTAAGTAAAAAAATATATGTAAACTTTCATTCCTCTTCCTCGCACACCCCTTCATTTTGCATTATCTAATGCGGTATACCTATTTTCACGGTTGTGAGCCAATTTGACTCACAGATTTGTTTAACAGTTAATCGCATAACATGAAATTTATTGGTTCTATCAGGCCTAAGATATTTTCCAATTGTCTCAAGAGCTAAGAATTAAATATAGAGAAATCGAAAACACTTCCATTCCAGTGAAAGAAATTCACGCTACTGACGCAATGAAGAATTGTCAAGTTCAACAATCATACAAAAAAAAAAAAAAAAAAAAAAAAAAAGATGTAGAAACCATTGTGCTAAATTTAATAGAAATGTTTGCGGAAAATGTGTTTTAAAAACAGATTCTATATGTAAAAAATGTTTTCCATGAATTTTTTCATAAGAAACATTTCATTTAAATTAGTTTAGAACTATTTTCTTTGCAACAAACTTCAATTTTCTTATATGAGTCAAATTGTCTCACTTCAGTAAAAAATAGGTATATGATCAACATCCCTAAATCTAGTGTTAAATGGTTTTCGGAAAAGAAATTATCAAACATCAAGATATGCATATCTTATATTTACTAAATAAAATCAAATTATAAGTAACATTATGTTAAAGATTATGTTAATTCATCTAAGCATTTACAGCTGACAGGATGCAACAGATACCTTCAATTATTATTAAATTTTAATAGTATTAAAGAATTATCACACATCAACATGTATATGTTGTAAAAGCAACAACTTTAGTTTAAAATTTCTTTTTTGGTAAACGAATAAGCTGATCGCCAGTTTTAGAGAGAAAATTTTTCACCCAATTAAAGACCTTATCTCACTCCAACGTAATTCAAAATAAATGTGTTGAAACTTTTTGCTCTAACACAAAAAATCAGCACTTTCAAGAAATCTAAACACGAATGTACAGATTTCTTATGTTACAGCAAAATATTTTAGTGTTCTAATTTGGTTCATGTTAGCTTGTGATAAAGCCTTTATTTGGTTGAAAAACTTTCTATCTCACATGAGAAATCCAGGTGTTCTTTGGGGAAAAGATTCTTAAACTAAATCTGTTGTTTTTACACCACTGTTCATGCGGAAGTGTGGCAAGGCCTTAAGAAAGGTAATTAAAACAGACTAATGTACTTTTATAAGCACTATAAAGTATTTATGTTACATTAAGAATAGATTTACATTTTGTTGCTTTTTATGCCACTTGGTAAAACGAAGCAATATTGAACCGGAGACTACTCGTATTAAGGCAATAGGGTGTGACTTTTGTTTTTAACAAGCACCACTAGGGTGAAAGTACGACTTATGCTGAAGTGGGTTTACGTAATTTTTAAGCAGAGACACAACAAAAGATCCCTCGGCTTGGTCTGATATCCCAAGAGGTATTAATAATTGGGAGGACATTATCCCCAAGAATATATTTTAAGTACCCCAGTCACCTTTAAGGAACACGGCGGATGTTAGGCCGGCTCGGGGTCCGAACCCGTAACTCTCCAGTTACAAGAGCTTTGCCTTTGCTGATTGAGCTACCGCGGCACACACAGATTTATATTTATAAATAATAAAAGAGATGTTTGCAGTATTTATCAGTGTTGTAATGTTAACACAAATCTTTTTTTTTGCATATACATGAAGGTAAATAGCACCAAGGTGACATCAGAACGGCGAGTGCTGAGGAGGGCCGAAAGATAACCTGTGATAATCGTCTTGATAAGGAATACGCATAAAAATAAAACATCATCTGTACACACAATACAAATTAACTAGAAAATAAACCATATAATGTAATAATAAAATATTATTGTCCTTGTAATTATGAAACATCTTATATTGTTGGAAAGTCCATCTTCATTTGCTTAGCACTTGACACCCGTCATACGGACGCACTAAAATGTCTCTCATCAATGCATGAGGCTACCTGTCGTAAAAAGACCACAAGAGAATACAGTATAATTAAATCAATAATAGGTAAAGCGAAGGGGCCTTACCTTCAAATTTCCGATGGTACTGCTTCTCGCCAATTTGTCCAGGGCCGGGCTGTTTTGTTCTTGATAAGCACCTTGAGAATTCCGTTTTTGGCATTAAATGCTCGAATACATTTGAGAAAAAGGAATAAAATTTATTACAATAACGGATACATTTAAAAGGAATTACAGAAAAACTATGTACATGTAAAAAGAATAGCTAGCGAGCGTTCATCTCGTCCTGTTTACACTCGAGACACCGACACTAAATTCGTTCGTTATGGTTTAAGCTAGTTCACAGTTAGTATGCCGGGGATTTCTCACACTACCAGTTGTCTGCAGTATGACGATGGGTCCATCTGATTGATCCACAGAAAGTCTCTACGATCCGTTGCTTACAGGTGGAAACTGGGACTCTCTGCTAACGTTGACGTCACATTCTTGAACGGTCGTCACATTCGTAATATTCTTGAACGGCTTGTCACTGGAAAACACTGCACATAGATAGCACAGCAAAAATTGTACCAGATGCATGACCTGTAAGGTTGTACTCAACGATATTCACAACCAATTACCTAAACCTCACTTGCATTTAATAACATTATTTAAATACTCTCCTTGCGTCACCACTCATATACACATTTTCTCTCTGTTTTATTTTCATCATCATTATTATTATTCTTTTATACTAAAAATTTTATACTTATTTAGTCCACAGTTGTGTATGCACGTGCTGACCATCCTGATAAAGTACATCGGTACAATCAGTATCATAAGCATTAATACTTTTGTAATAATTAAACGATTAAATTTAAAGTAAAACTATGCATTGATAAACGAAGAATGAGATATGTAATGATGTTTTATGAATTGATATACAATGCGTAAGGGTAAAGTATAAAAAAAATTTAGCAGTAAAAATGAAACAGTCATATTAAGTCAAATGTCAGAACATATTCAGTATTGAAACTGCAATAAACAATGCAATATTTTAAATAATTAAAGTAGAATATGCCACTAAAATTTGTAAGATACAGTTAATGATGCATTAGGAATAGACCCCTTCACTAAAAAGATATTAAAATAAAAACTTTTGCAGCATTTAAGCGTTGAAGACCCATTGAATAACTATTAAGATTAAATAATGGATTTAAAACAATAATTAAAATAATATGGTAACTAAAATCTGTAAAATACATATAATGATACATTAGTAATAGATTTCTTCCATAAAAATGAGAGAAATATAAACTTTTGTAGTACTTAAAAGTATGAAGTTTTTACCAGACCTTTGAAATACGAATTAAGTTTAAATAATGTATTGAAGTTAAATAAGAACAACGTATCACTATGAACAATATGGATATTTTACAAGAGCTTTAGAAATACAATAACACTGTTAAATTGAGTTGCTGACTTTTGTAGTAGTTAAAAAATCCCAAAGCTTGTATATTTAAATATCACTCTAATAATACAATGTATATACACTGGTAGAATAATGTCTTACTACAAACTGTGTTAGATATTTATTAAACCGTAAGAATAACTTTATATTGCTGAATAAAAGAAAGGGAGAATAATTGTAAAAAATCAAATAATTTAGTTGGAGAAATGATTGTTTGTTTGCAGTTTTTAAAAGTATTAAAATTACAGAAGAAAAGGAAAGCCGACGGTTAATTTACACAATACCATCTTTAATAATAGCGTAAGTTATCTGTCCGTCTGTCCTCGAATTTCTGAAACGGTTGTACCTGGAATGGATAGAGGCATCCATATTGGATTCTGGATGAGTTAGGGTTAGCAATGCTTGAAATTCCCCCTTCCCTCCCTTTTCTAGCATTTAATGTCAATAATTCAAGCCCTATTTTCCCCAGTTGAGAACAGGCTATTAAATTTATCAATTTGTCACACAATAATTCCCCAGTTAACCCTCTGACTGCTCATCCCGCTATTTCCACGGGCAATTCAAATATAGCAAAATTTGCTCATCCCGTGATTTTCGCGGGCATGTGTTTTTCTTCTTTTATTAAGAAGCACATTCCGCCTTTTCACCGTTTAACCAGTGGAATAAATTATACACAGTATTAGGCATTTAATAAGGTAAATAGAATTATATGACTAGAAATATTATAGTTATATTAGATAATAGAATGATAGATAGTATGTTATAAATAGAAACTAACTATGTTAAAGTTGAAATTTATTATAAAATAAATTTTTTATGTGATATCATCTGAAATTAGTTTTTCTGAAAGCTTATTTTCTCATGAAAGTCAATATAAAAGTCAATATAAAAAATCTTTTCTAGAAAAGAATTAGTATTTCAATTCATCAATATATATATATATATATATATATATATATATATATATATAATATATATATATATATATATATATATATATATATATATATATATATATATATATATATATATATATATATAATATATATATATATATATATATATATATATATATATATATATATACATATATATATATATATATATATATATATATATATATATATATATATATATATATATATATATATATATGTATATATACATATATATATATATATATATATATATATATATATATATATATATATATATATATATATATATATATATATATATATATATATATATATATATATATATATATATATATATATATATATATATATATATATATATGTATATATATATATATATATATACATATAAATATATATATATATACATATGTATATATATATATGTTATATATATATATATATATAATATATATATAATATATATTATATAAATATATATAGTATATATATATATATATATATATATATATATATATATATATATATATAGTATATATATATATATATATATATATATATATATATATATATATATATATGTATATATACATATGTATATATATACATATATATACTTAAACTATGCTAAAAAATGCGTAATTTTTAAAGAGATCTCGGTTTACAAATTGAGCAGTCAGCGGTTTAAGAACAGGTAATAACATTTATCAATTTGTCACACAATAAATAGGTAAAAATAACCCTTTTTTCTAGCATTATGGTGTCATTCCTTAAACCATCTCATTAAATCATTTCTTATTTTAAATTATTTAACTGTCATCTGCATTATTTTCATATGTTTTATTACTGAATTTAGATATTACGTAAATAACATTCTTTCATATTTGGCTTAAATAGACTACGTTCATATGTGATAATTTTAAATTTAATCATTGATTATTTTTTGTTGCAATGAAAAATTTTTATCACCGGTATTAGCAACAAATTCTATCTACCTGCAGGGTGTAGTGTAAATGATAGTTTCATTCCTTTACTTCCATTAATTACTATTGTAAAAAATTGGGACGAACTTATCGATAATTTCGACGTAGCTAAGAAAGCTTTGAATTATCTCTCTCAATGAATTCAAAGTGATTCTAAACTGCATTCACAGCATCGGGAGACATTAGAGGAGTATGAATATAAACAAATTATTGAGAGTGTACCAGCGTACCAGATAATTCTCAGACAAAAAACAAACCATTTTTTTTCACAGCCTCATAGGATACTTTACAATTCTGGAAAATTAAAATATTTACTGATCCCGTCATATGACGGGTTATATGTTAGTTATAGAAGAGAAGGAAAATCTACGGAGAATTTACACCACTTGTCAATAAAGTGAAAGCGTCATAAAAAAGAATTGAAGTAAAGTTTTAAATTACATCGGATTTTTTTAATAAGACGACAGTAGCATGTAAAATTTCACAGTGACTAATAAACAGAAATAAGTAACAAAATATCAGTAAGTTTATTCAGATTATTACGACAAATGTACAAAAGAAACATTTTAATACGAAGCATTTTTTTATGATACTTAAATTTATTATAAATATTTAAAAATATTCATTGTAGAATGAATATTATAAAACATCAAACTTAAACTATAAAAAGAAGTTATTCAGTTAGCATAATTTAATGTTGTAAGGATAATTTGCATAAGTTAATGCTGCAATCAAACCTCATTAAATTAAGTGGAATAAAATGATATTTATGAATAATGTATGCATAAGAATAAGCTAATATTTATAACTTTTCAAGTTTTTAATTTATGATTTACCTCTAGAATGTGTATGGTATATTACTTGGTTATAAAAAAATATAGATAAATAATTAAAGAGTTTTTAAAACGTAATTTATTATTTTGACGCTTGATGATTCTATCTCTGTAATGTTTTCGGTTTTTCATTCTGATATAAATTAAATGTTTTTATAAATATTTTTTACTCAAAAATAATGTACTAATCTGGAATATGTATTTTGTTTTGGCAATATAAAACTTGAAATAATAAACAATTTTCATTAAAAAATATTTTTTTGTGATTAATCTGAGTAGACAAGAATGAGAATCAATATCTCACGGTTGAATATGTTAAGATTAGACAAAAAAAACCTTAGTTACTAGTAAACAGTGAATCTGAACTATAGACAAGCAATCCATCAAAGTCAGCTGGTAAATCCTGGTAAATAGATAATATGACGTAAGAGAATTGATGAAAACATCTAAAGCTTTCCATCAAGAAGTTTGAATTTTCCGATAAAATTTTCTGTAACATGTTTTTGTGGTAATAAAAAGTAAAACGATTTTTTAAAGAAGTCTGAAGTCCTAAATAAATTTTATGTCAAAAGATATATGTTAGTATTTCTAGCAAGTATGTATTGCAAATGAATTCTGCAAATGAAAATTCAAATACATAGTTTGATCTAAGCATGGAAAACATTTATACTTAAACTATGATTTAAGTTAAAATTGAATTGTGTGAACCCTTTCTAAATAAAAGATATGTAAAGGTAAAATATATACTATATATAGTATATAGATATATTATATACTATATAATATATCTACTAAGATTTTTATAAGAAAATTATACAAAAATACCCAATTGAAATCTATAATTTTCATAGATTGTATGCAGATATTAAATTGAAATCATTCCAGGATTTTTACCATAAAAATTGCTCATTTTTATAATTTATTTCATCCTCAGGGGCACACCTCAAGACATGTAAGGGTATCCGGCACACAAGGTACCAGAGGGACCTTTTCTATGTTCCACTTAGAAAGCTCTGCTTACATCTGTAGTGTCCGTCCTTTGTGATTACAATATGCAAACTATTTAACTAAAAATTTCAATATATCGGATATTACTTCTATCGGCACTTACCAAGGCGTTGGTTGCTTTGGAGTTCTATGGTCCACTAATTCGTTACATTACAGCTACCGCTGACCACGGCATAAAAACAATGAATAATGTACAATAACAGAATGGAAAATACAATTATATTCATATGCAACAATTATATTTATAACAATACATTTTCAGTATTTAAAACAATGCGTTTAAAGTTTATTCCTGAAATGATGTAATGATACAAATAAACTTCTTTACGTCTACGAAGTGCTCACAGGTAACGCCATTCCATCTGCGGCCAAAAGACAGCCATCCAAGGCAGACGATCGAGAGGCAGTCAAGGCAGTGATGTCCCCTCAAAAGAGCTAACATCCAAGCAACCTCAGTAAAATAGGTACAATGAAGCATTGTGCTACAGCGCAAAAGAAAATGTCCCAAACACTTCGGGACATCCAAGCGTGAACCCAGTCCGGTGGACTTGGAAATCCCTCCTCTACAGGGGTCGAAAACAACTAGTTGTCCCTTGAAAGCCTCTCCCTCTCAAATTGGAGGTAAGAAGCTAGGTAGCCCGGACGCCAGTCCCGGTTCGTATGTCTCTCTAGTGAGCAGAGATGAGTAGTTGACTGTCTTCTGGTAGTTATTTCATGTCTTCTGTCGAACCTGCAGCGGATATCTCCTTAGTCAGGCCGCATCACCGTTTCTCCGACTAGTTAACCTGGAAGAGGGCGTAAGAATCAAAAATCTCTTAAGCCCGGGCCAAGCACAGTAAAAGCAGCCCAAATCATGCATAGAGGGTGGAAAGCACTCTCCATTCGATCTGAAGGCAATCACAATATGGAACTCAGTGAGACCAATATCTTACTTCTGCTCAAAGCTTTTCTTTCCTAGGTTTCTTTTTAGAGTATTTACCTCTCCAAACAATGATAATCATAAAATTGTGCACCTTCCCCCCACCCAAAGAAGTAGGAAAGTTAATTCACCAAATTCGTTTTTTATATCACGTACCATCAAACTGACGAGAGTAATAAACCAAAAGAATTCTTGCCTGAATGAGGCTGTACTAATTGAGAACCACATATCTGATAAGACTTGCCCCACTAATATATGTCTTGCTTGTGATGTTAAATTCAGACAGGGGCTCGTAACTTGAATGTGCGAACACTCAGAGCAGATTATGTTTAAGACACTAATAGTGGCAGAGCCACTTAGGGTTTGTCCTCTTATAGACTTAGGCCAATTTGGTAAATGAAGGAATGAATTATTATCCTCTGACGGGACGAAGTAGTGACTACCTTCAATCCCAACACCAGAAAACATCACTTTAGCATTCTTCCGACAAAACTTAGGTCGACTAAGTGTTACCTCAAAATTATTTCTGAGATTATAGGAAGACGGTGAATATTTGCCTAGACATATTGCATAAAGATTAGAAGAGTTTTAGACATACACCTTGCAATGGCCGACTTGTTACCCGGCCGAAAGATCAGCTGTTTGCACCTTTTCTTCTCAAGATGTGACAGGAGTAATAATGACTTTGTGACATGAAGTCTGTGACGTTAAAACATAATGGAGTCCCACCCCTGATGGCTGGTAGATACAAATTAATATTGTGGCATATCGATAACCTACCTATACTTCCCAGTCTATCAGTGCCCCGTAAAATGAGTTATGTCGTGCTTATTCGACGTCAATTCGGGAGCTTTAAAAAGGGAAGCTAACTAGCTCTTAGGCGACGCCTGGTTAGGAAACGGGCGTCTCTTGGAGAGCAACGTGTCCACCCCTCTGGACTGAGGAAAGTTTTGTATGAGTCACCAGGTGACTTAGTGTTTGAGTACTTGGAGGTGTTAGACATGTCCTGATTTGTACACGACCAGAGTCTAAGATGAGAAAGTTTCTCTTCCTTTTGCGGCAAAGTTGCCAGAAAAGTATTAGGGAGAAATCAGCTTCATCCTGACGATAACTAATGGAAGAAGAATGGGTTTCTCATTTCATATCGGCAGTAAAGGAGATCCGTCGTGGAGATCACAGTGAATATCCATTGTATATACCCATTTCATTCAAGAAAACTGAAATAAAAATATGATTACTCTAGTTGCCTTGTGTGGTCTACCTAAGCGCCTGTGCACTTTAGTGTAGATGCTAAATACTTATAATAGTGACTAGTAAATACTATAATAGTGACTAATCGAAAGTTAGAAGAGGCTGAGTAATGTCTTGCGTAAAGTTAAGTCTCACAACCTGTAGCTCTCTTGTAATTTTCAAATCTACTAATGTAATCATCAAATGTTTCGTTTTAGAATGAAATGTGTGCATAAGAAAATATATTAATGTAATGTATAATTATCTGAACATCTCCGCTACTTAGTCGGACTTCAGATTTACTCAGACATACCATTATCTTGAGAAATTAAACTAACTTTGAATGCCTCTTGAAGTGCATAAATGATAATTCTAATGATTCACTTTACAACTTTATTTTTAGTTGGTGTCTTGCTGTTCATAAATTTTCTAATCTCTTGTAAGATGGTAGGAAGAATAAAAATAAGATTTTTTTGCGATTTCGTTGCGTATTTTCTCTAAATCTGAACCCGTAGTATATACCGTTATTTCTAAACTGCTTTTTGTTTTCCGCAATTGTCTTCCAAATTCCTTACATTTATTACAGAGTAATATAAAGCAAATTAAATATTCCTTAATTACTCTGTAGTTAATGGATTTGTGTCTCTCGTACAGTTAATCCAATGAAATAGATAACCATCACGTTTCGCTACAGCAAGTATGTGGTTTTACCCCATTTTGCGCGAATTCGGTTCAATATATTATAACTTTTAACAGCTTCTATTGGACTTATTGAATGTATTTAAGTAATTCTATTATTAAATATATGGCAATGAAATTATTATTTTGAATTGGTATACTTAGAATGGTATTCTATGTTCTCCAGAAAGCATTCTTCAGCAAGATCTTATTATCACACTTATGTCTGCTATCCGACTTTAGGTACAGCTTATCAATAGTAGGTAATAGTGGAATCAATAGTGGTATCAATAGTAAGTATGCATTTCATTTCTTGTATCTATTAAAAAGTTTCGGATATAATAGAAAAAAAACTATATTACAAATGCGAAACAACAATTTATGTATTTTCTTAATATGTGTGACCATCTATGCCAACAGTAGAATTCAAAATAGCAAACATTTGTACAAAATACCAGCTCTGTATCAGAGTACGGCTGGAAGTTACTGATCAGAAGTTGTATATAAAAATCATGCGTATTTAATAAATGCCTAAAGTATGCACATTTAAACGATCACAAATACCACTGAGCTATCTTTAATTTATAAAGGAAATAAACGTATACACTTAATAACAGTAATAGAAATATAAACATAAATAATTTGCTTTCCTAACTTTACTGCTCATAAAAATAATTTCCTTTCTAAACACAATTTCTTTTCAAGTTAACTGTACCTGTGTAATTATGCCGATATCCACATCGCCAAATGCGTATAATCTCACGTAGAACTGATTAATAGTAATCCCTCCCAGCATTATTGCAACTCGCGAGCTGTACTTAAGCTTACACCGAAATGACTGTATTGTTAATAATATATATATGACGCAGTATCGTATCCTATTAAATCCCCTATCAGACAACATCATACATCGCCCATTTCGGTTGATATATACTTACACACACACACACACAGATATATATATATATATATATATATATATATATATATATATATATATATATATATATATATATATATATATATATATATATATATATATATATATATGAAAAAAATTATAGAAAGAATTAAAGAATTTCAAGATGTTTTAAATTTTACTAGTGCCACAACTTGACATATATATATATATATATATATATATATATATATATATATATATATATATATATATATATATATATATATATATATATATATATATATATATATATATATATATATATATATATGCCGACTGATCAGAAAATAAATTAAAACTTGTTTATTCTTCGAAGGATGAGGATAAAAGAGATGCAGTTTACACTAAAATAAGGGAAATGAATCTGATATTTTGTGATACAAGCAAATTCTACGAGTATTGAATAAGTTTTTACTACAATGTAAAGTTGACAATTTTCAGTTTCCTCAATACTGTATAGGTTTTGAATGATATACCAGAAATTAAACTTTAATTGATGACAAAAAATGCTATTTTAAGTTAATCTCTTAAATTAACTGTACTTTAGGTATATGGCAGGTGATAGGCAGGTATTAGAAGAGTATATCACTACACTATTGATATATGAAGATAGTAACTGGTCATTAAACTATTTTACATTGACGAAAATATTGAAACATAACTGTATAATGGGGGGCCAAATTGTTAGGTGCAATGCTCGATATTTTGTATTTTTCCAGTTTTAATAAATTTCATGAACAAATGTTTGGTTTGAAGTCTTGGAGGATTTATTTCATTTATAAGATTTTTTATTGATATTACACAGACATCTATTTAAACTGGTAAAAGTATATACATTTTTCATGGCAGTAATATTGCATTACTTAAAATAGTTTTAGTATTTAGTGATCCAAATCCAAATCTTTGCGACAATTTGATTATATATTTCACCATCATTATACCAATTTTAGCTTTGTTTGGAGCTCTGTGTTGTATTATTATGTTCTTGAATAAGATGTCTATCGTTGGGGTTAACTTCCTGCAATCATAACTTAATGCATAATAATTTAGGGGGTAAATTAAAACGGTACTTTTACCTCCTAATGTGCTATTATACTTAGAGTATAACAGGTGAGCTGAAAAGTTCGTAGGCTGACACATAAATTGAGCTACTAGTTTTAAGTCCATATGATTTTCAGTAAGTCCTAACCTTCGAAAGTAACCTTCGAACGTGTATATATTTGACAGCTGTCGGACTATTAGTTTGTGAAATATAGTATTTTGAGTGAAGCAACTTTGGTAGTTTGAAAACAATAGATAATAAGGAATTTCGTGTATTAATAAAGCATTGGCTTTAGAGAAAAAATATTGTAACCGATGAAAACATAAAAAAAAGTTCACAAAATAATTTTGGATGACAGTAAAGTGAATTGATTGAGTTATATGAGACTCTAAAGGTATAAAA
>CM063506.1:8404100-8466600 GCA_032207245.1 Pardosa pseudoannulata
GAACATTATTATCCATACAGTTTACACTACCATCCATCAAGATTCATCATTATCCTGTAAAGTAATATTTTTATGATAATAACTCTATACAGCTTTTAAAGATTATCCATCAAGACCGAATCATATAATTATCCTAGATAATAATGAAATATTTTTATGATGCATTATTCTATACAGATTTAAAAAATAATCATTCAAGATCGAATTACACAATTATCATATAGAATAATGAAATAATTTTAAGATACATAGTGCTATACAGCTTTAAAAACTTATCTTTAAGATCGAGTCTAAAATTATCCTATAGATTAAGGAAATATTAATAATATGATGCATAGTTCTATACAGCTTTCAAAGATTATCCAACAAGGCCGAATCACAGAATTATCTTCTAAAATAATGAAATAATTTTATGATACATAATTCTATACAGCTTCAAAAATTATTTATAAGATCGAATCACATAATTATCCTATAGAACATTGTAATATTTTTATGTATTATTATTCTATACATCTTTCAAAAATAATCCATCAAGATCAAATCACATATTTATCTTATAATGAAATATTTTTATGATACATAATTCTATACAGCTTTCAAAAATTATCCATCCAGATAGAATCACATAATTATTGTACTGAATAACGAAATATTTTTATGATACATAATTCTATACAGCTTTTAAAGATTATCCACCAAAACCAAATCACATAATTATCCTATAGAATAATGAAATATTTTTATGATATATTATTATATACATTTTTCAAAAATTATCCATCAAGATCGAATCACATAATAATTCTATAGAATAATGAACTATTTTTATGATGCTCTATTCTAAACAGGCTTCAAAAATATTCCATCAAGAGATCGAAACACACATTATCGTATGTAATAATGAAATATTTTTATGATACATAATTCTATACTGCTTTCAAATTTGAAACAATATCTTTCATTATATATAACCTTAAAAACAATACTCAGAAAATAATCCTACTATCACTAAATTTCTATTTGGTATCTTTATCGTATTAATGTTAGAACAGTTCGTTGCTTTCATGACCAATAAATTATTTAAGTATTGTTCTCAAAAGCAAAAACGAGAAAGACTTTTTCGTGCAAACTAGCTAATGTCCTTTAATGGTTAACTTTAGAAACATTTTCAATGAAATATTATTTATGGAAAACAATGTTTTGTTCAAATTAGTCAAATGTGTTGACAAATAAACGACTATTTAAACAGTAGCTTCAATTAAAATACAGTTTTTCGTAAAGAATGGTGCAATAATTCTGTTTTGTTTTTTCTTACTTATTCTCCATGATAATAAAATGGTTCTAAAGAGAGAGTAAAAAAAACATAAATTAAGAGTTGGAGCTGCTATTGAGAAAAATGTTGTTTGCATTGGAATAAAAGGCAATTAACATTTTCTACAGCAACTTTAAATTTAAACGCACATTTACGTAAGAGAACTAATTGCAATGAATGGTTCATTTGGAAACTGTTAAATTCGGTTGGTCGTTAATGATACACATATATTTAAACTGTTAAGGTCGAAGGGATGAATTCATGGCATGGCTAAATTTTAAGGTTAAATTTCATTGCTTTTATTCCGATGGGAGGTTATTCCCCACAGCGAAGTAATAAATACTTCGAAAGGAGCCAAGGCTGATACCAAGTTTCATTGAATTGTTTCTTTAATGCATATTGTTTGTTATTTGTTACAAACAGAGCAGGTGACGAGAATAAATAAATAACAGATAGAAAATATTAGTATGGAGGAGGTTATCTTCTTTTTACTTAAAAGCTAGTTTAATTTTTATACAGCTGTGATTAAAAAAAGCGTAACGGATTTCAAGATAAAAATCAAAATAATATTTAATTAAAATAATATCACCAAAATACTGTTTAACAGATAATTTAGTAAGACTTTAACACTATAAAAATTATATGGGTTTTTAATTCACATAATAGTTGTTAAAATCCATTAAATATATACACTAAATTAAAAAGCAAAATTTATTTTATTAGTTATATATATACATGTATATATACTGCTGGAGAAGGAGAAAGCTAAACATCTAGCAGTAATAAAAATGCAGTCTGCCAACATTGAATAGAACGGCACAAGTCTAATTAAAACTCTATTTCAGAGCTGCTAAAACGGACATCATTACTAGTCAACGACAGACAAGAGAAAGGCGCAAAAGTCACTCTGCTCTAACAGAGGTGAACCTAAGAGCGAAGACAGAAAGAATTTTCCCTCTTACTCAACGAATTTAGATGCAAGATCAAGAAAAACGAGGAGCTATTTACCGGCGTCAGCTGGGAAAGGTGTTGTATAGACAGAAAAATTTACATATTTAGGATATTAAGATTTGGAAGAATTTTAAGTGGAAAACACTGCTTTGATTAAGACATTTAGTGGCTGTTAAATAGAAATTAAGGAATTAGAATGGAAGGGAGGAGGTTTTTAAGGAAATATTAAAGTTAAATAATTTTTATATATGACATGCATACATACATACACACAAAACACACGCTCACACACACACACACACATAGATATATATATATATATATATATATATATATATATATATATATATATATATATATATATATATATATATACATGGTGCATAATTTAAGTCCTTAATTGGTTTTATCTACGCAACAATTGGTCGTTCATATATATTTCTATTAACAAAAATGTTCCAAAGAACATAATGAACCTTTCATGGTATATTCAAATGTATTCATGGTATATTAATGTTATGTTAATTAAATCTTCTAAAGTTTTATATGTTTCTCTATTTTTTATAATTATATTTAGTAATTATATTAAGTAGTTTATATAAAACTGATACATATCCTTAAATCTATAATAAAATGTTTCATTGTGATAAAAATTGATTAAAATATTTAAACTGAGCAGTTACAGTAAGTAGTAGCTAAATTAAGGTTTTAACATCTGTTTTATGTTGAGGAATATAGTTATTTGTAAATAAGTGTGTATTCATAGTAAAGCTTACATACTCTCTTTCCTTGAAATTAACCTCTTAATACCTATGCAACCAAAATATTATCTAAATTTTCACTCTGAACTTTATTGAAATTAACTCTGAAATTTAAAATCTTCTTTAATTGTTGTGAGAGAAAAGTGGAAGTGTTTCTATTACGTTTGACAAGAATAATTTAAATTTTTACTAACTATGATGACATAAAACTGGGATGTGAATGTAATTTTACACTTGGTATATTTCTCAGCCATATTTGTTTTATTGTTTAAAAGTACAATAAACGAAATGCTGATGTTTTTTTTTAACATTTTTATTTTGAGAAATACACTTCTACGGTGAACAATTGTGCAGCCAAAGACCGGCTAAAATCTTCATTACGCACGCTGTATAAATTTATACAAGTATATTAAAAACTAAATATTGTTGTGGTGTTGAACTGAAATACACCTTTATTCTATAAAACTTAAGCGTTGAAGGTATGTATGTATAATAATTTAAAGTATTTTTAGTATTACAAATTTGCAAATATTTCTTATTTATAAAATTATACTAAAGGGATGAAGACATCACTCGTTATATAAAATCCCTGAAATTCGTTGTTAATTAGTTTGGATTCGTGATTGCAGATAACCTGATTTATACTTCGAATGCATGTTTCTGTACAGTATTTATTGCTAAAAATTTTGTTCCGAAGTTATAACTCTAATAAATATATTTCCGCCAACTCTGAATGGGACTCAGGAGGTGAATGAACAAGGTGTAACTATTTGTTTAACATGCTACACCACTTTAGGAATGAATTGCCTTGTGATATATAGTGAGATATTTATAGTAGAACGGTTGGTTAATTGCTATGTTTTTAGCTCTTTTTATTATAGGATTAGCTGAAAAGAGAATAGGTCAGGAATATACAAATTAAAAACAACCATTAACATTTATAAAAGCATTTGATTGCGTAAATAGTCTACAACTAGGAAATCTATGCATTTTTCTTATCAGTCTTTGAAATCTTATAAAATTAAAATACTTTGATGAGTTTGAAAAATACTATTTAATTGGGTGCCACTAATTGCGTATTTAATTGAGTACAACTGATTGAGTAAATGGTCTACAAAGTGGAAGATTACGCATTTTTCTTATCACTCTTTGACATTGTTATAAATTTAAAACAATTTGATGCGTTTGAAAAATAATATTTAATTGGGTACAACTAATTGCGTATTTAATTTGGTACAACTGACTGCGTAAATGGTCTACAAAGTGTAAGATTATGCATTTATCTTATCACCCTTTGACATTCTAATAAAATTAAAACAATTTGATGTGTTTCAAAAATAATATTTAATTGGGTACCACTAATTGCGTTAGGAACAACTGATTGCGTAAATGGTCTACAAAGTGGAAGATTACGCATTTTTCTTATCACTCTTTGACATTGTTATAAATTTAAAACAATTTGATGCGTTTGAAAAATAATATTTAATTGGGTACAACAAATTGCGTATTTAATTAGGTACAACTGATTGCGTAAATGGCTACAAAGTGGAAGATTATGCATTTATCTTATCAATCTTTGATATTCTAATAAAATTAAAACAATTTGATGTGTTTCAAAAATAATATTTAATTGGGTACCACTAATTGCGTTAGGAACAACTGATTGCGTAAATGGTCTACAAAGTGGAAGATTGTACATTTATCTTATCACCCTTTGACATTCTAATAAAATTAAAACAATTTGATGTGTTTCAAAAATAATATTTAATTGGGTACAACAAATTGCGTATTTAATTAGGTACAACTGATTGCGTAAATGGCTACAAAGTGGAAGATTATGCATTTATCTTATCAATCTTTGATATTCTAATAAAATTAAAACAATTTGATGTCTTTCAAAAATAATATTTAATTGGTTACAACTAATTGCGTAAGGTAGAACTGATTGCGTAAATGGTCTACAAAGTGTAAGATTATGTATTTTCATTTCACCCTTTGACAGTCTAATGAAATTAAAACAATACGATGAGTGTGAAATATAATATTTAATTAGGTACAACTAATCATTTATACAAAGAAATAAAAGTAATTTTTAATACATTAGTCAAATAAATGTATAAATGAAGGTATATTAAAATAAAAAATAAATAACACAGATTGTATTGGTGTATGGATGGTGGAACGGCAACTCGGTGTTGCGTTCACGGTGCATTGATTCATGAAAAGCGCAAAGATTGCTACGCAGTGTTTGTTCACCGTGACCGAAGAGCTACAACAGCCAAAATCACAATCAGCTTCAACAGTGGCAACTCAGACGGCGTTTCTTAAAACGCTGCGCAAAGTACATTGCTGCATATGAACCTAAAAGCCGAAACCCAGCCGAAAGACGAAGCATGTTCCTGCATTTACTGCATGTCATAGCCAGCTCTGTCTGTTTTGGGCCAAAACTCATCGGATTTGGACTTTAGAAGAATGGAAGAAATTTGCATGTTTCGATTAATCTAACTTTCTAGTCTATTACATCGACAGGCTTGTGAGAATACATTGAGTTTCAAAGGAAACTCTGGATACTGGATGCAGAGTTGGATGGAGGCCAGCCGGTGGCGGGGGTATTATAGTGTGGATAATGTTTTTATGAAGCATATTAAGACCCATAATACCCATACAACAATCCCTGAAGTCTGTGTGCTATGTGAACATCGTTGTAGACCAGGAATACCCATTCATAGCAACAGTTTTTCTAGCGAGGGACGGTGTTTAATGAACCATGTCATAAGTCTCGAATCATCAGGAATTTGTTCGATGAACTTTTTTTTAAATTTTAAGTCATGTTTTGGGCCAGAATAATTCACCGGAATAATTCGGAATAATTCACCAGAATTATTCCGAAAGAACTCTCGGGTCCCATGCGGAAAACCAAATTCGTACTGCTACACTACATCCTCGCAATTTATTAGAGTTGCAGGACAAGTTGGTGAACGTTTAGTGACAGTTACCTCAGCCTCCCTATCAACACCTTGTGGAGCCAAGGCTCGGCCGAGTGCTGGTGGTTTTGAAGAATAAATGTGGTCCTATATATTATTAATAGGGTGATCATAATGTGATGGCATTTTGGATTATATATATATATATATATATATATATATATATATATATATATATATATATATATATATATATATATATATATATATATATATGTGTGTGTGTGTGTGTGTGTGTGTGTGTGTGTGTGTGTGTATGTATGTATGTATGTAATATGGGTGGGATTCAGGAAAAGGCACAACCCATTTTATTTCTTATGAGGACACATAGAATATTTCTTATGAGGATACATAGAATAAATACAACAGGCAAGCACTTTTTAAGTAGGGATTTCTCAGGTAACAAGACTACGAATAATCCCTAAGCCCGATTGGTCAAGTGATAAAAAAAATGCTCATGTCTAAAGAGAACGCGTTTACTATTGGTCAAAGAAGTACAGACAGAGGCTGCATTAAGTCTACAGCGTGTCTGGAGGGAAAGATAAAAATTACTGCATAAACACCAACAATGTACTTTATGAACAAAATTTATTAAATTAATATTAAAATATGTAAATAAGGATTTTAATATTACATATATATATATATATATATATATATATATATATATATATATATATATATATATATATATATATATATATATATTTAAATTATTTCAAAAATAAATCGGCATTAAATAAATGGGTATGGTTTTAGATATTTTATCTATAATAAATAAAATATTTATATAGAATATTGCTATTATCTGCCTTTTCCTCACATCTTCCAAAATTATACTACATATATTTACCTTTTTTTATCTCTATGAAATATAAATAAGTTATATATTTATCTATTTTTTCAGTGTAAAATATAGAAAGAGATTGTATATTGTATCATTTAATTACACTGAATTTAAATATTCTAAGTTATGAGAACTTTAATTTCTCACCTGTAAAACTTGTAAAAAATTTATCTTTCGAGGAAAATAATCATTTATGGGTCTAAGTAAGTGAGTAATTGCTTTCTTTAAGAAGCGTTAAAAACTTTTACTTACTTGTTCTATCGATAATTTCTAACATATTTTTTAAAACATAATTGAATAATGTGAATAATTAAATGTGATTTAGCACTTTAAGTATTGGAATCACGCATTTTGACAATTATTTCCCGAGTAAATCATTTCCTTATTAAAATGATCATAATAATGTGTTATGTATTTTAAAACACCATTAGGTAATTACTATTCTCTCAAAATCACGTAACTAAGTAATTGCTACATTAACAATTTTTAAATCCAAAGAATAAATTTTTTGAACAAAAACAGATTTATTTATTGCATGCAGAATGGCAATTAAATTGCATCCTAATAAGGTAATTTATGTATTCAATGTTAGATATTTGTTTTATTTTTGTACATTTGATTTTTATACTCTTGTGTAGATCAATAAAGCAAATTATTCTACATTTACTTTAATTTACCCCTATTTTTCCGATTAAGAAGACATAAAAACTTTAATTTTCAAACAATTAAATTTTTAGAGGGAAAAACATTGAAAATGACACATTTTGAGGTAAAATGTGAAATAAATTTCGCAATGAATTGTATTTTGCATAAAATTTAATGACACAATATTTGCCCTGTAAAACTCGATGAATGGTTACGCTTCAAAATTCAGCATTTTTTTCGTTGGAACAAAATATTTTACATTAATGAAACTTGCTTTTATCATAAATCATGTTTTTAAAACTTAAATTATTTTCATGTTTATAGTATCTGGTGATATTAAAATTATGCAAGAGTATATTTTCTTCTTTATTTCTTTTTCCCTTTTTTATTTTCCGTTGACATATTTGTCATAAAAATGGATATATTTAGTTAAATTATAATGAATTTTTTTCGACTTAATAAGGGTTTATTTCTGTACAATCAAGTTGTACAATCATTTTATACAATCAAGTATTTTGTCCATTTTGAATTATTTGTCTCAGATCTATTTTGTTAACCACGAAAGAAAATCGATACAAAATTTTGTTTCTATACAAACTTAATCAAAAATGGAAGCAATTGAATCACTGATCGTTAAAAAAGTTCTAAAAAATACTTTTTGATGACTCACTTTCATAAAAAATACAATTAACAAGGAAAACATAAAAAGAAAATTATAAGAAAATGAATTTTTTTTTGTAAATGTTTTAACATAATAAAATAAATGTAAATATCATAGATATACATATCATAATATAATAAATATAAATATCTAAGGACTTAATGAAACGATTTCATAAAACAACATCAATTATGTTCATTATCAGATTCAGTTTTACGGTCCAGTGTTATAAGAACTGAGATCCAAGGATAATGCCTATAATTATGTATTCTGTGTATTAAAAATCCTCTTGTATAAAATATACAAATCTTTAAAATTCAAAGTAAAGTATTATTTATTTAAAATACAACATCAAATCAAACTACATCATTTACGCCTATTATAAGAATCAGTTTTATGGTTTGGTATTATAAGAACTGAGATCCAAGGATTATAGTATTTTAATTATGTATTCTGTGTATTCTGGGTATTGACAATACTCTTGTATAAAATATATAAGACTTTACTCTTCAAAATAAAGTATTACTTATTTAAAATACGAAAATTTTCATAGAAACAATATCGAAGGATCGTCATTACATAGAATTTATGTAAATTAATAGTTTTGCGTTATGAACCAGTGCAGATAGACTAATAACAAATTATGTTTAAAGACTAAAATAACCGCTCTTTACGCAATTTATTTTTTTATTTTTAATTTTTAAACTTTCGATTATATGCTGATTGTATCTAGTTATTACTTTCAATTATACTTATAAAAATTTGTTGCATTAGTTTGTGTATTTTTGATCCTGTTTCAAAATTATCAAAATTTAAAGCAACAATATGTATGTATATATGTATATATGTATATGTATATATATATATATATATATATATATATATATATGTGTGTGTGTGTGTGTGTGTGTGTATGCAAATACACATATGTATGTATATATACATATAAATATTCAACAGTAGCAAAATATTTTGACATTCAACAACATGAAGTCAAACTAATTAATACAATTATAAATGATGTTTATTGAAGCACACGCACAAAACACATGTAGCTGACATAGATTTTAAGAGGAGTAAGTTTCTGACACCTAACCATGTTGAAACAAGCTCCTGTTTTACCTTAGTGCACACATTTTCTATAATTACATATTAGCGATTCTTTTTGAAAAACTGCCTTTTTTTATTTAATCTCTTGAACAAGTTGTAGGTTTTTCGTCCTTATTCAAAGTATTAGTATTTCTGTTTTAATGCTTTTTGAGTATTGTATATTATATATGCAAGTAGAAATTAGCATGAAATCTGTATAAATTGACAGTTCTAAATGGTTGAAAGCATTTTTGAAATGTTGCACTTTACTTTTCGAAAAGTATTTTATTATTTAAGTTCAAGAACTTTGACACCAACTGCTGAAAAATTGAATATAAAATATAAAATATAAAATATAAAATATAAAATATAAAATATAAAATATAAAATATAAAATATAAAATATAAAATATAAAATATAAAATATAAAATATAAAATATAAAATATAAAATATAAAATATAAAATATAAAATATAAAATATAAAATATAAAATATAAAATATAAAATGTAAAATATAAAATTTCGCTAAGAAAATAATAGTTCCTCTTTTTAATCGCATACATCATATTAACTTAAAAATTATTCATCGTAAAAATTTATCGTTTATGCAAATCAATATTTTTCCTCTTCCTAAGCTTTCCTTTGTCTCTTATTCAAAGGTGATCTCCCTTTTCTTCTAGTTAATAACGTAAAACTGCCTATCTTTTCTGATGTAATTTAATATTTGCCTCACAATTAAATTACTATTTTTTCATAAAATCCCTGCAAAATTTCTTCCCAATTCACATTAAAATAGAAGACTACAATTTCTATTAGGTAAAACACAAATGAAAAAAAAATCTTTTTTGAGGCCTAATGATACTTAATTTAGTCATCAAAATACTTTTTTTTGCTATACAATAAAAACACATTTAAAAAGTTTTAAAAAAATGAAGCTCTATTTACTTAATCTTTAAAACGATCAATTATTTGAACGCTGATTTAGAAAACTGAAATTCCATAACATTTTAAAATGAATTACTTACCTATAGAAACCTATAATTTTAACGTACAGATTAAACATTAATTGATTATTAACACTAATTATGTTTTCTTTACCTCAAGAGATATCAATTTAGTATCTTAAAATATTTTTCAAAACAATTTAATCTTTCATCTCACGTTAATAATGTGGAAAAAAGTGTAAGCGTAGCAAAAAATATGTGATTAAAGTTCGAAGATATTACACATTATTAAAATCAATTGCAAAACTTTTATTGGGAGGTACGTATAGAACATAATTAGATAGTTATTTAATTTTTCATTCTCTTAAATTTTACAAAACACGCTAGGGGATACTTAACACTTAATTTTCTGACAGAATACTTTTTAAATGGGTAGGTTTTAAATTAAGTTGTACTATAAATATTGTACTGTGAAACTTTAAATTGCGTAGAGAATAAATTTTTTACTCATTTTTCAATGTAGCCAAAATAATAAAGAACTCAATAAAAATTTTGTAGTTGTAAATAATATACGTTCGTTATACTTATTTATAATAATTAAAATTAAAACATTTTATTCTAATGTGAAAATGTATTAAGTTTCATATAATAATTTTTTAAATACTATCATATTAGAATTGTAAAAGATTGTCTAGACAAAATTATGTGCTGAAATTTCATTAAAATGTTTAGTTGTGAGCTTAATCATATAAGTACTTTTAAGGATGCACATATTTTTAAATATTTCATTACAAGTCTAAAACCTAAAGCTTTTACTTATTCTATAACAAATATAAAAATTATATATTTGGAATTTTTTGCAGTGTGTATAATTAAAATAAGACTTTATATTATAAAGATTTCTTATAATCAAATAAAAATTAAGTGCAAAAAATCGTATTATATTTTTATTCTTAAAATGGGATATTACATGATATCACGAAATTTTATTATAAACGAGAAGTATTTGCTTAATTCTGTCATATATATTACTTCAATAAGTTACATAGACTTTATATGACTTGGTAGTAATAATGACGAACAATTGAAAAAAGCTTAAAAGTACTTATTTTTCGTAATTAACAAGTAATTAAATTAGTGTTTTAAACATTTCTTATTTATTACCAAAAAAAAAACCTAAGAACCTATAAAAAAACCTAAGAACTTTTTACTTTTAAATGCCAATTAAAAGTGATATTGGAAAAATATAGCATGGGAAATTACGCGAACGATAGCTAGACATCTATTGTATGTTTAAATCTACAATTTCTTTACATGTTATTCATGACTGTAATAATGACAAAAATTAGTATATTATTTTAATTTACATAATTTAATAGCTACTTTTACTAAAACAATTATGAGTTCTCAGCATTATTTGTAAACCAATTTAAAAAATAATTAAAATTGAAAATGTTAAACATTTTTTTAAAAATAAATATAACTCTGAAAATAAATATAAATTAGAAAATAAATATAGAATATCACAAAAATTGAGTGATCTAAAAATCGTTCAGGGCCAGCCCTTTACCTGTGGATCATAGGTGCACAACCAGCGTTATAAACTTTTTTAAGGTTTATAACATATCCAGCATTATGCATACGTAATTAAGTTTTTTACGCACCAACTGAATTATTTTCTGCTCCGACAGATGTCATAGAAAAAGTTTACCATCTACACTGATAACAATCGATGGTAAAACAAGGATAGCAAACCTGTACGACAAAAACAAAACATATAAATGAGAGCCATGCCTACCAGAGTTTTTCATCTTTAAGACTCAGATACTGAAATTTCTAATGTCTTCTGGTTCCGAGCTGAATATCCAAAAGTTTTAATTTCTCTACCTCTCTTCCTTTTTTGTTCAAATATAAATCTAAGAATACAAGAACCCCATCTGTCGAGAGAGAAAGATTCCCTGCATTCTTCTTCTTGATATTCTTTCTTGGTTGTTTTATCTATCAATGCCCTGAATTAGACTGAAATTACTGAATAGTACTGAATTAGAAATGAAATCACCATGCAATTTTTAAACGCCTGTAGGGATTCTGATAGTAAATTATTTTAAAACACGATTGAAACTATTCGTTTCAACCATTATCAGAAAGAGTTCCATATAAATATTCCACTTTAGAAAGCAACTAGCACTTTCTCTAGATGTTGTAAACACCTTAGGTGAAAGCGGATCAAGGCAAAGAGATGAGCCTTTTTTTTCTTTTTAGAATCATTAAATAAAAGAACGATTTTGCTCAAGTGGATCCTCGTATTTTTGAAGCAGGTACCAATCAGAAGTTCCATAGACTTGGCCTGCACCACCAGAGATATTGATTGAGAACACGGGAGGACATCTTGACCACGAACATATTTTACGTCATAACGAACACGGCGGATCTTACGTCGGCTACGGTTCCGATCTCTCAGTTAAGAGATAGTTGCCTTTGCTGACTGAGCTAAGGCTGGTCATATGTACAATAATGTATTTTAACATAGAATCCTCAACAGAAATGTTATGTCAATTTCTTACATTTATCACATTCATATTATAGTAAAACTGTATCTCAACAAGGAATAATTTTATTATTATTTTGCTTAAAAATAGTCGGGAAAAAATTTGTTTTTCGCATCAACAACTATGCTGAAATCATATATAAGATGTGCCACTGAGCTTTCGTCCTAATCCTAATAACATTATGCTGTCGTTTTAAATAGTCAATCCTGATGAACAGGATTGAAATATCTTGTCCTCTTACTGGAGTTATTAGAACAGCAATTGACGAATTGAATGAGGAGTAGAAATTTCTTCTTTCGATAAGGATTAGATTCTTCTTAATACATGTGTGTTGTGAGAGTGCAGCTACGATTAGGTTTGCGAAACTAATTTGCTCACCGCACTCACACGTTGTGGGTTGAATGCCCAAGTTTTTTTCGAGAAGCGTGTGGTGTGGCCAGAGAAAATAAGTGCACTTAAACTTCACCAAATTTTGGACAATTGTGATTGGTCTCCAGGAGGCGATTCAGGACCATCCTTGGAGTCCCGGTCCTTCTGGGCAGAGCCAAAAAAGGACGCATTGTTAAAAGGACAATGGAACAATGAACAGGATAATGGAAAAAGTGTAGGGTTGCCTGAGTCGAAAGAAGGAAGGTAAAGAATGCAGCGTTCTCTAGGACATTGGCAATTTTTTTTAGGCGTAGCACGTGGAATGCTCCATTTACTTTTTAATTTTTATACATTTTTTGCATATTTTCTTGTTGTTTCTTCTAATTTTGAACATTGTAATATAGAACAGTGGTACTATACTATAATTAAAAGCAATGTAAAGCAACTTGGGGTTATCAATGTCTTCGAAATGACAATGCAATGTACTACATCACAACATGTGTCATGACTCGGAAAATAGCTGTGAGAAAAATATAAGTAAACATTACCTCTCTTTCTAATACAATTATTAGTTTTGGGCAGATATTTAAAAATTATTCTCCTATAATAATTTATTTGTATGTAGAAAGGTAAAAAGTTAATTTCATAAAATTATTCCTTTCATTTAAGGATAAAACCTTATTAAGGATAAAACCACAAGAACATGTTGGAGTTTTCTTAAATAATTAGGCCTGATGAACAGTAGTAATAAATTAAAAAAAATATTGTCCTCTTATCGGACTTTTGAGGACAACATGTGGTAAGTGAAAACAGAAGTTCCCATTTTTGAGAAGGATTAATTCTTCTGGTGTAGTATCAAAAACTCGCCACTGAGGTTAGGATAATTCGTTGTAAGAACAGAAACAGTAAATATTATCTTTCTAATATAAATAGTTGTATTAGGCAGTTATTTAAAAATAATTCACCAAAATTAATTTTTTTGACAAAGAAGAGTAAAAAAAATGTTACTATATACTTTCACAAATGTATTCCATTCATATAAATCTATCTGTATTCATAAAATTTAATAATTAATGATGATAATATACGATAAACTTATAACTTAATATTAAATTTTAAACAAAAACAAAATATAACAATTAAATTTTTAAAAACAACCCATTTGTTTGATTTGGTTTGATTCTTAAATAATGAATATTTCTAAATTTTAATTAGCATTTTTTATTTGTCAGCCAAAATCCTCAGCGAAAACAGACAATTAATTAAATTTATAAATATGCCTTCAAAATTGTTAAATAAGTCCAGAGGGCTTTTGAAGTCAAATTACGATAATTAGTTTTCAACTAATTCCGTCCTTCTTTGTATATACAGAAATCATTTGAAGAACATTTTGATATCTCTAGAGAAATGCCTGTTTTCATTAAGTGTCTGCTATGAACTAAATAATGTAATTATTTCATGTGATTACACCAACGTTTTTTCCCTTTAAAACTCATGAGAAAAATGTAATTTACTTTGATCAATTTGCGATGTGTAACTTAAGCTATTTTATGTAATAAACGAATTATAAATGTTACTGAGAGAAATAGATTTTATCGTAAAAAATCATATTTTAGATTTAATTAAATAAGGGAAATACATAAATTACTTTTCACTTTTCCATCTTTAGCGTTAAGGTGACAGCAGACTTTCATCTGTATCTAATTTTACTTAAATATGAAGGCCTTATTCTGGCGTGAATTATTACTAAGATTTATACTACTTTAATGGATATAGATAATCATGAACGTTACTTAGTTTTAACCCTTTGAACATCTGCTTCACATTTAAACACTTGAGTCATTTTCACACTGTACTTTAAAAGACTATTTTATTTATTCTGCCTCTTTTCAACTAACCCTTTGTATCATGAATTTACTTACCATCGACTTTCTTGCTGCATTTTTGCATCATTAGATAAGTTTTAATAGAGAATAGTCATAGAAAAAAGAAAATTAATTTTTACTGTATTTTAGTAGTTAATTTTACAGCCTGTACTTTCTAGGACCAACATATATTTTTGATTCTATGATAGAAAATAAAACATTAAATTATGAATAAAACAAATGAAATGCTTACCTGCGAAGTATAGAAGTCTCTAAAAAAATAATAGTACCAAATAACTGGTAATAATACAGTAGCTTTTCTCAACTGAACTACACGTGTATTAACTCTACAAAAAAATGACCTTCAAATGCAGCACGCCAATTATAAAATCCCTACTACGGAAATAAAAAGGATTCCTGATTGGTGCTGTCATTTTTTTATGCTGTAAGAACTACATCGTTCATGTCCTTGTGAGTACCGTCAGGAAAAACGGTTTTAATAGAAATATATAGGTGTTTGATTAAAGCTGTACGTTTAAGTACCGTCAGGATAAAAAAATATTAACATAGTTTGCTTGAATATATTAGTTGTTTTAAAGCGTTGCGTTCGGCTCTTATACTGCTTGAAAGCTAATGAAATCGATAACTTACTGCTTAGTGTCATTTCCAAGCGGTTGTGAACATCCATGCTTGTTCCCCTGAATATCTTTACCGAAGAGAATTGCCTTACTCATTAGGCCATTCGCATAAATATTGCCATGGATGCCCATAATTATTAATTAAACATATTTAGAATTTTCTAAATTAAAAACTGAAGACACCAGGAGTAGATTTTTTATAAACATAGATTCAAGTTTTTAATGTAGAGATATTATTAGTGCAAACAAAATTTCAGAATCGGACTTCCTGTCAGTAATATGGTTTGATCATTTGCCTACCACTCTGAAGAGTGTAAATTCAAATCTCAGCTTAAGCCTTAATTGTTACTTGTGTTTTTCATTTGTAGAAAAAAGGTTGACTGTTGACTTACTAGTATAAAGTTCCCACAATAAAATTGTCAAGAAATACCTGTTGGTTTGTAAAAAGGTGAATGCTAGTAATAAAGGCAAATGTCCCTGCATAAAAATAGTAAAATGTGGGAGAATTTTCATTTTTTCTTCTTTCATTATCCATTTTCTTGCATTGTTCCATTAATTAATTTTTTTCTAATTTATCACCATTGAAATAGCTATTTTACCCAGCATTCCTCATTTCTGTACTCTATAATAACTCGCTTTTCTCCGTCAAACACCAGATCCTGTTTCTTGATTTTCCAGAAGTATTGTTTTGAATTAGAACTGGGAAATGAAATTCCTCTGTCTTTTTCACCATTTTGAAGATTTTTCTAGAGTGTTTTTATTTTAAAATTATGTGACAACTATTGAGAATGGTCATTACAGCAATAGAAAAACATAATAAATATAATCATGCTTACTAATTCTGTATGTGCACCCAATGTATCTCAATCGTTCTACTTAGTTCTACTTAGGACAGCAAACTGCCTTTGTCAGGGAATGATAGACTATATTTATGAGCCTCAAGTGCCAAAACATTATGAACACTTGTCAATAACGAGTCGTTTGACATTTGGCGAGCAACACAGCTTCAACCCGCCTTGGCATGGATGCCACAATTCCTTGGTAGATGGAAAGAGACAGATTGTACCAGACGTTTAAGCAACGGTTACGCAATTCCGAGATATTGCAAATTGGTGGTCTTTGAACTGTGAGCTGCTACCCCATGACATACCAAGTGTGTTCTATCCGATTGAGATCCTTGAGGTAGGCGGCCTGTACATTAACTGGAATTCTACATCATGTTTTTGGAACCACTGCAACACAAAAAAGCCTTGTGACAAGGGGCATTATACTCCTTGAACGTTCCATTTCCAGCTGGAATAACAGAGGTCATGTAAGGGTTGGTCCGCAATGATGTTCAGATACATTGTAGCATTCATGGTCTGCTCTACCGCAACCACAGGACCAGAAACGCCCAAGAGGTAGATCGTCCCCCCAAAGCATAATATCACCACCACCGGCCTGTGTATGACCTACTGTACTTTGAGGGAGTAACTGTTCGCCTGGAAAATGGCCTATCCTGACACGGCCATCGGCGTAATGAATGACAAACCGTGATTCATCTGATCAGGCAACTCTCTCCCACTGATCCATGGAGCAGTCGCGATGTTCCCGGGCCCAGCGTAAGCTCAGTTGGCGATAACGCTTGGTCAGCAAAGGTACACGAGTGGGACGTTTGCTGCGTAGCCCCATATCCATTAGTATACGCTGAACAGTGTACACCGATACTATTGTACTTGGTCCTGCATTGTATTGAATTGTCAGCTGAGCCACTGTCTGGCTCCGGTTTTGCTTCACCATGTGAAACAGTCTCCGACGACCTTTTTCTTTGATAGCGTGGGGACGTCCATCACCATGTAGTCTACCGCTGGTTTCACCGTCATTCATCTACTTTGCATAAGAACTAAGAACTGTAGATTGCGAACAACCCACGAGTCGTAATCCGCAGCCTTTCCCATAACACACAAAAGTAAGTGAAAGAATGATTCTTCAAACTCTCCAGCAGCAGTTAAATACCACTTCCATCTGATCATGTACTAAACACGTCATCCAGGCGAGTTCATTGAAAATGTAGGGGTGGTCATAATGTTTTGTCTCTTGAGTGTATTTTAACGCTGTGTTATCATTGAGCAAATTTCTTTATAATCTAAAACTTGAGTATTATTTTTAATTTACTTCCGTATTAAACTCATGCGTATTATCAGTTTTATTTATGGTACATCTCCTAGTATTAAATTGTTAAAATTAGTTATTGCTAAGTTACGGAGGTACAGCGATACAACGATACGACTCGATACAAAGATGCATCTTTAAAGTCAGATAATCCTCTTATACGAAACAGTTATTGATAATATACATCATTCTAAATAAAGCTTAATTTTCTAAAATGATAAGTGGTACCACTTAGTTCTGTAAATAATTAATCTATACATTAACACATGCTTTTCTGAAATTCTACATCCACATCCCAAGTTTATAGTTTTCCATTACCTTCTCCTTGAAAAATGATGGATCGAGTCTCCACTGCGTATTGTGTCCATCAGAAATACATAATCTTTTATCCATTACTACTAATGTCTTATTTTTTTTAATAAATTCTTATTACTTTAAGATGATTGCAATAATAAATCCTATTATTGTTGGAAGTAAATTTTAATCTGGGATTGGGGAAATTAAATTAAAACTAGGTTTAATTAAAATATAAATCACAAATAGGATATATCACGAAAGGAAGCACGTTTGGTTTTCATGGCAGGGGATTTTAAATGAGAATTACACTTTCATTTTGAAAAGTAAATTTATGTCTAATTTAGTATTCGACAGTTTCGATCCAACCTGAATTTTATCGTCAAAATATAAATTATATTGGAAGAACGATAGGATTTTAATATTTAAACTCAAGTGTGAATTTTATTTTCCTCTCTACATCAGAACCTTTTCTAATTATTTAGAGGGTAAAATAGTAAACTAAATCTGATTAAATGTAATTTAGCTGTCTGTTTCAATGAATAGAATAAACAAAATACCATTATATCTTTCATAAAATATTTAAAAATAATTCTCAGTAATATATTGTGTGCCATTGATTTACAAATAATATTTGGAAATATTAAAACAAAGGGCAAATGTTGGCCAATTGTGCACCATTTCTATTCAGTAGTTCGTGGGTACGAATCACAGGCTGACGTAGCAAAGCAAATGTTCATAGCTCTCCGAATTGACAATTTCTGAAATAGAATACATTAACTGTAATACTCTCGTGCAATTGAGGACCGCGCATATATGTACCACTGCCTACCAGCAACTTCGACACATTTTCGCAGCGGAACTAGTGAAATGGAGTGTAATTTTAAGTGAGAAGTGTCACATGAGATTGTGAATATTGTTAATTTCGTTTATTTGATACATAGGGGAGACCGGGGCACCTTGGAACACTTTTCAGTTAAACATTTTTATGAATTTTTTTAAATCTAATAAAAAAAATATTCATGCATATATTGACATCATATCTGCTTCTTATAAACATTAAATCTACTTAATATCTCCTTTAGTTAAAGAGTAATAAAAGAAATAAAATACCTTTTCAATGTCCCAACCTGTCCCACTGCATGGGGTAGGTGAGGACACTAAATAAGAAATACAAAAAACTGTTCAAATTATTTTTATTAACTGTTGTAAAAGAGAAATGGCTGAAAATTGTTCAATTTAATACATTGTTTATAACAAATCTTATATTTGATGCCAGCAAATTCTTTAGAATCTTACAAAATGCACCTTTGGCCTATTGTTTCTTTAGGAGTGTTCAACTTCACAAGAATATGAGCATTTACAGCAGAATACTTTGTTTTTGTTGTTCTCACCATTTTTTTCTGAAACAAAAAAAGGTTAATAAATTAATATTTTGACATGTTAAATCATCAGTTAAAAATTAGGCACCAAAATATTAAGTATTTTGCTTGAATTGATATTTGTTTACACTTTTTAATTGTCCCAAGGTGACCCATCTATGTGTGTCTCAACCTGCCCCATTTTACATAGTATCTTTTGGTAACTACTATACAGTTAGGTTTAACAATGCAGTTTATTTATTAGCATAGAAATAATAATAAATGAATTTTATTTCATAACAATACACTTTTTTTTATTTTTATTTTTTTGTTCAAAAAAATTACTTTTTAAAATGCACATTGATGTGATTTTGGGTTATTTAAAACAAAGAAAGTGAGATTGTTCCTTACCTATAAGCACTATCTTCCTCAAAATTCTTTTAGAAGTGAAGAGTAATGTCATCTATCAATACACATGAGCACTAATTCCTGGCTGCAAATTATAACCTGAAAATAAAGGTGTCCCAGGCTATGTTCCAAGGTGACCCACTCTCCGCTATGCACTTTCTTCTTGCAAATGAAAGATAAATTTTAAATATTGTACTTCACCGGGATGTGATATCTTTGGAAACAACCTCCCATATGCATTCTGTGTTTACTTGGGTAGTATAATTTCGGAACCGCTACTTAAAGCATCAGAATTATAATCAACATTTGTCTTTTGCAATAACTTTTAATTCTTCACTACCACTCAACTCTAAATTGTCATAATAACTATTTTGCTCCACTCTGCTAACCATAAATAACGTCAAACAATGGTTTAATCGTAACTGTACAGAGATTGAGCACGTTTTAACTATAAATAACAAATGCCAAAGCCGACAATTCCGCAGTATCTTAAGCATAAGATACTGCAGTGGAGCCTACGAAGTTGCGGAGCAAATGTAAAGCCCGTAGTAGAGACAACGGAGAGTTAAGGGTTATAGTTGAATATCCTAATCTGTGATGATTTATTATCATACAATTACTACTTTGAGATTTTATTAAATTAAGTGTCTTCCTTATCTTTTATTAATCAGGTTGATAAGTAATATTAAAATAGTTCGTCAGTGAGTTTGCTTAATGCCAAATTTACAACTTGAGATGTTTAAAAAAAGAAAATTTGTTTCTTTATACTAATTAGAAAATAAAAAGAATTGTTTGGAACATTCACTTTCCTTCCTCCAAAAAAAAAATATTTTCTTCAAGAAGTTTACATAATCGTTAATATTTATGTTTCTTCTAGCCAGGCAGCGCCATTAAAATTTATCTATGTTATCAGGTGTGCTAGAGCAATCATAAAATGTAAAGTTACAAGTAACAGTAACAATTTTGATTTTTTCTTTCGTTCTGTCTATTCTTGATTTGCTGTCTACAGTTTAATTTTTAATTTATCATTTTAGTTATCAACTTTATCACATGTTTCGCTAGATATTAAATTGATCTAACAATTGAAATGCAATTATATCGGATGAGGTTTAAATGGATATGTAATGTGATACGTCGTATTGATGGGATAACTGTAATTAGTGTGTAGTGCTATCCGATATGACTGTGCATGAGCCATACCGTAAGCTGTCATATTCATAGTCATATCGGAGCAATTAATAAAGTTCTTAAAGTCAAAAAGGTTAAATAAGAAATTTTGACTAACTCATATTTTGACAAGAATAATTAAATCTAAATATTTCTGTAACTTAAATAAGCCCTTCACGATTTAAACACGATTAAACAGTTTAAATAAAAAAAATAATTTTTACAGTGTTTTTTTTTTCAAATTCCGCAATATAGCTATAATTAATAGTAAAATCATATTTTATTACTTGTATGTGATTGTTAATGCTATAAGAGTATTCTAAGTGGAACTATTTTTTTAATGCATGAATATATGAAATTTGAAATACAGTAAAGCATCTCTCATACATAATCTCAACATTTAGTACACAAAAAGATATTTTCAAAATATTTCAAGCAACTGCTGTATGCGATATTATATGTAGGTTATTCTGAAACATTTGAGACAGTAGCAAAAGATAAGAGCAAGAAACAAAAATCGTTAAAATATAAATTTGAAAATTCTTATGATCCTAAAAGATGACTTTTAACAAAAATTTTAATTTAGCAATCATAAAAAAATCTGAAAAATTAAAAAAATGATAGGCATGAGAGCATTATCGCGCTTTGATTTCCTATAATTTAAAAAAAGGGTTAAATCAACAAAATACCTTTAAAATGTACAAAAACCATTTAGAAATGAAGCTTTATCCAGAACTATTCTATTCAGAGGGTTCACATTATATTGTAAAAGTTCTCTCGTGGATGAACACAGATTAAAAATCTTGTCAGCTGCATTCCAAGAAAATGTGCTGTTTATACTATAAATGGTAATCAGTAGTAAAAGCTGTACTTACCAAATGAAACAGAATTAACTAACCGCAACAGTGTTTTTGCACTTATACATAACAATTTTTTTTTGAAAATCTGAATATGATAAAATAAACTTGGTTTTGGTTTTCTCATAATTTGAAAAAATATCAAAATGCTAAATGCGTTAAAATCCCCAAAATACTCTTAATTTCTAAAGTTTTAGCTTATGATGAAACGTGCATAGCCTATTTTGGCATTACAACATGTCAAGAAAGTAATGTAATGGTTTCTAAAGATGATCCCAATCCAATGGTGGTAAAGACGACAAATAGTCAAAAACATTATATATGCCATTTTCTCTGGAATTACAGAAACTGTTTAAATTCATTCAACTGTAGAGACAGATGACATTTACAGGCAATTAGTCACCATTAATTCAACTAGAAAACATGTATTCTACTGACAAAACATCTATTCATACACCGAGTTTGATAGTCAAATATGTTGGAAAAAATCACATCAGTGATAGAAGTGATAGAACATTCTCCTTATTACCATCTTGCTATGACTAATTTTTTCTTCTTCTTCTGTAGCACTACAGCCTTTTATAGGCCAAGGGTGTCTCGAAAAGTTTCTCCCATCTGGAACCATCCGCAGCCACAGTTCTCCACTGGTTGAGTCCAATTTCATGCAGCGTTTTCTCAACCATATCAATCCACCTTGGTGTTTGTTCTACCTCTATTCCTTTTTCCATCAATTTTTTTAAATGTAACTTTTTTTTGTTGGGTTTAAATCATTGCATATATAAATGTGTCCCAACCACCTTAATTGATAGATCTTTATAGTTTTCACAATATTTGGTTGTCCGAATTTAGAGTACAGTTCATGATTATAACGGATTCTCCATACATTATTTTCTTTAACAGCTGCAAATATTTTTCTTAGTATTTTTCGTTCAAATATTAATAGCTTATTTTACTCAGATTTGGTCATAGTCCAACACTTCTCTTCCATACATAATTATTGGCTCTATTAAAGTTTTATGAAGATTAATTTTGGTTTTTATTCCTAATTGTTTGATTTAAAGGGATTTCTCAGTCCATAATAACATTTGTTTGCCATATTTAATCTGTTCCTAATTTTAATTTTACTATAATTATTTTTTGTTATAATTGAGTCTAGATATTTGAACTGTTCAACATTTTCAAAGCTGTAATCTCCAATTGTTATTGGTTTTACATCAGGTCTGTTATGTGTTACTGCCATAAACTTTGTTTTTTTTCTATGTTTAATGTTAGTCCAATATTTTTAGCTGCCGGGTCCAGTGCGAAAAAAGCTTCATATACTGATTTCCGCGTTCTGTCAATTATGTTAATATCATCTGCATAAGCTAAGATTTGTATAGATTTTTGAAAAATGGTTGTATCTGAATACTGATTTCTTACTAATTCTTAATCTAAATAAAAGTTTACGTTTTCTTTGTTTTAATTCCGAATATGGGATTGATGAAGCTATAATAACATGTTTTTCATTGATTCCAAATACTTAATGTCTTGGGGCTTTTAGTCTTTCGAATGTTCTCCTATAAAATTGAACTTTTGTTACAAAGCAATACTTGAAAACTTGTAAAATTTGGTGTCTTGTCTTTGTACGAATTTGCTGCATGAAGAAATTTCAGTGTGACATGCAAAACACTCAAACTCAAAGAAATTATGACGTAAATCCCTACCGATTCTTAGCTCAATTTTCACACCTAAAGGTCAAGTTGTTGGCTTCATTACCTCTAATGCATACGGTAAACTTCCTATTGTAAAGAAAATGCCATTTAAAAATTTAATTCATTCATAATAAGGTTTTAACGCTATTTTAAAAAATTCGGTCTAATCCACTATTCCTGCTAAATCTCTAAATTATCTCTTTTTAATGCTCAAACAGTTTACAAAAACAGTTATACCTCTTTTATGACTATCAAAGAGACATGAGATACATGCATAATATTTAAGAGGTATAGGGAAGAACATAAATAAACAATCACAACCATTAGCTAGGTAGTTATTTACTCACACGTACACATTCTGGCATCCTAACAAATTATAAAAAATGAGAGACATTTCTTTAAAGGTAAAGAAAATAACAAGAATTTAATTAGAAATACAAGAATTTGAATCTATTAAATCTATTAAAATTATTTGTTTTTTATTCCAAATCTATTTAAGGATATTGTTTCACAAGACAGCTTAAAATAGATCACATAGACGCTAAATTAAAAGAACCAAATGGAAATCCGTGATGAAATTAAATTAAATTATTCTTCTGCCATATTTAAGGAAGAAATAATTTTTACTGATATAGATTACCCTACACTCAATTCAAAATTATAGAAGAACAACTATAAGTAAATAGAAAAAATATATAGAATAAGTTGAAAAATACAAATGTAATTTACCTTGAAGTAGGAAAAAATGTTTTATTTTACATATTATAAAAGGAGAATGCAATATATGTTAAAATCTGACAGAGTGAGAAAATTGAAGTTTAACAAAGCTTTTAAACAAAATGTTAACATACGTTAAACATATGTTATGTTATAATGGTCACATCTAGGACAGGGCATGGAAACTAACCTTTAGAAATGTATTGAAATCATGTGAACTTGAAAGTTACACATTGAGTTAAATTTGAATAGTATGCAAACATTCAAGTTTTTTTAACCTTTCTAAAAGTTGAAGTAAATAAAGGCATGAGAAAATTCTTTAAAAAGATAAATAAACCAATATTTTCTACATTTATTTATATTTTGCATTTGTTCCTGAATTAATATATTTGTGTGTTTAAAAGCAGTTGTAATTAGATATGAAGGATTTAAAATTTTTTTATTATACGTTTTGTACAATTAGATAATATTATGTTTGGATACAGAAATTTTTTAGAGCATCCTAATGTAACAGAATATACCTTAGTGCCTACTATCAGTAATATACTAAAGTTTATATCTCTCCTTAATGTAACATTTATTTTATTACTATTAGGGTTATAAATCTCTCGAATTGCTCTCCTTCAGTAATAATGCAAAAAGTAGTGAATTTTGAATTTCTCCTGAGATAGCCTTCAAGACGAGCTGATTGAACGCATCTTGTGATGGAAAACTAGGGTTTAGATGAAAATGTATGGCTTAAAAATTTCTAAAAGTTAAATTTTATTCTAAGACTATTTTATAGAAATATTTTACTCTATGATAACAACATTTTTAAGCGTTTATAACATAATATCAATTACGTTTAATAATGTTAAACTCACTTCTGTTATTTTTCATAAATAATTTTTATATGTTATAAAAACAGCTTTACCTTCCACATATTAATGCTATCATATTTACGTGCGTATAACGTGTAATCTGTTTTAGACGATAGAAAATGGAAAAAAAGTTTACATCTCGTGTTAAAGAAGCACCTAAAATTTGACAAACAAATGACTTATCAGATTGTAAGCCATTTAGTAGGCAAACCCAATGAATTAAGCACCAAGGTTCTTTCGATATCATTCTAAAAGTTATTCCATTTTTTAAAAGTGTTAATTTTATTTTTATTCTTTCATAAATTTTTAGTATTGCATAAAGGTAGATGTTGAACATTTTGAGATATTCATTTGTTGATTTAATGAATATTTATTTTACAGAAAATGGTTTTAGGTCTCATACCGTAATCTCTTTTGCTTAGAATGTTATTACAATCTAATGTATTTGTAAATAAAATAAATATTTCCTTAGTATTGTTTAAAGATAGATGTTTAACATTTTGAGATATTCATTTGTTGATGTATTGAATAATTTACATAAAATGGTTTCAAGTGTCATAGCGTATTCTCTTCTCCTTAGAATGTTATTACAATGTAATGTATTTGTAAATAAATAAATTTTTATTTAGTATTGCTTAAAGATAGATGTTTAACATTTTGAGATATTCATTTGTTGATGTATTGAATATTTAATTTACATAAAAAGGTTTCAAACTCATATCGCATTCTCTTCTCCTTAGAATGTTATTACAATATAATGTATTTGTAAATAAAATAAATTTTTATTTAGTATTGCTTAAAGATGAATGTTAATCATATTGGGATATTCATTTGTTGATTTATTGAATATTTAATTTACATAAAATGGTTTGAAGTGTCATACCGTATTCTCTTCTCCTTAGAATGTTATTACAATGTGATGTATTTGTAAATAAAATAAGGTTTCCCTTAGTATTGCTTAAAGATAGATGCTGAACACTTTGGGATATTCTTTTGTTTATTTATTGAATATTCAATTTGCATAAAATGGTTTCAAGCCTCATACCATATTCTCATCAACTTAGAATGCTATTACAATGTAATGTATTTGTAAATAAAATAAAAAATTTTCTTATTATTGCTTAAAGATGTATGTTGAACAATTTAGGATATTCATTTGTTGATTTATTGAATATTTAATTTATATAAAATTATTTTAAGTCTTATACCGTATTCTCTTCTAATTAGAATATTATTACAATGTAATGTATTTTACGTTTGTAAAAGTGTTAGTCTAATTTTTAGTTTTCCATAAACTTTTAGTATTGCATAAAGGTAGATGTTGAACATTGTGGGATATTCATTTGTTGATTTATTGAATATTTAATTTACATAAAGTGGTTTCAAGTCTCATACCGTATTCTCTTTTCCTTAGAATGTTATTACAATGTAATGTATTTGTAAATAAAATAAGTTTTCCCTTAGTATTGCTTAAAGATGTATGTTGAACATTGTGGGATATTCATTTGTTGATTTATTGAATATTTAATTTACATAAAGTGGTTTCAAGTCTCATACCGTATTCTCTTTTCCTTAGAATGTTATTACAATGTAATGTATTTGTAAATAAAATAAGTTTTCCCTTAGTATTGCTTTAAGATAGATGCTGAACATTTTGGGATAATCATTTGTTGATTTATTAAATATTTAATTTACAGAAAAGGGTTTTAGGTCTCATACCGTATTCTCTTCTCCTTAGAATATTATTAAAACATAATGTATTTGTTAGTTTGTAAAAGTGTTAATTTAGTTTTTATTTTTTGTTAATATTGCATAAAGGTAGATGGTGAACATTTTTGGATATTCATTTGTTGATTTATTGAATATTTAATTTACACAAAACGGTTGCCAGCCTCATACCGTATTCTCTTCTCCTTAGAATGTTATTACAATGTAATGTATTAGTAAATAATATAAATTTTCAGTTAGTATTGCTTAAAGATGAACATTTTTGGATACGCATTTGTTGATTTATTAAATATTTAATTTACAGAAAATTGTTTTAGGTCTCATACCGTATTCTCTTCTCTTTAGAATGTTATTACAATGTGATGTATGTGTAAATAAAATATTATTCCCAATATACAGTGATATATCTAATATTATAAAAGAGTATTTCCATTAATACATGATATAGAAAGTATATCGATCTTATTAAACGTTGTAATATTTTCTAAAATAAAATTTGAGATCTTTTTAATAGTATAACATGAGTTTCCAGCTGAAGTGCGTTACTTGACCGCCAGTTGCTCCACTTTGATGTATGAGATATCTTCCTTCCTAAAAAACTCAGCTTTAGTTTTAAGTTTTTCAGGAAAAATGGGAATACTACACGCTTAGCTGCTTTATCAGCGTTTTCCCAGACGTTGAACATAATCGCATCGCTGTAAAAGATTAAGTTTTATCGAAAAAAAATAGGGTTTTCAGGACAGTGAAATGCGGGATAAGGTTTTCAAATGTTTTGTCTAGCGTGCTTAATGTGTTCTCAATCTGACCGTTCCGGAACAAACAGCGAATCCAATCGCATGCAGATAATGTCACGTGATATTAAGTCGTTCGCATCGTTGCTTTTCGTGGTTTTCAGAACTAAAAACACTCGTGTCTTGTCATATTTCCTCTCCTTTCAAGAAGCTCCGTATTAGAGGACAGCATTTCCAATGACAAAAGATTTACTTAAATAAAATATTTTATAGATTTCTAAGAAATAAGCCTTTTTTTCTCTGCTTAAAATGTGTTCTAACGAAAAGACTTAAATACGATTTTCTACAGAAACAGGTTTTTGTACTATGACCTTTATAAGCACTTAATGTTTTTAAATGAAAAAAAAGATATTGTTCATTATTTTTTTTATAATATTCTTTACAGGAACATCTTGCATTCTCGATGTGGAAATGAAAGATTTTTATATTAATAGAATTGAGTTTTTCCAAAATTAAAACTATTTATTTTTATTTTTCTCAAACACATCTTTTTTTTAAAGAAAATAGAATTTTCAGAAGAAAGTATATAAAATCATGGGAAGTTTAAAAAGTTAGTTAAAACTTCACAAAAAACCTTTAAGTATACAAGTTATAAAATACACATACAAGGTAATAAAAAATATATATGTAAAAAACTTTACAATGACTTTTTTTTTACAATGAAATGAAGATAAATTTTTAATAAAGGTACACATGAGTAGTTTAGATATTTTGCATTAGAAGTTTTGTTTTTTCTATTATACAGAGTTAAATAACTGTGTATAAGCCTCAGTTTTAATTTTAGTAAGAATTTGAGTTAAAATATATTTATACTTCTTTCATACAATAATTTACATATATTTCTTTAAACACAATTAGTAGAACTCAGTTAATATATATTAGGTTCAAAGTCATTCTATCCTTTTAAATTTTATTTAAGATAATTTTATGTATAAAATTAGGTATATTTAAATTTAAACTTTAAATATTAACTTTGAATTTTATTTATATTTCATTAATGTAAAGCATTATATTTTATTCTTTGGTAAGTATTCAACCACAAGTTCCAAAATTTGAGAGAATTTGTTATGTTTTATGAGAAGGTGGAGCCTTTCATCGTATATTTTAAGAAATACAACAAATAGAAACTATAAAAAATTGCATTTTGATTTCCTATTTTAGAAAGACTCCCAAAACCTTTTGACACACACATAATATACCACGTTATATTTGTATACAACTCATACTTAAGTCTGGTCTGAAAAACTGGTATTTTTGATTAAACATAAAACATTATTGAAACTAATGACTGCTATTTAACCGAACCTTTAAGTTAAAATTAAGTATTGAGTAATGAAATTTGTTACTTTAAAGGTCAAAAAACAAGTACTTCAAATTATTACGTTTATAGTAAGAAAATTGTAGGAAAAAATTAACATAAATTTTTTTTTATTTCATCACTACAGGAAAAGTAAAAATATAACTTAGTCTAAATTTTAAATTTTATTATATTTTTATTATAAAATGTTCATAATGCAGCAATATAATTATAAAAAAAACCGTAAACACGTACCTGAATAAAATGTCACTAAAAAATATCACTTTTTTTATTCCTCCAATTAGAGTTTTACTTCCACAGAAGATAATACATAATATTCTCACATATCCTAGAGTTGTGCCACTTTGAAAAGTATACATATTTAATGTTCACTTTAAAGGCCTATGGAAACATGTATTCTACCTAACACGCAGGTGTTCTTTGATTATATTTTAGGTAAACTTCGATATTTAACTCCTAAAATATATTAGATTCAATAGCATAAGCTTTTAATCTAAGGCTTATCAAACAAACATAATAATAATTTCAGATAATTTTTTCTTTTCGAATTCAAAATTTATTTCCATTAAAAATAATATTATTTTGAGACAGCCTTGGCCTGTAGAAGGCGGTAGTGCTATAAAAGAAGAAAGATAAAATTGTAAAATAGGTTGATATAGCCCCGAGTTCCACAAATGTAAATGTATTCAAATTTCAAATTTATATTAGCTAGTTTCGATGCAATATTTTCAAACAAATACTTGTGTAAGTCTATTTTAATTCCATTTTAAGTTAATATTTTGGCTTTTAAATTAAAATAGATCAAATAGTACAATTTTCTTTCTGCACATTTTATTTTTTAAACACACGTTAAGTCATTTATAGGAATATTTATATCTTCTTTTACTCCGAAGATTAACCAGTGGTAAAAACTAATACATTTATTTGTTAGAACACAAGTAACAAGTGTCTGACACGTGATTAAATGAAGACTAGTGAACAATTATTGAGTTACACAGATTGTCTTTTGATGATAATAGGCATTCCTTCTGAAAGTGTAGTTTAACCTTCAAAGCTGATCCAACCCACAGTTTAAGACCTACTCTATAAGAGAAATTATTAGAAATTAAGTAATATAGTTTGTGTTTTTATCATATATATATATATATATATATATATATATATATATATATATATATATATGTGTGTGTGTGTGTGTGTGTGTGTGTGTGTAATAAGACGGACTTCAGGGTGGGTGGTTAAAGTTATGGCCCATAAAAATTACACCGTTTTAGCTAAAGACCTTTATTAAGATAAAGTTGGAGGACGGGTTACCACTTTATCATAGGGTCAGGACAAACAGAGGAGTCAGCTAACATGAAGTTATATGTAAAAGATCCTTAACACCTGGGTCAACATCTGAGTACAAATCTGTGGGAAAATCAGTCTCTGATAGCTTGCATCTCCTTTCTGTTTGGAAATGTGATAAATTCTACTCTAGGGCAATGAAGAATTATAATTGGTCAGACCCCTTCTCTGAGGGCGTAAACTATAGCTCCAGTGGTTAATTTAGATTAGGGGTTAAAAAGGTGAAAACAAAAGGACGCGGAATTTTTGCCCTTGACTTAAGATTTAAAAACCCCTGAGAATTTTCTAGGAGTGCCTTAGGGGTTTTACACAAAATGCCTATATTAGCTTCTCGATGAAGTTACTTTTCCCTATACATACATACATACATACATATATATATATATATATATATATATATATATATATATATATATATATATATATATATATATATATATATGTATATTCATCTACTAGTTCCAGATATATATTAATATTTTTAACTCGTGATGTGTAAAATATATGTTGAACTTCAATCCCGCTAGCTTTATAAAGTATAAAAATAGTCTTTTATCCTAGAAAACTCTTATTTTTAAATTTAAAAAAAGTCGTCTAAAAATATATTTTAATTAACTTTTCTCATTTTAAATTAAAAAAGTATTATCTTATTTTAGGTTTCTGATCACCGAGACGTGAAGAGAATTTTCTATTGAATAAAAACACATATATGTATGCAGATAAATAGGTAATGATATATGTATATGTGTTTGTATACGACTTTTATTTGTAAGGAGTAGTGTGGATAACTAGTGTAGGAACATAATTATTAGAACTAATTCGATAATACTTAATTTGACTCCTAAATCTTTAATTTTTTTTCTTTTAATTTTTATTTAAAGCAGTTAAGCAATATCATGTAAATAACAGATTTAATAAAAAAATAGTTGTTGAATTATGAGTGGCTTTAAACAATAATATTTCTAGAATAATATATACATTGTTATTTGTCGATCACAAATATACAAATGACAATATATGCTACAACAGACAAATTAGTATTTACTTTTGTAAGATCTACTGCACTTGCTATTATGCTTTAAATTGAACTGAATGTTTCGTAATATACGTTTGGCTTTAGTAGCACATTTAGGTCACATTACTTGAAGCATTTCAGTCTTATAGATTCCTATCCTTGCATTAATTATCATAGAAGATCAATGGATCCGTAAGTTCTCGAAAATCACCTCTTTAATCACCATAAGGTTTATGTAGAGGTCAGAGAATATGCAGCTAGTTATCACCGATGGCTTCAGTTAACTAATTGCCCCAACAACAGTCATTACCTGAGTCTTGTCAAATACTTCAACTTGTTAAGTCACAGGAAGTGGCGTGTTTCGGAACTGGCTATTTTATCTTACGATAGCATCTTCAAGATAATTTTTCTTGCTTCCATGTTTGTACTAGGACCCCAACTATTAAATATCAATTTAGAATTTTAATTACAAATAAACTTAATTAATTAGAATTTTATTTGTATTCATCAATTTATTTAAACCATATTATTAATAAACGTTTCTTTTGTTATCATTTTAAAATAGACTGATATCAATTTAATAGTTAAAGCCATTTATCATTTATAAAGGTAGACACGAATTTATATTAAGGCGATGGTTTACTTTCGAATTGGCTAAAATCGAACGAAAATTCGAATTTTCGATTTTAGTGAATAGTGAAAGAATAAATCATTACGAATACGGAGCAAAAAGAATTTTTTCATTCCCATCATTTTATCATTACTTATGGGTATAATAAGCTTATTATTACTTATGGGTATAGCAATAATAACTTCAAATGCTGTTTACTCAGAAGTAAAATTTTCATGTATTACAAATGTTTAAAGTACTCCAGGTGCTTTGAAAATGCATCACTGTCTCTGAAATTCCATTATTATTGACGTTACAGTTTAAAGTCTAAATAATAAAGTCTAGTTGAAATGGGTATGTTTTGAAGCACATAATATGTTAGTTATGCAATTTAATTAATCGCTATACCTGTTTTTTCTGCAAAATATGGATATCATCATCATAATTAGTTTTTTTTATCTTTATATTTTCTGTGAATGTTTATGAAAAGAATCACATTTTTTTGTAAAGTATATAAGGTATACTTAAAAATTTTTTATAATATTTTCCTCGAAATTGATGCGCATGGAGCATTTTTAATTAAGCTAATTCTGAAACAATTAATGATTAATAACTGCAAAACTAATTAATATTTTTCCTTCAAATTTTTAAAATATTTATATATCAATAGTACTAATATCATAGTCAATTTACAAGGAAATTCATTTAAAAGAAAGAAAGAAATTTTTTCTAAAGGTCCACTGTCGCCCTAAATTATTAAAGTACAGTTATTAAAATTCAATATTAGTTTTCTCTATGTTTAACTATAGTGAAAATTTAAATTCATATGAAAAACGTGTAATAATATTACGACTCTTTTATATCATATTTACTTTCATTATAATTTTATGTTCTAACAATTATTCACTTTCGAATTACAAACCGTTTTGAATATAACGAAAACGGATGTCAATTTAATAGTTAAAGCCTTTATTGTTTATAAAGGTAAAGATGAATTTATATTAAATTAATAAAATTAAAGTACAGTTATTAAAATTCAATATTTTTTTCATGTTTAACTATAATTATGTTTTTTTATAATGTTTAATTGTGATGAAAATTTAAATTCATAGGAAAAACGTGTAATACAAATTTAAAGTACATTTATTAAAATTCAATATTGTTTTTTTTTCATGTTTAACTATAATGGAAATTTAAATTCATATGAAAAACGTGTAATAACATTACGACTCTTTTATATAATATTTACTCTTATTACAATTTTATGTTCTATCAATTATTCACTTTCGAATTACAAACCGTTTGGAATATAACGTAAACATATCAATTTAATAGTTAAATCCCTTTATTATTTATAAAGGTAAACATGAATTTCTATTAAATTATTAAATTGAAAGTACAGTTATTAAAATTCAATATTAGTTTTTTTTTCATGTTTAACTATAATGAAAATTTAAATTCATATGCAAAATGTGTAATAACATTACGACTGTTTTATATCATACTTACTTTTATTACAATTTTATGTTCTATCAATCATTCACTTTCGAATTACAAACCATTTTGTATGTAACGTAAACTGATATCAATTTAATAGTTAAAGTCCTTTATTATTTATAAAGGTAAAGATGAATTTCTATTAAATTATTAAAATTAAAGTACAGTTGATAAAATTCAATATTAGTTTTTTCATGTTTAACTCTAATGAAAATTTAAATTTATATGAAAAACGTTTAATAACATTACGATTCCATTATATCATATTTAATTTTATTACAATTTTATGTTCTATCAATTATTCACTTTCGAATTACAAACCATTTTGAATATGAACCTTTGTTTTCTTACAATTATTTGTTTAATTATATTTTTCAATTGCATTTTTATATATTTTATTAAAAAATCATTAAAAACAATATATCTCTCTAACTACTAAAAAACCAATAAATCGGATGAATTAATGTGATTTTAATCATTTAATTGAATTTAGTTATGTAAATATTATTACGATTAGAAATTTAAAAGGATAGTTATTTTTTATTTATTGGCACAAACTAAATCTTTTTACTTTTTATACTGGTATGAAACTGGTGTAAAAATTAATTTTCTTTGAATTCAAAAATTTTTAATAAAAATCTATCATAAAATATAAAATAACTAATTAATTTAATGTATCTGCTTTTTTTATTTATTTGTTGTTCTGAAATAAAAACATTTTTTAAGCTTACATTTAGACTAAAAATGATTTTCTTTAGAAAAATAGGTTTTTATTAATCAATGATTATCTATGATTTCTTAGTAAAACAATTCTTTAATATGAGATGACTAATTTATAGCGTAAAAATATAGTATGTTTAGTGTTACTTAATTATTGTTTTGAACTATTATATCTATTATATCTTTTACAAAGACTTTCTTTCTTTTTGAAACCATTTATTCCAGAAATACTGATGTAGTAATGTAATGTGTAACTATTAGACATGCTTATTACTGTTATTTTCGAAATATAGGATTAATTTTACCATAACTTAAATTAATATTAAAATAATTTGATTTTAATGTTTAATGTAGTAAGAAAACTATTATGTACACTTAGGATTTATATTTCAGTTTTGAAATTATATTCTAAGTGTGCATAATATTGATCTGAAATAAAAGTATTTTTAAGGCATACATTTAGAGTAAAAATAATTTTTTTTATAAAAATACGTTTTTATTAAGATATCTATGATTTCTTAGTAAAAGAATTTTCTTTAATATGAGATGACTATTTTAAAATGTAAATGTATAGTATATTCAGTGTTACTTAGTTATTGGTTCGAACTATTATATCTTTTACAAATACCTTCTTTGTTTTTGAAATCATTTATTCAAGAAATACTAATGTAGTAATGTAATTTGTAACAATTAGATATGCTTATGACTATTATTTAATGAATTCAGGATTAAATTTATCATAATTTCAAATATATTAAAATAATTTGATTTTAATGTTTAATGTAGATAGAAAACTATTATGTACATTTAGTATATATATTTCAGTCTTGAAATTATATTCTAAGTGTACATAATATTGTTCTGAAATAAAAACCTTTTAATGCATAGATTTAGACTACAAATGATTTTCTTTAGAAATATAATTTTTTATTAAAGTATCTATGATTTCTTAGTAAAACAATTTTCCTTAATATGAGATGCCTAATTTATAGCGTAAATATATAATATATTCAGTGTTATTTAATTATTAGTTTGAACTATTATATCATTTACAAAGACGTACTTTCTTTTTGAAACTATTTAATCATGAAATGCTAATTCAGTAATGTAGTGTGTAACAATTAGATTTGATTATTACTATTATTTACTAAATTCAGGATTAAATTTATCATAACTTCAAATGATATTAAAGTAATTTGATTTTAATGTTTAATGTCGATAGAAAACTATTATGAACACTTAGTATATATAAGGCATACATTTAGACTAAAAATGATTTTCTTTAGAAAAATAGGTTTTTATTAAGATATCTACAATTTCTTAGTAAAATAATTTTCTTTAATATGAGATGACTAATTTATAGTGTAAATATATAATATATTCAGTGTTACTTAACTATTGGTTTAAATTATTATATCTTTTACAAATAACTTCTTTCTTTTTGAAACCATTTAATCATGAAATGCTAATGTAGTAATGTAGTGTGTAACAATTAGATATGCTTATTACTATTATTTAATAAACTCAGGATTAAATTTATCATAGCTTCAAATATATTAAAATAATTTGATTTTAATGTTTACTGTAGATAGAAAACTATTATGTACAGTTAGAATATACATTTCAATCTTGAAATTATATTCTAAGTGTACATAATATTTTTCTGAAATAAAAACCTTTTTAATGCATAGATTTAGACCAAAAATGATTTTCTTTAGAAATATAGGTTTTTATTAAGATATCAATGATTTCTTAGAAAAACAATTTTCTTTAATATGAGATGACTAATTTTAACGTAATTATATAGTATATTTAGTGCTACTTAATTATGGGTTTGAACTATTTTATCTTTCACAAAGACCTTCTTTCTTTTTGAAACAAATTATTCATGAAATGCTAATGCAGTAATGTAGTGTGTAACAATTAGATATGCTTATTGTTATTATTTACTAAATTCAGGATTAAACTTATCATAACTTTAAATGATATTAAAATAATTTGATTTTAATCTTTAATATAGATAGAAAAAACTATTATGTACACTGAGTATATATCCGGCATACATTTAGACTAAAAATGATTTTCTTTAGAAAAATAGATTTTTATTAAGATATCTATGATTTCTTAGTAAAATAATTTTCTCCAATATGAGATGACTAATTTATAGCGTAAATATATAATATATTCAGTGTTATTTAATTATTAATTTGAACTATTATATCATTTACAAAGACGTACTTTCTGTTTGAAACCATTTAATCATGAAATGCTAATGTAGTAATCTAGTGTGTAACAATTAGATTTGCTTATTACTATTATTTACTAAATTCAGGATTAAATTTATCATAACTTCAAATGATATTAAAGTAATTTGATTTTAATGTTTAATGTAGATAGAAAACTCTTATGTACACTTAGTATATATAAGGCATACATTTAGGTTAAAAATGATTTTCTTTAGAAATATATGTTTTTATTAAGATATCTATGATTTCTTAGTAAAACAATTTTTTTAATATAAGATTACTAATTTATAGCTTAAATATGTAGTATATTCATTGTTACTTAATTATTGGTTTGAACTTTTTTATCTTTTACAAAGACCTTCTTTCTTTTTGAAACCATTTATTCAAGAAATGCTAATGTAGTAATGTAGTGTGTAACAATTAGATATTTTTATTACTATTACTAGCATATAGCCCGTCATATGACATGATTAGTAAAATTTTTAAAATTCCTAAATTGTAAAGTATCTTATGATGCAGGTAAAAAAATGGTTTGTTTTTTAGCTGAGAATTATCTGACACACGCTCAATAATATTTTTATCTTCATTCTCCTCAAAAGTCTCCTGATACAGTGAATACGGTTTAAAATCACATTGAATTCATTTAGTCAAATCTTGTGGTTAAAAGAATTTGTTGTTAATACCGGTGATCAAATTTTCATTGCAACAAAAAATAATCGATGATTAAATTTAAAATTTTCACATATGTACCTAATCTATTATTTAGACCAAATATAAAATAAAATTATTTACGGTATATCTAAGTTCAATGATAAATCGTATAAAAATAATTCAGATGGTATTTAAATAATTTAAGTGTGTAAATGATATGGTTAAAGAAACGACGTCATAAATTTAATTACCCGCTCTTAACCGGGGAAAATAGGGCTCGAAATAAGGGCATTAAACGCTCGAAGGGGAAGGGGTGAATTTCGAAAGTTTTAAAGAGGGATGTTTCAGTAGATCCAGCTTGGTGGTCTGGCTTCGTCCGCTCTCAAAATTTGGTTAGGATATTTGAATGTTTTTGGTACTGGGTTCGATTGTTGTCATGGCGATTAGTCATCATTTCCGTATGGCTTCGGCTAGCTCGGGCATAAGAAATAACTTACCTATTTTTTATGTGATATATTCATAAATTTAATCACCTGCCCTTAAAATGGAGATTGTTATAATGGCTATAAATACTCGAAAAGGAGGGAAAAGCTATATTTCGAACATTTTAAAGACGACGCTTTGAATTTTGCTAACACATCAAGAATCTAATATGGATACCCCCTATGCATTCCAGGTCCAACCGCTTCATATATTCGAGGACAGACGGAGATAACTTAGGCTATTTTTGTATAATGGATTTACTTAATTCAGGATTACATTTATCATAACTTCAAATCATATTAAAATAATTTGATCTTAACCCATATTGTACCACACCAACTAAATATTTCTGTAAGTTATTAAAACTTAATCCATATCATTAATATGGTGTAACTAAGTATATAAAACCAAAATTTTGAAAAAAATATTTTTAATTTTTTTATGTATTAGGCTGTCCTATAAATAGGTCAACAGTCCAATGCACTACTAAAACTTAACAAATATCACTTGCATTGCAGTAGGCTAATCATACATGAAATTTGTGGAAACAGTCAAAACAAAGTCAAACAAACATTACATTTTAAGCATACTGAGGTTGGTTTTCTCTTGCAGTTATTGAACTGGCAGTAAGAGAGTAAATTTATCTTGCAATGTCCAGTTTTTCTGAATGGAATAGACATCTATTTATCCCTTGTTGTGTCCAGGTGTGTGAACAGGTGTTTGCACTGGTTTTCATTTGAAAATAAGAAAAGAATTGCGCTATCAATGCGATATCGAATTGGTGGAAAGATAATCCGGATTGAACAGTCATTTTAATTGTAAGGCACCTTTTTTATACTTACAAAATGCACGTGTAAAATATATTTTTCAATAAAAACTTTCAGCTGCATTATTAGCTCTATTTTTAAACTAAAAGTAACCTCCACAATGTTTAAAAAATAATAACAAAAAATATAAAATTAAATATTAAAAAATGACAATTTTACAGATGTTGCTGAAAATAAATTTTACAATAAAATATAATTTGATTTTTCAGTTTTTTATACAATGCTACAGTGTGTCTATTGTAAAGGTGTTAAAATAAAATCCACTCAGAAAATATTTAATACTTTATTATTAAATGGAATTTTATTTGCTGTCCTGTTTATAGGACAGCGGTCCAATATGGGTTAATGTTTAATGCAGATAGAAAACTATTATGTACACTTAGTATATCTATTTCAGTCTTGAAATTATATCATGGTATGATACAAAATCCTTTTGGCATACACGATTGATTTTACCATATAACCTAGAATACTGATTACCGAAGGCGTTTCTACCCCATTCCTACACTCCATTTATATTTCATAAGATCGATGTTCAAGTAGAGTCTGTAAAATCAACTACTTAATCACAGAAATCATACGTCGAATATCCAACCCATATAGCTTGTTACTATGGTTAATTCGTCGTATTAATATTATTTCAGTATCTATGCAACCGTCTTTATTACATCAAGAGGTAATTTAACTATAACCTTAAGCCTGAAGTGTAGTTTAATTTTATACACTTATTTAAATATTATTCTGTTTTATTTTTCCCCCTCATGCATTTAAATATACTCTGTGAGATGTTAAGAATTAGTGGAACGTATAATCTATATATATAAAAATGAATTTGTGTGTGTCTGTCTGCATGTACTCAATAGACTCAAAAACTATGCATCCAATCGCCGTGAAAATTTGGGAAATGTTTAGGTATATCCCTGTTAAGGTTTTTGTAAATTTTCAACGTTCGAAATTCATTCCTTCCCCCTTTTTCGAGCATTTCATGTCATTCTTCCAAGCATTATTTTCCCTGGTTAAACGCAAACGATTAAGTTTTTAATTTATCGCATCATATCTAAGGGAAAGAAGCAATATTTCTAGCAATGTGACGTCATCCCAAGTAATTGTTTTAAACGCAGTTTTCCACGGTTAAAAGCAGGAGATTAAAATGTTCAATTCATCACATAATAGATAGGCGAAAATGACATTTTTCTATCATTATGACGTCATTCATTTAAATATTTCATTTATTCATTTCTTATTTTATATTATTTAAAATCGTCTGCTTAGTATCTATTCGATTTGAACTGAAATTTGAGATATAAAGTGATTCACTTTCATTTCTATGTGACGCAAATTATAGCATTTTTATATGAGAACTAATTTTAAATTTAATTCTTGGTTCATTTTTATGTTACAATGAAATGCATATCAACAATATTCTAAGTACAAAAAGTACAAATTTCAGTGACTCTCATGGCCAAATAAAACCTATCATTTTATATAGTTATCTTCATATTCATATGGTTGTCGATATGAATGTGTGTTTCTGTTTCATACAAAACTATGTGGTTTGTCATAAATTTCCTTAATTTTGGAAAACATTTATTACTACCAACAAAATTAGCACTGTTGCTGTCAAAACCTGTGCTTCCTATTCTATCACGTAATATGGCAAGATCTGTTAACTTTGCTAATCAACGTACAGTAGTAATACAGTAATGCAATTTAGGGTTAAGCTTATATTTTACAATAAAAAAAGTTTGAGCATATTTAATATAAGACAAATTCGATTATAAAAACTGAATAATGTTATAATACGCTTATGATAGAAATATATAAACATGCCAATGACTCGAACTGAACTGTGACGAATTTAGAGAGTTATTCACGAAAAATAAATCTTTGTTTAAAAGTAATATATTAAGTTCACCGTAGCGAAGCAGGGGCAAACTTGATAGTTTAATATATAAACTAAAATAAAGTCTTTGTGATTGAGAAATGACCAAAGAAATGGGATTTGCTAACAGTTTATTGTAGATTCGAATTTGACATTACAAAGCAAATATATTACTATCAATAGAGAATTAATGACTACTAACATTTAAGATTTTAACACAATAATAGATAAGAATAATATTAACGAGGGGAATACATAATACATAAACACAATCAAATAGAATTAAATGTATATGGATTGGATCAGCGTTGGGAAAATGAAAACCCAATAAGATTCATGATTAAAGGAATTAAGAATTTACTTACTACAATTACTTCGAATATTTTCGCTCCAATCGTCGTCCAAACCATTCACTTTAAAGAAACCAAGAAAGAACAGAATATATAGCTGATTTAATCCCCTTGCTTTCAGCGAACACTATTATATTATATTTTTATTTTTTTTAGATGGCGCTACGCTGAACAGTAACTATGAAGCAATTGCTGCCGCTGATCCAGCATCATGGTTGCTGGACGGAACATACCCTTATATTTTCAAATACTGATATAAACTATGCTCTAAACGTTCACCTAACTATTTACACAATTTTTAATATTCAAGATATTTTAAAGGTGTTGCTAATCCCTGTTGGTTTATTTTTATTATAAGCAATAAGAGAAATAAACGAATAATTATGATGATTTTATTAAAATCATCAAAACGTAAATTTTAAACTATGAAAAATGAAGAACAATTATAAGCAATGTAATATCAAAATTATTTTTAATTCAAATTGTTAAAGTTTTAATTAAATGTAATAAATTGCAAATAAAACTACATTAAAATTCAACATTAAAATTCAAGAATCCGATTAAGTATTTCATGTAAACAGTGAGCCACAGAAGTAATTGTTACTTATCTTCTGCTTACCTTCAATTAAACCTAAAGAATAAAGGTTAAAGTCTAAAGAATACAGAATTGCTACCATCAGACAACTATCGAGTATTCTCGCTATTTCCAATTTTCTTAATCAGAAACATGTGCCAGACACTCACAGCACATTTGAAGATCACGTGTGAAATACTCATTATCGTGCTCTGTCATTCAACCACAAGCGTCTGGGAAAAATTATTTCAATGCAAAGCTGAAGAGCATAAAATCTCCCATATACACACATAAAAGATCGCATTTTTTTATCGATTATTATTTTTCACATTCTACTTGTTTTGATAACAGGTTAATAAATTAACTTTCTTATTTAGTTGCCTTTAAGAACTCTGCAAAGAAGAGCGTTTAAAATTTTAACACATTTAAATTAAAAATATTTACAGATGAAAAATTTATTTTCAATAATTTTAAGTATTATTTTGACAAATATTTGGCCAGTTTTTTCACATGATTTTTTTTTACAAATTGTACTTACAAATTTTGTGAAAAATTTGAACTCTTAATGGAATGAATTCAAACAAATTAATGAAATAGAAAATCCCTGATATTTATTTATACACACACACACACACACACACACACACATATATATATATATATATATATGTGTGTGTGTGCGTGTGTGTGTGTGTGTGTGTGTGTGGCAGTTAGGATTAATAAAGAATCTCTAATCGTGCAGTCATTAACAGAGGTAAAGTTCAACGTTGTGCAATTTTAAGTTTATTAAGGATAAAAATGAACGGGTGAGCTGTCCGTCTTTACAACAGCTTGCTTCCAATGCTATAAAAACAAAACACATTTAAAACTTATAGGAAGTGATAGCGTGAATTTTTTCCCTAGAAACCCATGGTTATTAGTCATGTTTTGGAAATCAAGAATAAACTTTGATCATTTATGTCTGCGGGAAACTACATAGGCAAAAAGGTAGTTATTGTAGGACTGAAACTAATTACCTGGGATTCCTGAAAAATGTGGCTACTGGACAGAAATTTAGCGTTTATTGTACCGTTAGATCTTAGAAACGGATAAAAATAATTTATGTCAGCCCACTCCTTGAAATTGGACATTTCATGCCTGACGAAATAGGTATTAAAAATGTGAAGGGAAGAAAGAATTTTTAAAGAATAGATTTTAGAAATATACATGGACTGTTCAATAAGTAATAAGACTAAAATTATAAAAAATACAGAATACATTTATTCGTTAGCATTGACATAGTATTTATCAAAATAACTACCGCATTTATCCCAACTTTCTTTCCACTTCTTAAAAATGTGTAAAAGTCCGATTTTAGAGCTTTTACAAAACCGCACATTCAGACTTTGCACATACTTCGTTGCTTGCAAAATGTTTACCACGTAAAAATTTCTTAAGTTGAGGAAACAGCCAGAACACGCATGGAACGAAATCACGACTATATGGAGGATGTGACAAAATCTCTGTGTTGTTTTGCTGCAAAATATCCTGTACGCAACTAACAATATGTGGGCGGCATTGCTATGGTGCAATAGGAAGCCATTACGGAGCAATGGATGTTTCATTTAAATGTGATGTACCATTTTTTGTAGGACATTCGTATAGAACGAGCCGTTTACTGTATTACCAGGTTCGACAGTATGTTGATACATAACTTCTTTATAACAAAACAAATATGGTCATAAGTTTACTGATTTCACAGTTTTTGCTTTCTTGGTAGTAGGCGAAGACGAATGCTTTCATTCACTACTTTGTTGTTCCATGGTTAGGTCATAGTGATACCACAAATCTGTGTCTGCTGTGAAGATGTGTTTAAAGAAATTGTAGCCTTCTTGTTCCTATCTTTCTTTTCATTATGTCCACACATCTATTCGATGCTGCATTTCCTCATGTATCAACAATTTTGGAATCCACCTCTCGCAAACACGTTTAAGTTGCAAATATTCTGCCATGATTGAGAGAACACTTCCTACAGAAATTTTCAAGAGAAATACAGCTGACGTGCTGTAATTCTGTGATCCTCCTTGATGATAATCGTAGCTGTGTTAATCATTGTCTCTGTGATGGACATTGAAAGTCGTCCCTAAAGTTCAATATCTTCCACATTTTGTCTGCCTTCCTTAAAATCTTTATGAGATCGAAAAATGCTTGTTCTCGACATTGCTTCATCGTTGAAAGCTTCACGTATCATGATAAAAGTCTCCGAAGCTGATGTTTGTAGACGAACACAAAATTAAATCGCATAACATTGTTCCATCGACTCTTCCATTTCGACAACTGGCTGAGTCTCGCTAGGCGCCCTCAAACACGCTTCAGTTCAATCACGTGATACTCAGGATCATGAACCTGTACTGGCAATCTATAGGTAGCTTTACCTAATACCGACAACAAACTCTTTTTATGCCACAGAAATTAGCATTTCCATGAGTGGTTTCGGGCAGTAAAATTATTCTTATTAGTTTTGAACAGCCTACGTACAAAATGTAAAATGATTTTAGAACATTATATCGTTAATAGAATACTAGTCGACTAGAAAAAAATATTTTTTTCATAAAACATTCATACACCAAAGAAATGTAGGTGAACAGCTAGACTGTAAAATCATTAGACTAAAGAAATAGTTTTAAAAATATGAAATTTTCCTTGTCGGTTTGCAGTATACTTAACAGCGTAAGTCCTGACACTAAGAAAAATCTGTAAGCTTTTAGAACAGTTTATAGCACAAATTACGCTGAAAAATGTAAGGTATGTGAACCTTAATATATATATATATATATATATATATATATATATATATATATATATATATATATATATATGTGTGTGTGTGTGTGTGTGTGTGTGTGTGTGTGTGTGTAATACAGTAATTATAAAACTGCAGGACAAGGATAAAGTTAACCAGCTAACAGTAATAACGATGCAGTCGGGCCACTGAAGAGTAAGGCACAAGTCTAGTTAAAACATTATTTTAGAGTTGCTAAAATGAACATCTTTACTAGTCAACGACGGACAAGAGAAAAACACAAAAATCTCTCTGCTCGGACAGAGGTGCGCGCTAGAATGAACACAGAAAAACATTTCCAAGGGACAAGAAACTTACTCAGCGAATTTAAGTGTTAAGATCAGAAAAACCTGAACCCTTTTCCACCGACAGCTGGAAAACTTCTTTAATAGACAGAAAATTCACATCTATAGGACAGAAAGCTTTGGGAAATTTATTAATAGAATTTTAAGCCAAAGACACTCATTTGATTAAAACATTTAGAGGTTCGGAAAAAGATTTTAAGGAATTAGAATGTGAGACAGGATGTTTTTAAGGAAATATTAAAGTTAAATAAATTTGATATATTACATATATAAGCGACAATCTTCATAACAGTAATTAGTAATTCAAAAATTTAAAAGTCAAAGGAATGAAAACAACATTTTTTTTCGTAATATAAAAACAGTACAGCATCCTTATAAAACATTACAATGCATTTCCGTTTTCTTATGTAATTTTTATTGAAATCTATCAGAAATTTTATAAACTATAATACGCCTACATATCTACAGGTATATATCAGAGAGTTTCAAAACTGTAAAAAGTAAAAAAAATGAGTAAAATCTGTGATTGATATGGCTCGATAAGCTGCTGCGTGAGTGGAAATCATATTCCTGCACGTTAGTGCTTATTTACGGGAATATTCCTTTACCGTTATCAGAAAACTTTTCTATGAACACGAAGTGTTTATGGGATAAACTGAAGTGGTTACTATATATTACCAAACGTTCAAATATGAGAAAAGTTATCAAGTTTAGCCTTATTTATCAAATATAATTTTCTGCATTATTTACATATGCTACTCATTTTTATTCTATATAAAGGGATCCACGGTGCTACAATGTTTCCCAACTTCCTAGATTTGTCAACAGTAACCAATTAAAATATGTAGCTAAATGTGCAATATTTAGTAATTTCTGTTATTCAACTCTACACGATGTGTTGTATTTGTTCCAAAATACAGATAAAAATAGAACTATTCATGAAAGACAATTAAGACTAATTTGTGTTAAATGTAAATACTAATATGTGTTGTATTATAACCCTTGTTAATTGTAATGGCCAATCAAACTAGAATTAATCATAAAACACACTTAAGACAAGCCTGTGTTAACTCCTTCCCTGTTTTGTCCGTACGCCGTACGGGCACAGCTTTCTTGCCTTTACTGATTTGCCCGTACCGCGTCCGGGCAATCTGATTTCTATTTCGCTTGCACTGTTTCGGCCGTATTTTTTCCAGTTTTAGTAACAAATTATTCGTATAGATGGTCCAGTAAATGATAGTTTGCAGTTTATTGCATTTTCTACTCTGATTGGTTCAAAAGCGCGGGTTTTTTTTGCATGTTTTGTATCAGAAGACGAATTGCTATCTTTCAGTGTATAGCTTTCTGGTCATATTTTACTAACCGCCTGATAATTTTATTGATGTAAGAGTTGAATAATATATTTTTACTTTTAAATAATGGATAATTCAGACCGTATGGAGCTAATTTCTTGTGATTCGAACTGTGAATCAGAAACTGAATTATCTGTAAATGATAGTATAGCGAAAGTTTACTAGATGACCTGGATAGTAGTGAATCTGATAGTAGTACAGATGGAATCAGTCAAGCAAGACAATTTTTTGAAATTAATTATGATAATCCTTCGGATTCGCCTCCTAGATTTGCTTTCACTGGAATTCCAAAAATTAAATTGGATATCGATGAGGCTAAAGGTAAACTTCAGTTCTATGATGCTTTTATAAAAAGAAAAATTTGTAATAATAAATATTGTTAGAAATGTTAATTTAATAACATATCTTTACTTAAAAATATAAAATGAACCAAAAATTGCAATTAAAAAATGAGACAGTTTTTTACCGAATTTTGAAAAAAAATGAAACTGTCCAAGGGTTAATACGATTTAATATAAAAATTAGAAAAAATTATCCGATAACACAATATGTACTTCATAGCTTTATCCTGAAATCAAAATAATAAAATTTAAAAATCCTTACCTTATCTGATTATCAGTAAATGCAATTACAAATCGAAACGGGAAATATTTCTTTTACAGTCTCGAATAATTGCTATAGGAATTAAGATGTTTCATCGTAATAAATTTTAACCAATTAAAAATATTTTCGGTTTACACATATAATTGCTATGGCTTATATTATAAGAAAATTCTAGAATAATTCCTATAACAATTTTAATAATGTATAATATTGTCAAAAGAAATTAAAGTAGACGTTTTGAAAGCTTTAAACAATCATCTTGCAGTGGATTTCTTCTCAATGTGACATCCACAGAAACGAAAAAGCAGACCAGTTGGCTAAACAAGGATGTCATATTATTCAAATTTCAGGTGATCGGATTGGTTGCAAGACTCTGTCATCAAAAATCAATTTGATCTTCAAAGAAGCCTAGCAACTCTTCAAAACTAACAGCTCCCATGTCAAAACTAAAAGAAAGAAAAACATAAAATCTGTGATAATGCAGCTATGTTTGACATAAGGTTTGCGAAACTGATTTGCTCGCAGCACTCACACGTTGTGGGTTGAATGCCCAAATTTTTTCGCAACTCCAGGAAGCGTGTGGTGTGGCCAGTGAAAATGATTGCAAGTTTTGGAGAGTTGTGATTGGTCTCCAGGAGGCGATTCAGGACCATTCTTGGTGTCGTGGTCTTTCTGGGCAGAGCCGGGAAAAGACGCATTGTGCAAAGGACAATGGAACAACGAACGCATCAGAACAGGATAATGGAAAAAGTATAGGGTTGCCTGAGTAGACAGATGGAAGGAAAATAATGCAGCGTTCTCTTGGACATTGGAAATTTTTCTTTCAGGCGTAGTAAGTGGAGTGCTTCTTTTAATTTTTAATTTTTAAAAAAACATTTTAGCATATTTCCTTGTCTTTTGTTCTATATTTAAATGTTGTAATACAGATCAGTGGCATTTTATTATAATTAAAGCCGATATAAAGTAAACTTGGGTTATTAATGGCTTTGAAATAACAACAGCAATGTACTACACCACAAGAAAATCTACAAACGGAACTTTTATAGACTCCTAGACTACCCCAGTATTAGCGCTTGTAGCTGCCTTTCGTCTAACTACAATGCATAACTCCTTATACACGAATCTTCACAAATTCTAAATTACCAATAGTCCTGCCCACTCCCTTTGCATTAATGGTGCGGTTATGACTGTTTAACATCTCGATTCCTTAGCGCTGTGTAAGATCTGTATTGTTCCCGATGCTGAGTGGCTAGAAACCTTTTAAACAATCTGAAAACTTAATCCTATTCTATTCTTTGAATGGTCTAAATTTTATCCATCGACATTCATCTTGTGTAATCGCATGGTAGTTGCTCTGTTGTTCTCTATTGCTCTATTATTCTATTTTTATAATCTCTCAGTACCCTACAATCTCTCTCTCATCATATATATATATATATATATATATATATATATATATATATATATATTTGTATATATATATATATATATATATATATATATATATATATATATATATATATATATATATTAATATATATATCGATATATATCTGTATATAAGTATATATATATATATATCTGTATGGCATAAATATAAATGTCTGTATTGCAAGCTGCATGGGAAAGGTAGAATACAGGCATTAGCGTAAATGAACACTAGACGTTTCTAATCTTGAGCATTAAAGCTGTCAACATAAAAACATATTGAAGATAAAAATTAATTTTATTGAGATTAGAAATATTCGGTATACTATTTTGTAAATTTTAAGTGCAAATAAATTATTAATTTATTATTTCTCAATAAGAAAAACTAGAAGAAAACAAAAAAGAAATAATAAATAAAGAAGTTTATTCTATTTCACAGTTTATTCTATGTTATAACGTATAGAAAATATGAGATATATATTATGAACAGAAACAATCACCCGTCAAAATCTAAATCTCTGTGAGAAGAATTTTAGATTATGAAAAAACATAAAACATAGCATTTCGGCATGCATGAGTATTCAGACAGATGATGAATTCTGTGACACGATCGAATATTTTGTGACATTCGGAAATTTCTATATATGTCTAATATATTACAATGTCAGAAACATTCAGATTTGTTTTGTTCACGGATTCCAAGCATAAATTGAATTCTTTGTAGATAGATTAACAGCTAGATATATCTGTAACAGAATATTTCTCTATTCCCAAAATAAAACTTACAAAGATAATGAGAAAATTTCTTAAGAAAATTTAGTTCCTATATAAAAATTCTGAACGGATACAGTTTGTGAAGCCCTCTTCAACTGAATATGCATAACTGCTAGCAGAATTATGTGAAATGAGAACTGAATTGTTTAAATGTGTGAGTTATAACGGAAAATTTGAAATTATTTGTATATGGATTGTGATGCACATATATTTGTAAATAAATATTTGAATACGTGTATTCACTGTAAATTATACATTTATGTCATTTATATACGAAAATCCCAAATATATGAATTTTCAGATCGAAACATTCAGACATTTAAAAAATATATAGTACGTTATGAAACGGCATTGGTACGTTATGAAAATCTCCATTAGAACAATCTTTTTTAACTCTTCACAAAATAATCAGGTTTGTTCGTTTCAGAACTAATGTTTTTTGTTTTATTATAATATATATCTATATCTATCTATCTATCTATATATATATATATATATATATATATATATATATATATATATATGACATGGACGAGTGGTTAAAGCATGGAAGATACATTTGATTTCATATATAAAAACTTCTTTATTGCAATCCTTCTGCCCATGGCTATGAAATTTAAATATCCTTTGTTTGTATAATTTGCCAAGACAAAAATGGATGATGCTATCAGCCCGAGTTTCCGCTCAGCACTGTCTTTTTTGAATTGATACCTAAGCTAAATTCCTATGTCTACTTACACTTCAACTCTTTTACTCTGTATAGTTCCATTCACGGGTGTGTCTCTCTCCTATTAAGTTATCCTAAATAAGTTCTAACTATTTTTAATTATAACTCGCTTAATTCTCAACCTCCCTCTTAAACATCACACACACACATACATGCATACATATACACATATATATATATATATATATATATATATTTATATATATATATATATATATATATATATATATATATATATATATATATATATATATATATATATATATATATATATGTATATATATATATATATGTATATATATATATATATATATATATATATATATATATATATATATATATATATATATATATATATATATTTATATATATTTATATATATATATATATATATATATATATATATATATATATATATGTATATATATATATGTATATATATATGTATATATATATATGAGTGTATAAATAAATAAATAAATATAAATATAATATATATATATGTATATATATATATGTATGTATGTATATATTATACATATATATACATATATATAGCCAAATTTTAAATTTCCAAAGAATATAAGTCTGTAAAACAAAAAATTAACAATCTTATGAGATTAAATATGTAAAACAATAGAGTAATCATAAAGTTGTAAAAATATAGTTTGAAAAAAATCTTACTGGGTAAAGTAATATTTAGCTTCAATTCGCAATACATCTCTAGTTCCTTATTGAAATAATTAAGAATTATTTCAGTGATAATCAATTTTGTTTTTGTTTAGTGACATCAAATATCATAAAAAAATGTTTGTTCGTTTCAGAAAAAATGATTTTAGATTTATTCTAATACTTATTTTGTAATTTTCAAAACTCAGATGCATTTAAGACTGTAAAACAAAAAATTGACACTTATTACATTGAATATATAAAAATGAATATAATGCTTGAATAAATATAGTTAAAAAATACTATTTAAATTTGCTATACATTCCTAGTTCCTTATTAGAATTATTAATAATTATTCCATGGATAATTAAATTTTATTTTTATCGTTGCAGTTTATATTTTATGGTTTTGAAAGTATATAACAGGGGTGGCCAACCTGCGGCTAGCGAGCCACATGCTACTCTTTGAAGGATTATTTATGGCTTTTGATGTACTCGAGTTCCCTTTTCATTTTTGTGTTATTATATTTTTAAAAGCTATTACAACTGATGGAGCTCCGGCAATGCTTGGTAAAAAAATCAGTCTTATTGGGCTTTTAAGATGTGATTCTTAAATTCCACAATTCATACCGATTCTTTGCATAATTCACCGACCGCATCTCGTTACAAAATATTTCAAATACCCTAAGGTTAAGAAAATAGTGTAACACATCATAAATTGCATTCGCACAGACGCAAAAAATCAAAGTACATAACAGTGGTGGATAACCTGTGGCTTGCGAGCCACATGCGGCTCTTTGAAGGATTATTTATGACTCTTGATAAATGTAATTGAGTTCCCTTTTCATTTTTGTGTTCTTATATTTAAAAAAAAATTACAACTGATGGATCTCTGGCAATGCTAGATAAAAAAATCGGTCTTATTGGACTTTTGAGATAGGAATCTTAAATTCCACAATTGATACCGATTCCCTGCATCATTCACCGAGAACATCTCGTTACAAAATATTTAAAATATTCTAATGTTTTGAAAATAGTGTAACACATTGTAAATTGCATTCGCAACAATGCAAAAAATCATTGCCAATTCATTAACCCATATTGAAACGCTGTCCTATAAACAGGACAGCAAATAGAATTCCATTTAATAATAAAGTTATAAATATTTTCTGGGAGGATTTTTTTAAGACCTTTAAAATAGACACACTTTATCATAGTAACAAAAAAACTCTGAGAAATCAAAATATATTGTATTGTAAAATTTATTTTTAGCATCCCCTTAAAAACTGTCATTTTTTAATCTTTAATTTTATATTTATTATTTTTTTTTCAAACATAGTGAAGGCTACATGTAGTACTCCAGACATTGGCACTACATTTGTGAGTAACGCTAGGTCCAGAAAACAGTATTATTTCACCAAACACTTTATCCATTTTAACGATGATTCTTCAATTGATCCACAATATCGTTATTATAAAATTCGACCTTTTTATGAAAAATCAATATAACCTTGAAGCAATTTGGTATATTTTCTGAAAATCTCACCATCGATGAAAGAATGGTAAAATATTTTGGAAGGCACAGTTGCAAGATGTTCGTGAAAAATAAACCTGTAAAATTTGGATATAAAATTTGGGTATTAGCATCTTACAACGTATATCCTTTTTCTATTACCCCTTACCAAAAATGCCAGTTTAAGAACTGCAAAAGAAAAGCAACAACAATGTGCTTAATATGTAATGTTGAACTTTGCTTTGAATGTTTTTCTAAATTTCACCTGTGAATCAACCTAATGCAATGTAAGTGATATTTGTTAAATTTTAGTAGTGTATTAGACCGTTGGCCTAATTATAGGACAGTTAATTACTTAATTAAAATTTAATTTTAAAATTTTGGTTTGATATGCTTAGTTACACCATTTTAATGTTATGAATAAAGTTTTAAAAATTTTCAGAAATATTTAGTTGGTGTGGTACAATATGGGTTAATTTTTGAAAAATTAAAGAACGAAGAACTTTCAAATGATATTCTATAAATATAATTTCTGTAAATTTTTTTTAATACCTTTGGAGAATTTTTTTAAATACGTATTTAATTGCGGCTAGCAAAAAATCTCAAATTCTGAAAAATGGCTCCGGCTATCAAGGAGATTGGCCACCCCTGGTATATAAAATGAAATAAGAAAACAAAATTACCATTTTAAAGTTAAAGCCTAAATTAAGTAACATTATTAATAACAAGTATAAGATTTATTTTATGATAAATCAAAAGACGCTGTTGAAATTAAAACATTCCGGATGGAATGTTATAACGTTTTCTCAAATTCACGAACACCTGTTTTATACCTTCTGTCTACAGACAGTTTTATTCAATAATTGCAACATTACCGATTGCATAAATCACTGAGTTACTTTAAGCCTTTGGGCATAAGTAATTCGAGGATCATTTATCCACCATATTTGCTTCAGTATTACATCCTAGACTGCATAACTGGCTGTATGCACGTCTCCCTGGCGTACCGCTTTGCATTAATTATGTGAAGCGATCAATGGACCGAGCAGACCCCTATAATCTCGACCTTAATCACTGCGGAGTACAAGACGAGGTTATAATATATGTATCACGTTATTGCAGACTGTTTGGTAGCTAATTGTTCACATAGTGGCTATTACCCACTATCCGAACATACATGTAGGGAAGGATATTGTCTACTTTCCTTCACTCGGTGCAGATCATTATATCACTGCTCTTTTAGAATGAACCATTCAATTATTAGAGTGATCATATCGTTCTTTTCTAAAACTTGAATATTAAACAATAAAAGCGAATAATGTCTCTAGCAAATGTTTCCTAAAATAGCCTCATTAGAATACTACTATTGGTAACAGTAACTCATTATTTCAAATATCGGGAAATTGAGATATTTTCTAAACTACTTTTAAAACCTCTGCATTAGATTTTTCATGGAGTTAAACACATTGTGTGCCGATACATTTCGCAGCGCAATTACATATACAGAGACATTATATATATATATATATATATATATATATAAATATATATATATATATATATATATATATATATATATATATATATATATATATATATATATATATATATATATATATATATATATATATATATATATATATATATATATATATATATATACATATATATATATATATATATATATATATAATATATATACATATATATATATATATATCTATATATATATATATACATATATATATATATATATATATATATATATATATATATATATATATATATATATATATATATATATATATATATATATATATATATATATATATATATATATATTATATATATATATATATATATATATATATATATATATATATATATACACAATTACACTTAAAATGATAATATCACAAGCTCTGAACTTGAGACTATATTTCAGTTTCTATAACATACTTCGCAAATTGTTCAACAAAATTGTCCATATAAAGAACAGACTTAAGCTCACACTTCCTATCGAATGTTTAGTGACTTAAAATTTAGAGATCCATTCTTACATTAAATTGTTTTTGGTTTTTCCTGAAATTTTATATGCATAAAAAATTATATGTTCATCTGAAACACTGGTACATCTCTCCTGGAAATAAACTAGTATTCTTAAATCAAATAATACATCTCCGGAACATTAAATTTTGAGTTAATGTTTTATTCTTAAACTTTTATTAAAATAAAAAAACACAATTACCCCATATAGCATAAGATATTCTAAAAATATAAAATATGTTTAAACATAAGCGTTTATGCCTCATAGGTGAACAGAATTAAACTCACACTTCCTAGTAAATGTTTGGTGGCTTTTAAACCTAGAGATAAATCCAAATATTGAAAATAAATATCTACTTCTTTTAATGGGAAAAATTATATACATATATGTATATATATATATATATATATATATATATATATATATATATATATATATATATATATATATATATATATATATATATATATATATGTGTGTGTGTGTGTGTGTGTGTGTGTGTGTGTGCGCAGCATAACCGGGAGCGGGCTTTTTATCGCTTAAATTTAGTTATTCAGTTAAATCTCAAAACATCGAAAATTGTTTAATTTTTTAACAAACTTTTCCTATTTTATATTAAAATATATAAAATAAAATTTAACCCTTTCAAATTAAAATTGAAATACAAAAGAAATTTTTTTCATTCTTAGGATTATATTAATATCGTTCTTTTTCGAAACAGAAAACTTAACACATTTACAGAAAAAAAAAAACTGTTCTTCCTTCGTCTTAGTAATCATTAAAATAAATTACTTCATACTAATCAAGTACATATTCAATATAGATTTTCTAGAACCTAAAAGGTTTATGAATTTAATGAAGTCAAATCCAAAGCTTATCATAAATAAGAAAATACCGCTATAAAGTTTGCTTCTTATAAGGAGATTCTATAAGAAACTGTATAATCTGTTTTCATCCACTGTTAATCAATGTTAAAAAGGTAAAATAGAATAAGTTCAGTATAATAAGTTTTCTAACTTTTGTAAAAATAGAAATATTTTGTGAATCTGTTTTTGAAAGTAATTTAAATTAATTCTCAAAATATTTGATTACGTATTTATTATTTTTTACCTTAATTTTCTCGATTGATGTTTTAAATATTTCTTCACATTAAAATCTAAACTATTTTATGTAAATGAAAATTGTGGCCATATTGTGAGTTAAGACATTGTGTGCGGGTACATTTCGTAGCGGAATTGTACCGGGAGCGGACGTTTTGCGCTTAAATTTAGTTATTCAGTTAAATCTCAAAAGTTCGAAAATTATTTAATTCTTTAACAAACTTTTCGTATTTTATATTGAAATATATAAACAAATATATAAATAGAAATATATAAATAACAACCATAAGACTTTTGGAAACAAAAAATATATTTTTTAGTGGATAAATTTACAATAGTATCGTAAATATGAAAAATCAAATAGAGATAGTAGGATATAGTTTTAATTTTTTCGAACTATGTTTATATAAACATTTTTACATTATAAAAAATGAAAAGGGCAATCATAAAACAAATAATGTAAAATCTAGTTTTTATTTGTCTAAATATTTCGACAATCTATGTAGTAGACAAGAGCATTCGGCTTCATTTTCCTGTATATATCGTTATTTTTGTACCCACAAACAAACCATATTGTTACACTAACCCGTACTAGTACGTGACCCGCGCTGAAGTATCAATAATCAGAAAACGTACTAGTACGTGTCCCTTGCTCAAGTATCAATCATCAGAAAACTTACTAGTACGTGTCCAGCATATAATGTATTAATAATAAACTGTGATAGAGGATAAAATTAGCTATTCTACTATTAATTACAATACTATATATAGGGTTAGAAAGGAATACGTTTTCCAATATAGAGGAATTTTCTATCCTTTAAATATTTTCTATTGGTCAAAGTGAGAGAAAAATAAGTTATAATGAATTGTTATTTATAATTGCAGTATCTGCTTTTTCGAAGAGAAAACATTTGCAATTGAAAAAAAAGGCAAGAGGAGAAAAGCATTAGCCAATTAGGTATTAGTTATAAGGTCACCAAGGAATACTACCTTCGTAATATAAATGATTATATAATTAACACTGACTTCAAGAGAATATATCTTGGCAAATGGGTTTACACGACAAGCAAAGGTTGGTAAAGGAAATGGAAAAGGACAAAGAGTAATGATTAAGGCATCAGTTAACAAAATTATTTTATTGTATAATATGTAAATTTAAATAATATGTTTACTATATAATTATACACACATATGTTTTCATATGTACATGTGTGAACATATATATATATATATATATATATATATATATATATATATATATGACACGGACAAGTTGTTAAGGCATGGAAGACACTTTTGATTTTATATATAAAAACATTTTTATTGTAATCCTTCTGTCTATAGCTATGACAATTAGAAATCCTTTAATCTCATACTGAGCTACGACAAGCTTGGAGGATGTTATCAGCCCAAGTTCTCCCTCAGAACTGTCTCTTTTGGCATTGCAACCTAAGCAAATTCCTATGTCTACTACTGTGTCATATTTTTACTCTTTATAGTTCCACTCGAGGGTGTGTCTTTCTAACATTACGTTATCGTTAATGAGCACTAACTATTTTAAATTATACCTCTTATAATACTTAACCCCATTTTTAAACCTGACATATATATATATATATATATATATATATATATATATATATATATATATATATATATATATATATATATATATATATATATATATATATATATATATATATATATATATATATATATATATATATATATATATATATATATATATATATATATATATATATATATATATATATATATATATATATATATTATATATATATATATATATATATATATATATATATATATATATATATATATATATATATATATATATATATATATATATATATATATATATATATATATATATATATATATATATATATATATATATATATATATATATATATATATATATATATATATATATATATATATATATATATATATATATATATATATATATATATATATATATATATATATATATATATATATATATATATATATATATATATATATATATATATATATATATATATATATATATATATATATATATATATATATATATATATACATATATATATATATATATATATACATATATATATATACATATATATATAGATATATATAATATATATATATATATATATATATTTATATATATATATATATATATAATATATATAATATGAGAGAGAGAGAGGAGAGAGAAATATATGTATTGTTAAATTAAGGGGTATTAATATTAATCATATTAAATATAAACTATTAATATTAATCATATAATATATATACTATTAATATTAATCATTATATTGGAATTATTCCTCCTGCTGAATTTTTTATTTTGAATATAAATAAAGGTGTAAATAGGAAATAGAAATTTTAATTAGACCATTATGCCAAAGGGACTATACTCGATCAAAGATCAATTCCACATGGCGTCTTGATCTTAAAAAAGAAAAAGGTGTAAGAAATGCCGCAGGAGGTTTTAAGCTGCACACTCCTTCTTCCTTGCTTTCTCTCTGAGGATGCCCGCAGATCTCTCTAAAAAAGTTCGTTGCACAACGTTGCCTTGGCCGAAGATGGATACTCCGTGGTTAGCAACCCCTCTTGACCAAAGGGGTCGAAGGAAGGTCACTCACATCACTTTCGTCTCTAGGCAGGTTTCGCGCTTGCGTAGCAGTGTAACTCTTTGTTATACTGAGAACATGTATGTATCTATCTATCTATCTATCTATCTTTATATATATATATATATATATATATATATATATATATATATATATATATAGATATAAAGGGAGAGAGAGAGAGAGAGAAATATATGTATTGTTAAATATAAACTGAATACAGATACTATTAATATTAATCATTATATTGGTAGTTATTAAAATAACTATGTTTATACCTTTTAAAAAGGAATTGTGTAATTTTCGATACTAGTTATAGAATCATATACTGCGAAGTACTTTTGAAAAAGGTAATATATATTTTCATAAATAGACACTTCAAGACTTTCAGAAAATATGAATTTTCTGATACGACTAAAACTTCCTGCTGGAAATGATGAAAGATATGCACATAAGAAGATATTCGATGCTATCCGTAAGGGATCGATATGATTAGTTTTTAATAATATGTCAGAATTTTTTTCTTCTTTAATATGAACGTATTGTATGGCACTTAAAAGTTTTTTTGGAATGGGATAAAATGAAAAAAGTTTTAAATATTTATATAATATTACAGCGTGTAATAAATTTTTCTTCTTAAATATTTATATGTATTAACGTGTTACATATTATTTGTATGTAAAAGGAAATACTTACACTCTGTATAATATATAGTAAACTCTTAGTTTCTATTCTGTTCACTATGTTGGTACTAATATGAATAACTCAAACATGCACTCATTTTGATCAAACAAATTTAAACAACGAGGTATTATTGCTTTCATTTTTTATTCAAATTGGCTACAAGTTTTGATATTATTAATTCATATTCATTTTTATTTACAAAGAAAAGAAAATGTATTACTTTTTGTAGGATGTTTTTTTCCTTAAGTGTATTTACACTAAAACAAACACTATAAAAATGTCAACTTTAAAAGATTGTACCAATTGTTTTCATATTTTCTACTATGGCTAGAATAAACTATTGCAGAATTTAATATCAGTAATGTATAAAACACCAAACAAATGAAAACCAACTACCTAGTTATGTAAACAAATAACAATAATATTATTAAAAGAAAATTGTTAACATTAGTTTGGCATTTGAATATTTCCTCTTGACCATATCCATGCGATAGAATCTTAAGCCCTTAAAACAGTTGGAACACTTAATAGTCAACTTTGCCCTGGGCTTTGCAGTTATCTTGCTTCTTTTGATATAAACTAATAATAAAAAGTCTTATCGTATGTCTAAAAATTATTTTCAATAGGATTGATAATAGTAAATATCTAATTAATATCGTTAAAGGTATTTACACATTTTAATTAATCACTAATCGTCTGTTAAATCTCAATTCAAATAATTTTCTGTTCTTTTTACCTTGTGGCAACTATTTTTTTCACTAATATTTAATTAAGAATTTGGATCTCAAAATCAATGTAAAACAGAATACGATTGATTATAGTAAAGATCTAATTAATATATTTAAAGATATATACACATTTTAATTAATCACTAATCTTCTATTGAATCTCAATTCAAATAATTTTCTGTTCTTTTTACCTTGTGGCAACTATTTTTTTTCACTAATATTTAATTAAGAATTTGGATTTCAAAATCAATGTAAAACAAAATAGGATTGATAATAGTAAAGATCTAATTAATATCTTTAAAGGTATTTACACATTTTAATTAATCACTAATCGTCTGTTAAATCTCAATTTAAATAATTTTCTGTTCTTTTTACCTTGTGGCAACTATTTTTTTCACTAATATTTAATTAAGAATTTGGATTTCAAAATCAATGTAAAACAAAATAGGATTGATAATAGTAAAGATCTAATTAATATCTTTAAAGGTATTTACACATTTTAATTAATCACTAATCTTCTATTAAATCTCAATTAAAATAATTCTCTGTTTTAATAACATTGTATCAACTATTTTTTCACTAATATTTAATTAAGAATTTGGATTTCAAAATCAATGTAAAACAGAAGGGGATTGATAATAGTAAACATCTAATCAATATGTTTAAAGGTATTTTCACATTTTAATCAATCACTACTCTGATGTTAAATCTCAATTCAATTAATTTTCTGTTCTACTTATTATGGCAACTATTTTTTTCACTAATATTTAATTAAGAATTTGGATTTTAAAATGAATATAAAACAGAATAAAATATATATGTAAGTGTGCACTCCTCTTGTTATATCTGGTATATTTATTGACGTACTTACTGTTTCAGTTACTGTAAAAACAAAAGTATACAGTTACAAACAAAGTTATATATAACACCTTCCCTTTTACAGCTGTGTTTTTACATCGATGCAACACCAAATATTTTTAAGAGTTTAATTCTTCTACCATATCGTGTGACATATGGTTTAACATATTTTGGATAATTTACATAAGAAAGCTAAGAAATAGAACCACTGAGATCAACATGTCTACCATTTCCAACATATTTAAAGAACAGTTAGTGTTTTGACGGTTTTAAGTGAACTCTGTTCCTTTCCAAGATTTGATGATTTTCATTTTTAACCCAATAACTTAGAGGATTCTTATCTTTTCTTATTACTTTACCTCTTCTCCATGTGTTATTCTTACTATTAGTAACATTTTGATTCGGCTGTAGATCAAACAAGGGCATAGACGTTTTATAATAGTGAAACTTACTTCAATTTTTCTTATCAGCAATAATATACTTAATACTTGTTTGAAGTTCAGGAATTAACAAATTTCTAGTTAAGGTTATTTTAGTTCGAACAAGTCAAACCTGTCGACTATGCCATGTTATATCTTGTATCTTTAATAACGTACTAACACACAGTTACAGTTACAGTTACAGTTACAAAAAAAGCAGAAGTGCACAGTTACAAACAGAGTTATATACAACACCCTTTAACTTATGAACTTTAAATAACTTCTTTACCTTGACTACTCAATCCTAACAATGACAACAAAAACAACGCCTTCTTCAAAGAATTGTACAAAAAGTTTATCAATTCAATATTTACTGTCAATCACAGCCAGATGTTCGCATCTTTCCAAAAATCTTGACAAAATGAATAATAAAGAATATGTTCAAATTTATTATAATTATTAATACCTGGTTAAAGAATTACGTGTATTTTAAACGTAAGTTTACATATATATTTAAGTGTATTGATACGAATGAGATTTCTCCACTTCTTATAGATATTACAAACCTCATGTGTTATATTATAAACCTCCGGAAATGTTTCCTGTTTTCCGGAAATTTGAGTCGTTCTGATTGTTTTCTTAGCATCGTAACTAGAAACTAAACAAACTACTAAAGTGTTGTGTTAAAAGCACATATAAACATACGTACATAAAGAAAATCTCTGCACTAATAAGATGTCCCAGAATGCTTTCCCAAGAACACAAATGCTGTGGATAAATTTAAAGTGATTATTAACGGAGATAATAATTTAATATATATTGAAAATACATTTTTGGAGAATATACTCTTATGCCAATAGAATATAGAAGGTTAAAATTTAAAACATATTCTGTATTATAAATAAAAATCAATAATACAGAGTCAATAAAATCAGGAATCATTTCCCAAGAACCAAATATGCTGTGGATAAAATTAAAGTACTTAATAACAGAGATAATAATCTAATATATATTGAAAATAAATTTTTGAAGAATCTACTCTTATACCAATAGAATATAGAAGGGTAAAATTTGAAACATACTCTGTATTATAAATCAAGATCAATAATACAGAGTCAATAAAATCAGGGAAACTTTCCCAAGAACCAAACATACTGTGGGTAAAATTAAAGTACTTAGTAACAGAGATAATAATCTAATATATATTGAAAATAAATTTTTGAAGAATCTACACTTATGCCAATAGAATATAGAAGGGTAAAATTTGAACCATACTCTGTATTATAAATCAAGATCAATAATACAGAGTCAATAAAATCAGGAAAACTTTCCCAAGAACCAAAAATTCTGTGGGTAAAATTAAAGTTCTTAGTAACAGAGATAATAATCTAATATATATTGAAAATAAATTTTTGAAGAATCTACACTTATGCCAATAGAATATAGAAGGGTAAAATTTGAAACATACTCTGTATTATAAATCAATATCAATAATACAGAGTCAATAAAATCAGGAATGCTTTCCCAAGAACCCAAATACTGTGGATAAAATTAAAGTACTTAATAACAAAGATAATAATATAATATATATTGAAAATAAATTTTTGGAGAATCTGTTCTTATACCAATAGAATATAGAAGGGTAAAATTTGAAACATACTCTGTATTATAAAAAATATCAATAATACAGAGTCAATAAAATCAGGGAAACTTTCCCAAGAACCAAACATACTGTGGGTAAAATTAAAGTACTTAGTAACAGAGATAATAATCTAATATATATTGAAAATAAATTTTTGAAGAATCTACACTTATGCCAATAGAATATAGAAGGGTAAAATTTGAACCATACTCTGTATTATAAATCAAGATCAATAATACAGAGTCAATAAAATCAGGAAAACTTTCCCAAGAACCAAAAATTCTGTGGGTAAAATTAAAGTACTTCATAACAGAGATAATAATCTAATATATAAATTAATTTTTGAAGAATCTACACTTATGCCAATAGAATATAGAAGGGTAAAATTTGAACCATACTCTGTATTATAAATCAAGATCAATAATACAGAGTCAATAAAATCAGGAAAACTTTCCCTAGAACCAAAAATTCTGTGAGTAAAATTAAAGTACTTAGTAACAGAGATAATAATCTAATATATATTGAAAATAAATTTTTGAAGAATCTACACTTATGCCAATATAATATAGAAGGGTAAAATTTGAAACATACTCTGTATTATAAATCAAGAATTAGAGTCAATAAAATCAGGAAAACTTTCTTGAACCAAAAATTCTTGTGAGATAAATCATATTAAATTAAGAAAATTTCTGTTGCATATGAAATAAAAATTTAAATTTTGTACAAGAAAATATATTCCGCTTGAAGAGCCAAATTTTAAATATTTCTTTTATAATACTAATGATAAGATAATCTATCTAATTTAATATTAACATTATTTGGGAACAAATTTCTAAATTAGTCATAAAATTTGATACTGTTATAAACAGATGAAAATAATTTTATGCTTTCCCTTTAATTTGCCTATGCTGATTTAATTTAAAAAATTGTACTTATGAAAATACTTTTCCATGATAAAATACACGAAATATATGGTTAATAAATAATGTATATGTATATT
>CM063506.1:8471600-8489100 GCA_032207245.1 Pardosa pseudoannulata
TATATAACATCTACCACCATTAGTTTAATAGGACACTGGCACATAAACATTCAATTACTTCTGCTTAAACTGGAGCGCAACAGTCAACATGACACAACAAGAGGAGTAATTAGACAGGAATCTACTATTTAATTACGAAAGACCACAAAGGTGCAAGTAAACAATGATATTCAAAAATACAAATTAGTGTGCCTTAAGTCAGTTCTCTCACTCAGTCACTGTTTGACTCACCGTTTGAAGGTATAAAGAAAAGAGAGATTTAAAAACTGAAAATTTCTCTGTATTAGACTCTAACTTACATCTCAAAAGTAAAACAATGTTTCACTTAAAGGAAAAATATTAAAGTCTATAAGTGTATGTGATGATCTTAGAACTTCATGCTATATTTTGAAAAGAAGGTGAACCCCAATAATATCTTACATTTTGTGACATGTTCCTTGTTCATTGTGCATTTACTGCCTGCTTGAGAGCAGGTAAAAGTAAGCACTCAGCTAATGCACAAAAATTGCCGATTATAGTTTTCAGAACCTGTATAGATATCCAACGGCCGTATATTTCTTTTTTATTCACACTTTTCACTTTTGTTTGCTACTTTTGATGTTGAGAATAATATTAAATTTTTATGTTCACACACTCGGCCACTGCGACCACTTGTATAACTGCACGATGGAGATATTTAAAAATTCCTAAATCTCCTGTGTGATCCTGGGTTTAATCTCCTTTTTGTTTGAAGCTCATGTTGACTACTGTATACTTTCAACATTGAGTTTATAAAGTTTATACCACGTAAACTACCCTTGTTTGGCATAAAATTCATAATATAGAACAAAATAAAACCTCTTTCTGCGAATCATTGCTGCTTGTCGAAGAACACTTTGCCTTTCATGTTCAGAAAGTGCCTTCTTAACTGATGACTTCAATATTTCAGTTCAGTATTTCAATATTTCACAGAATTAGAGATAACCCTGATAAAATATAAGGTTTTGATTTACTGAATCAGATGATACTACATTTTTTTACTTTTCAGAGTTATTAGTGTTATTCCTGTTAATATATTTTATTTGATATTTTATGGTGTTTTTAATAATTACTGCCTGTTAACCTTGTTCCAGTATATTTATTTTTCATAAATGTTTTATAAATATACGTATCATAATTTTCATACGACATTTAACGAGTGAAATGTATTGGTAGAACGGTAAAGATACTAGACATAAATAGAATAACTTTCTGGATAATATCGCACTTGAGAAAACAAAATTACTGACAAATTCAAAATAAGTTTCTCTTAGGTGTTTTGCTACTCATGAAAAGAGAATAAAGAGCTACAAATAAAATTTTGGTATTAATAAAGAATACTTGTATTTCCAAATATTTCTATAAATACTAATCTTAAAATATATTTCTGTGAACAATAATTTCTGCCATTAACAGTCTAAAAATTTTTTAATCAAACAATAATTTTGGTATTAAGGGCAGATACTAGGCTTCTAACGCAGTACCGTAGTCCGTGGGTTCAAATCAGTTGTTCGGAGTTGTTAATAGTAGTTTGTAAGTAGTCAGGTGCTCATAAATGTATTTACAAACAATACAACAAACAATAAGTTCCGGTAAAATTAACACTAATAATTTGTAAAAATTGTATGGTAGCACTTAAAATCTAACTGATATAAAATTATCCAGTCCAGATTTTATATTCTTATTTTTTGATTTTCAAGAATTTAATCTATAATAATTAAATTTGGAAATGTTGTTTCTGGAAATTATTGTTACACTTGATAACTAATTTTCTAATAATTGATAACTAAATTATTATTATGTATGCGTCGTTAATGCAATTTGTAACTTAAAACTGTCAGTTGTCGATATAATATTGTCACGAAAATCCGAATGACACACCGTTTAACCTAACAGACAAATTTATTGAAGAAAAGTAGCAACTCGCAACTTTATAAGATAGAGAAGTTGCCTACAACTAGTAGGTATCAGCTTTTATAACCGAACAGAATATTCGAGAAATGGCTAGTTTGCATAGTAAAGAAAGATATAGAATGTTCGAGAAAATAAGACAACAATAAATAACATTTTAAATTGAAAATCCATACTTTGGATCAATCACGGTGGCGAGCATCGAACCCACAAACTTTGGGTCGGGATCTAGCGCTCTGACCAGTCGGCAACTGAGCTCGTTGGCAAGGTTCTTTATGCGGCAATAGGTTAATTCCCAGTGAACGGTACGCTCCTTGTCCGCCATCTTGTTTTTGGCGACTATTGGCAAAACACGGCTCCGCGAAGCACACGCCAAGTACCTAAGCCTAACACGCAGCGGGACACCGACCGTTCGCCATCTCAAAATCGGAAAATGTGACGCCGACGGTGAGCGGTCGATGTATCTTCTTGTTCCGATCTAGACAAAGACGAAAAAGCCATTATACTTAAAATTTTAAAAACCAAAAATTATAACTTAAAGCCAAATAGAAATTACAAATATTTAAATACTATAAATTAAAAACAAATACTAATTAAGAAATTTAAATACTATAAAATTAGAACAAATAAAATTTTTGAAATAAATACGATTGAAGACAATGCAGAAATTAACCACTCCACTGGTGAAAAACAGATTGAAATGTAGCAAGCTGCAAAACCGTTAAATTAACTGCAAAAAGTGTTGAAATTCAAACTTACCTCCTACAACTTTTAATATAATTGGATCAAACAAGAATTAGATCATCATGACATCACATCATTTATTGCTTAAGTTACTCCAAAGAGGATCCGATAACGCACACAAACCAAAGGAGAGAACGAGGTTACCATCTTTTAACGGGAGAGAAAGGGTGAAATTGACAAGGAGAAAATAAGTATCGCCCGAGAAATGGCGCCAAAAATACGCCAAAAAAATCGCCAAAATAGTACCATACCGTACACTGGGATACAGCCCGGCAATATAATGGATTGAATTTTATGCTTATATTCCGTGTGCTTGGTTTCAATTTCTGAGAAATTTTGGTCGTATTTGTCTTCCTATCGAAAAAGGGATTGTTTTGAAACTATTATATGGTATTGTTCTCATAAAAAATGTTCAACAGGCCCACCGTGTTTTGGAAAAGACACAGTTCCACATTCGGAAAATAAACTATCAATACCTAGAAGTAAAAATGCAATAAGTAAAAGAATCAAACTAATAAGAAGAATCATCATTATTTGAAAAGAAATTTATGAATTTACGAAATTCACTTCCCTTATTAAATGAGACTATTTTTTATAACTGCAAATTTAAACTTTCGTTTAACTTACTACATAGTGAAGCAAATGAAAACACATTAAATAATTTAAATTCTTAAGAATTTACAAAACTTTTCAAATTAAATCTTCAAATGTTCCAATTCAAAACTTCACACTAGAACCGTGGGAGGGTTCTTTTAGACCCCCAAAACTATTTCGTTTTTCTTTAACACCGTGGATCTATATAGTATTAAGTCTTTTCAGGTACATCAAATTATATGCATAGTAACATCTAATTTTTTAGAAATCCATAAAGTGATGCATTTAAATAATCTATAATCATTATTACTGTAATTTGATACAGAGGTTGGTACTTACGTATTAACGCAACCACGCCAAAATTCGCATAAATAGCCAAATTTGGCGACCCTACTTACGGCAACCCTACGTGTTATACGTGGTTTTTCCTAAAGAAATTATTTTGCTTACTGGTTAGTTTGAATGCCGTGAAATACTTTAACTATGGGTATTTCGAATCTGCCTGCGAGTGAAAAAGATGCTGTTGGATTGTTACAGGGATATGGAATTATACCGAAAGAAAGTACTTGTAAAAATTCTCATAAAATGAAACTGTATTTTGGGAAGCAAATCTTCTGGAAATGTAACGTCGAAGAGTGCAATTAACACTTGGGTGTGAGAACCGGAAATTGGTTTGAAGGTAGCCGAATATCATTTGTGACAGCGGTGCGCTTCATTTATTGTTGGTGTAAAGAGTTCACACATAACATGTAGATCGCATGTGGGGCTCAGCCAAATGGCGCAACAAAAAACAGAGAGGAACAGCCCGTCATCATCTTGACTCATACCTTATCGAATTTATATGGCGCCAAGATCAAGCTGTTAATGGCGAAGACGGTTTTTAATCAGTGCTAAAAGCAATAGCAAAAAGATTTCCGCCGAAAAAATAATTCTGCAACTTATTCAAATTCGAAACTGGAAGGGTTTAATTGCTATTTTATATTTTAAAACAAAATAATATAAAAACTGTATTAAAAATTATCTGTAATTAATAAATGTACATTTTCTTTCTATTCATACTTTCTTTCTCAAACTTACAAATCCCGCCAACCTGGTTGCGATAATACGTAAGTACCCAGAGGTTCTTTAAATGGAAGGAAAGATGAAAAACCCGAGTGTTTTTAGTTCTTATTTAACACCCTAAAGCGCAAAGATGCGGAATACTGAATATCACATGACATTATCTGCTTGCGGTTAAGTTCGAGGTTTGTTCCGTAACGGTCAGATTGAGAATATAGCATTCTAGACAAAATATTTCAAAACTTTATCCAGCATTTCAGTGTCTTAAAAGTCATTTTTTTTCGATAAAACTGAATCTTTCACAGCGATGCGATTATGTTCAACGTCTGGGAAAACGCTGATAAAGCAGCTAAGCGTGTAGTATTCCCATTTTTCCAGAAAAACTTATAACTATAGCACAGTTTTTTCGGAAAGGAAAATTTCTCATACATCACCGTGGAGTAAAGAACGGTCAAGTATTCGTACGAAATTCGTTTGAAGTATATTTTTAACCTCTTGGAATTCTCTAAATTTAAATCCAGTTTTAATGATTCATATATATGAAGTCGAAAATTAAAATTGATATTTAAATTTATTTTAAAGGATGCTGGGATCAATATGTATAAGATTTGTATGCATTTATAAAAAGATATGTCTCAAGAAATATATTTATATGTTAACATTTTTTAAATAATTGAAATAGAATAATTATTAAAATTGTAATTTTATGAAATAGTATTTACTGTAAAAATAAAGTGACATCAAGGTATAAAACACAATTTTAATATAAAATTTATAAATTCTGTAACTTGGGTCGCATTTTTTTTTCTTTCAGATAATTTTTCATTTGTAAAATAATGAAATAGTTGTGCTTAAATTTACTGGAGTTTTACCCCAGTCTTTCCAACTTTTTAAATGGTACGATTTAATAAATAAAATTTAACAATATTAAGTAAATATATTAAATTTTTAAGTTATTCGAGTTTCAGACCAACTTAGAATTAAGCAGAAATTTTGGAAGTCCAATAAAAGTGTATTTTTTGAAAAAAATTACAAAAATTCGAAAATATAGAAAAAAAATTTATTAAAAATATCGATGAAATACAAAAAATCCACTCTAAAGAGTAAAAAAGTACTTTATTTAAAATTTATAAAATCAGATTAAATAGTTTAACAATAAACGTTATAGTTATTATATTACATAATATAAGCCATCTTCTTCTAACTTACTCGAAAAATTCTCGGGGCGTCCACCAATCAAGTAACGAATTACTTTACAACATGTTTATTGACAAAACACCTTAAGAAAACATTTTAAAACAATTAACGAGTAAAAAAACATAACGGCTGAACAGCAGCCAGTCTATTCACTATTATAGCAGGAGGCTGACTGACGTCTCTCTTTTTTTGAATCGCCCCTAGGAGGCTCTTTAGGTGTAGACTATGGAGGATATTAGCGATCTGTCACAATTATGAAATATCGGATTGAATAGAAAAGAAAATTTTGGAAATATTTCTTGTAAGGTAAGATTGATCTTTAATAAAATCTTGACAAACTTAAATGTTTATAAGGTTAAAATTTTCATCTTAATTACTGCTTTTGAAAGTCCTACTCAATCTTAGACAATATCTCAAGAGAAATACAAAATTTACTAATCTAAGTATTATTTCTATGGGAGAGCAATTCGTGTTACTTATAGCACTCATAGTAATTCATTAAGGAGAAATATATGTCCAACGGAAAGAAATACGGAAAATAAGAACTTATGTGTAATATTTTATTAGAATTCACTACGAATATTTACTAATGAAATATAGTACATTTTATTAAAGAGTGTCTTATAAAACAAAAGTATATATATATATATATATATATATATATATATATATATATATATAATATATATATGTATATAATATATATATATATATGAAGTGAGGGTTTTTGCCTCATCTCGAAGGGAAGTTCGAAGCTCATATGTGAGACCTGCAGTAACGGAACTTGCGACAAGAAGGTTAATTAAATAAAGGCATGTGGAATCTCAAAGTAATATTTATTCATGTTTTCTGAATTTACGAAACTGCCGAAACTATACACACACATTGTATATTTTCTTTTTATAGTTGATTGTACCAACCAATTAGAAATCATTAGATGCCACGTGGATGACGTAGTTTAAGATTTAGAAGCCTATTTTTAAATATACAACAGGAAAGAACCTACATGGAAATAGTATAGAACATTCGATAGGATTGATGGAAAAACAGAATCAGAACCGAAAGTGATAAAAATAGCATTCCACATACACACACACATACTTACACACACACACACACACACACACTCACACACACACATATATATATATATATATATATATATATATATATATATATATAACGCAGAAAATATATAGAACTCTCTCCACCAGCCCTTAGAAGTTCTAATTAAAAACTCTCGTTTTATTCATTAGAAATAAACCAAGTGAAATCATAGTTTGGGAAGAAAAATATTTTTCGGTCATTCGGTTCAATAGTGATCCGAATATATAATGTGTGTCGTTCATATTTGGGAGATAAAACAAAGCATTTTAAGTGAGACGTTATGAGTACGTATCATTTAATATGTACTCATAACACTGTGCTCCCTATAGCTCTAACCCAGGTTGTGTACTTGGCCAAAATAATGCTTAATACCTAATTCTCCAAACTTAACATTTTATTATTCGTAAACATTATTTACAATTATTAATATACAATTAGGACCGTATAATGGCAGCAGAATTAAAAGCTCGGAGATTTGTTCAAACAGGGCATCTCGGATTTGACGCTGGCGATTTCTTGGCAGGAACAAAGCTGGGTCTTCACTCATTGGTCGTAGGCGAACGAGCGCACTAAATAACAGATGTCAGCAACTGTCGCGGCACGGCTCAGGGAATCCGCAGAGATCTCACTCCTTGTCTCTTTACCTTCCTACGCCAAACGTTCTTACAATCCAATGAGATCTGCCCATAGCAATAAATATTGGGTGTAACCCTTTTTCTATTTGCTATGATATTTTAAATCCTCCTTCAGATACATCCCAGGGTTTTACATGGGAACCTCTTCACGTTGCAGGTGGCCGCTGGTCCTGATCTATTGGCCTTAGTTGACCATTGTTCACTACTTCATTAGAATGAGTTATTAACATGTTAGTTTTCGTCCATTGCCATAAGCCTCCCGTGGATTACCTGAATCAAGTCATTCCTTCACAAATGACCTTAATAGTCACCACCTTTTATACACAGATCTTTGGCTAAACATAGAGAAAGAGTATGTTAAAGAATTTTATTTTCATTTGAAGTTATTTATTCGCACATCAAACTTATGTTTTTTTAATCTAAAAAGCAGCATTACCTTTTTGATTAAAAAATTAAAATCATGAAAAAAGATTAATCGATATATATTACCATTAACAAAGGCCAAAAAATGACTATGGTAATAAACATACCCAAAATAAATATATTTCATTTTGCACAAAATATCAATATATTTCAACGGTTCTTGTCATCAGTTAAGCTTTTTTAAAATATTATCTATTGCTTATGAAATACTACTTTTATTTTGATATAGTAGTTGTTATAATGTATTCTAAAATTTTCTGCGGCATTAGTTGTTTCTTATGGTATTTTGATTATTTGACATGCAAGTAAAATTCTAAATGTAGTATTTAATCCAGTTTAGTTTACTTTTATTTTCCCCGTGAGAAATTCTAAGGAGATATTATCGTCCTGTGGGGATATGACTTATAAAATCTAATTCCAAGTTTATAGATAAAGGACGTACCCTCTTTTTAAGAAAGCCTACGTTTTACGACAAAATGTAATTTAAATTGTTGAAACAGGAATGGCAAAATTAGACTAAAAGAAATTTGGTTTGGAACTTGTACGTGTAACTTACATTTCCAATCCCCAGTGCTGAATAAAGATATCTTTCCCTTTCGGTTATGAGATTCATTCTTATTTATATTTTTGTTAAAATAAAATGCAAGTACATGGTTAAATGAATTCGCTAATGTTTAAGAGATAATAAATTTACGCCTTATAGGGTTATATTTCATAACTTAATGGTGTTGAAATATTGAATTTTCTATCATCGATAATCATTAGATTTTATATCATGGGGAAAACAGAGAACAGTTTCAAATTCCATTTTTTTCAATGAAAGATCGCTGAATTGCAAATTTTTGTCAGTGAGCAGATGACATGTTGAATTACAATACGAGTGGAAGTTGTGTAAACTTAAGTTAATAGGAGCAAGGAGACAATTCTATTCATATTTGTTGTACTATCCAGCAACCATGACGCTGGATCAGAGGCAGCAATTGTTTAATAGTTTTGTAAAGTGTGTTTATTTTGTTACCGTTGAGCGTAGCGCCATCCGAAAAATAATAATAGTGTTCCCTTAGAGCTCGGAGCGGGGGGATTAAATCGGCTACGAACCAATATACTCTGTTTTTTCTTGATGTTTCTTTAAAGTGGATGGTTTGCACGACGTTTGGAGTGAAAATATTGAAAGTCATTGTACTAAGTAAATTCTTAATTCTTTTAGTCATAAATCATATTGGATTTTAATTTTCCCAACGCTGATCCAATCCATATACATTTAACTCTATTTGATTGTGTTTATGTATTATGTATCCCCTCTTTCATATTATTCTTATCTACTGTACTGCGTTAAAATCTTAAATGTTAGTAGTCATTAATTCTCTATTGATAGTAATATATTTGCTTTGTAATGTCAAATTGTAATCTACAATAAACTGTTAGCAAATACTTCCATTTGGTCATTTCTCAATCACAAATTCTTTATTTTAGTTAATATATTTAATTATACATTCTACTAATTATTAATATCTCGCATTTGTTCTGGATTGATCTCGGACTTGCGTTGCAATTTTTATATATTGCAATCGTTATGCATTTTTGAATTCACCTAGTGAATATGTTATTTATTCTATCAAAGTAATAACCCTTCCTGAGAGCAAATCAATATGAATCTTATTGTAAATACTCTATTATGTAATTGACAACCCTTACCTTTCGAATTCTCTTGGTGTGGAAAAACCAACACCTCAACAGGAAGGGAGCATGTCAACTATTTTACTGCTCAGTCAATAATGGATGTTGGTGATCTTCATCTATACCGTTAATAGCTTCATAATTGATTTACAGTTGTCTTTTGGACGGATTAAAGTCACAATCAGTTCTTTAAGACCCAGAATTATCCTTAGTGTCAGTACTGAGCTACAATCCATAATTTTTCATTACTTTTATTCACAGAGTTGACTTCATCACGAATTTGCAGATTACTTTTAAAAGGTAAAACATAAACATAAGAATTTCTAGACACAGAATGGTAATTCTACTTGGGTATATTTAAAGGCAAATATTGCGATAAATAACTTAATTTTTAATTACAAAATCCACAATTATTAGATAACTTTGGAATATGTTTAACCCATATTGGACCGCTGTCCTATAAACAGGACAGCAAATAAAATTCCATTTAATAATAAAGTTATAAATATTTTCTGAGTGGATTTTATTTTAACACCTTTAAAATAGACACACTTTAGCATAGTAACAAAAGAAAACTGAGAAATCAAATTATATTGTATTGTAAAATTTATTTTCAACAACGACTTAAAAATTGTCATTTTTTTAATCTTTAATTTAATATTTATTATTTCTTTTTCAAACATTGTGGAGGTTACTTTTAGTTTACAAACAGAGCAATAATGTATCTGAAAGATTTTGTTGAAAAATATATTTTACAAGTGTATTTTGTAAGTATAAAAGGTTTTGTAAGTATAAATAATTCCTAAAATTAAGACGATTGTCCAATCCCGATTATTTTTCCACAAATTCGATATTGTATTGATAGTGCACATTATTTTCTTATCTTTCAAGGAAAAGCAGTTCAAACCCCTGTTCACACACCTGGACACAACAAGGGGTAATTAGATGTCTATTATATTCAGAAAAACTGGAGATTTCAAGATAAACTTACTCTCTTACTGCCAGTTCAATAACTGCAAGGGTAAACCAAGAACAGTATACTTAAAATGTAATGTTGGACTTTGTTTTGACTATTTCCCCAAATTTGATCTATGAATCAGCCTAATGCAATGTAAGTGATATTTGTTAAGCTTTAGTAGTGTATTGGACCTATTTATAGAACAGCCAATTACATAAAAAACTAAAAATATTTTTTCAAAATTTTGGTTTTATATAGTTAGTTACACTATATTGATGATATGGATTAAGTTTTAATAACTTACAGAATTATTTAGTTGGTGTGGTACGATATGGGTTAACGTCTTCTTCAATGGCCAGAGTCTAGAATAGGCCCTTGCCTTCCTGAGAATCGAAAGCCAAGCTCTTCTGTCCCTGGCCATGGACATCCAGTTACTAAATTTTAAATGTCTTAAGTCTGATTCCAAACAGTCGAGCCACCTATACAGGGTATCTGCCAAAATAAATTTTTTCAAATCCATGACTTTTCATGACTTTCCCTCATTTAACAGATCATTTTCCATGACTTTAAAAAGCTTTCGTTAAAGTATATATGAATAAAACTTCTGATGTACATACAAATAAAATATATGCTTTTAGAGAAATTACAGGAATTTTATCATAAAAAAACTATAAACTTACTTTATAAGTGTTAATAAACTCATACATAAAAATAAATTGTTGTATCTACATACCTAAGTTTAATCATATTGCGATTTTTCAATCAAAATGTTTCCAATTTGAATTCAGGGTACTTTGGTATTATCCAGGTGACCATGAATAATAGACAAATATAACCCTATAATGTTTATATACAATATCCCTAGAGATAAACTTATATTTTGTGCAAAAATCTTAACTAATTTTTTTTTAAAAATCTACAATTTAAGAAAAAAAAACAGAATAATATACATTTACCCACCCATTAAGCTTTCTTGCTTTGAGTTTCCTTGGTGAACAAATTTTAATTGGCAATATGGTCAATAGGATAATACATAAATACCAAACTCAGTAACTTCAGCAAAATAACGAGTAAAAATAGAATTAAACAATTCAACGCATTTTTTTAATCGGTAGTTTAGCGGATCCATGACTTTCTATGACTTTTACTCATTTTACTTGAAAAATCAATACTTTACATGACAAAATTAATCCATTGTCTAAATCCATGATTTTCCATGACTTTCCCTGACTTTCCAGATGCTCGGAAACCATGCGTATGTTTAGGTCTCCCGGAATATGTTTCACATGAAAGGAAAATGTAAGGAATCATAAGGGGCAGAACATGCAAAAGTAACATTTCCATGCTTCCTTTTCCTAAACCTAAAAGCTAAATGATAACAGAATAGTGAGGGAGCTTATCTGCGGCACCAGAGTTCATGGGTTTCAATACTACTATGGCGTGGATGCTCGTAACCTTTCGAAGTCGGTTTTAAGCAGTTGGTCCTGGTCTCATTAATCCAAGTGTAGCAAAAAAAAAGTATACCGTAGCCCTCCAAACCAAACCAAACCTATATCTATAAACCAGAGTTTTAGTACATTAAAATTGGTATCTACTAAAGATAAAATCTGTGTTTCTCGGATAGGAAATTTAAGTACAGTCTACGGACTTTCATATTTACAACTCTACATTCATATTTAAGAATTAGACATAAATATAGATGTTTGTGATATCAAACATGTAATATGAAATATATTGAAACTGAAAATGTTGAAGCTGAAATATATATTGAATTCTTAATGTGAGAATTATTATTGCGAAAGTGAAATGAACACGCATAATTAGATTAATGAAAGAAAAGTAAATAGTGAAAGAGATATTAATTTTTTTATTCTTATTTAAATTTTGCAATTTCAATGGGATGCAAGTATCTTATGAATTTTTTCTGCCTGATATTTCTGATTTAAGACATAAAAATGGAAAAGCTATTTTATGTAGAATGTTTGTTTTTATTTATAATCCAAATTCATAATTTTGCATGAAATAACCTTTGCTTTTCTAAGTATTATTTATCATTTAATTATTATACAATAAAATATTTTATCCTCTCGAATCACCTAAAATAAATTTCATTTTTATTATGGGCTTTGAGGGTAATAATAAACCTTAGCGTAATCACATGAAATAATTCCATTATTTAGTTCACAGAAAACGTTTAATGAAAACTTTCTCCAGAGATTTCAAAATGTTCTTTAAACGATTTGATGTATACAAATAAAGATGGAATTACTTGAAAACTAATTATCATAATTAAAATTTAAAAGACATAGAGACACATTTAGCTTATTTGGAAGTATATTTATAAATTTAATTTATAATTATATTATATATCATTTTGACTGAAAAATAAAAATTTCAGTCGAAAACGCAATTTAATATTTTCAAATAATAATTATTCATAAATGGATACTAATAAAATATACTGGGATTTAAAAATTAATTACTTAATTATTTTGTGTTTAATATTATGAATATCGATAAATGTATCAAAATGGTATAAATCCTTAAATATTTTAATTAACCATTAAATATTATTATTAATATCTACATTTCTATTGCCAAATTCTTTATTTTGATAGGTAAATATTTTCTAAAGACTCTTATAAAATCTAACGCGATTATATGATTTGATTAAACCGTTTTATGTGAACCGCATTAAATTAGCAAGCAAAGGCAATGGTCTAGTAACTAGAAAATTCCGAGTTCGAGTCGACGATATATATGTATATATGTATATATATATATATATATATATATATATATATATATATATATATATATATATATATATATATATATATATATATATATATATATATATATATATATATATATATATGCATACATATATACATACATATATACATACATGTATACATATATATATATATATATATATATATATATATATATATATATATATATATATATATATGTACATATATATATATATATACATATATACATATACATATATATACATATATATACATATATATATATATATATATATACTATATATATATATATATATATATATATATATATATATATATATAAATATTATATATACATATATACATACATATATACATACATATATACATATATATATATATATATATATATACATACAACGATATAGTATTAGATTCGACGGATTCCTGAAGAGTTATAGTATTAGACAATATATCCGCTTTAACTGTTGCCATGGTGTTAATGGTTAACACATCTAAGGCTTCCATTGCAAGAGATTATTCTACTTCATTTGATGCTGTAAATATGGTAATTCGGGAATGGGTTGATCAAACTATCGTGTTTGTTTAAAGATGATTGAGGCACGTAAAATATGTTCTGGGTCACACAGTCCTCCATATTTTCGTAACATACCTCTAGGTGTAATAGGTGATTCCTGGTGGATTCTGCTTATCCCCTCCTTCTAAATTACAAACACCCACTTGATTTTCTGTCTTTTCACTTTATCTGTGCTAATCAAACCAATTACACACCCCTTTGCCTTAATTGTATCCTATGACCTTCATACTTAACTTGTCATGCGTCATTGGAAACAACAACATTTTCTGTTTTTTTATATTTGATTATTTTTAGATTGAGAATTTCAAACGAGATGTTGTACTTTTGTACTTTTTAAGCTAAAGACTTCAAGTCTGCATTCTCCATGGTCTATAGGTATAGGGGAAAGGATTCACCTTACAACATTTGAACCTAGTCCCTGGACAGGACACACTGAACACTAAACAATCTAGTCACAAATATCAAGTATTAATTTAAACATTCAAAATGAATGAAATCAATTAAACATACTATATGTTTATTTTTCTCAAAAATTGCAAACTAGACTTACACTTTATAAACTTGTTATTCTTTTGGGTTGAAATTTTTTATTATTAAAACCTGTTTGTGCCGCATTTACTCATTTTAATACTTATTATATTTGTAATTTTTTAATCCTTCTTGGTAACTTTTAACCACCGCAGGCACATCGGATTTTTCTATTCATTTTTTGAACTTTTATTATTCTTCATCCATAGAAACTAAGAATGCTTCTTTTAAAAATTCCAGTATTCTGTATTTAACATTAGCGCAGTTCGGTATGCGGTTCTGTTTCTAGATATATTCTAAGTATACCATTGAAATCTCAAAGAAATTATCTGGTATGCAAGTGTCCAACGAACAATCTTGGTTTATTTATGAATGTTTATTATTGCTCCGTGGTACTTTCATAACAGTGCTATTCATGAAGAGTTAAAATTTCTTCCTATTCAAAATTTTATTTATAAACTTTCCACTAAATTCCATAAAAATTTTAAATAATGTCTATATAATCTTGTTAATTACTATTCGACTGATGCTAACAAAAGAAAAAGGTCTTTGGTTTAACTTTTGTGTTTTTTTTTCTTATATAAAACTGAAAAATCTCAAAAAAGAATTATATAAAATTGTATTAAAATGTAAGAAAAGAGCTTTAAAATCAGTAAAATCTGGCCAAACATCAACTTTCGTACCCATTTCTAACATTCCAAATATGAGAAATTTGATTTGAAAATTCCAACCAATTCTATTGGTCCTCTCGTGGCCATGTGGATCACCCCAAATCTCTCTGGGCGTCTGGGCGTCGTAGTGTACGGATGTCCCTGGCCCCAAAAATATCTGTATTTTTCTATACCTAAACTTTTTACTCTCTAGTTTTTTTGTTATGAACTCCATCTCCTTATTAGTTTCTTTCATATTTTAGCTGTTTTATTTTCTGCTCGTTGTCGTTTTTCTACTTACTGTTAGAAATCGCTGGATTAGAGGGCCCGGCTCCGGCAATCTATTTGTACCATAGCTTCGTATACTTTGCATCTTGGTTTATTTAACTTTTATATAAAAATTATATTTTATCCAAAAAACGAAATTTTCTTTGGTAAATTTTATTTTCTATGTTATTTAAAGAAACGTCATTATGAATAGTTCTAAAAATTACATTTTTAAAAGTTAAATATTTTAAAAATAAAAATTAAAAGTTTATTGTCAGCCACCAGACTTTTCAAAAATTCCATCTTTTTTAGTTACTAAACTAATTTAATTCTAAAAATGAAACCTGCTGTTCGTTTAGCTCTCTGTGTTCTCTTTAAGTATGTTTTTAACTTCAGTAAAAAAATAACTAATTAAAATATTAACAGTATTTAATTCATAACTATGTTATAGTGTGCATTCTTGCAACTTTATACTAATGAATATAAAAAGTTTTAAATTCCAAAATATAGTAATGTAATATATTTTCAAATGTCAAAATATAAAAGGTAAACAGTTAGGATTTAATGGGAAAAAAATTTCAAAATCTTTATAAAAATACAAAATTTCACAAGTTAAATTAAAATAAAAGTAAGTTCTTAAGAACAGTAATAGCATTTTTTTTTGTCTTTTTTGATGAAACTTTACTTGGTTACATATTTACAATTATTGTGGTTCTCTAACCATTTTAAGTATATCATTCAAGTTTTAATAAATGTAGGAAAAATTATAAAACAGTCACATCATCTCTCTAAACATTGCCTATTAAATAAACAATTACTTACAGACACCATTCTGTTATAAATTATTGAATGTTTTTTAAAGTTTCTGAAATTTCATTTTATTATGGTACACTCAAAACGAAAACAAAACCGAAGTTTGAAATATCCTAAAAAATAAGCATATATTTTAAACAGACTTCTAATAGATCAAAAATATGCTTAAAGATGTATGTTTATTTTTTTATTAAACATACAACTTTAAGAATATTTTTCATTGTTCAATAAAGCTTAATAAAATAGAGTAAGCATAGCTACATTTTGAAAGAAACGGATTTAATGATAGATAAAGGCTTTATAATATGAGACAAACATTCCAATTTTAGAATACGAATTCATGATCAGATACCACAAATTACATTTTCCTCAGACAGATACACTGAGGAGTTGTTTTAATATTTTAAATATTATTCTTTAAGATGAAATTTAAATTCAATTCTGTTTAAATAAATTTTATAATATATTGAAAATAGAAATAAAAATAACTTAAATTTTACAGTCATTTTTACAAATTTTATTATTTTTCATTTCAGAAATATAATTTTACGAGACTAAATATCTAAGCAGATATGAAATAAAATCAATATCGTATATAACAAAGCTCCAGTGAATTGTTTTTCCCTCATCACAACATATCAGCCGCTTTAAGATGTATATTACTCCCAACACATCAACCCATTTCCGAATTACCAGATTTACAGCATCAAATGAAGTAGAATAATCTCTTGCAATGGAAGCCTTAGATGCGTTAACCATTAACACCATGCGAACAGTTAAAGCGGATATATTGTTTAATACTATAACTCTTCAGAAATCCGTCGAGTCTAATGCTATCTCCTGATACTATCCCGTAGAGAGAGATAGGATGAACAAGAAAGGACTAGTTAATTAATTCACTTTTGAGTATACTTTCTATTCAAAAGGTATTTTCATATACAAATATAAAAAAAATTAATTTTGAAATACACACACACACAATATATATATATATATATATATATATATATATATATATATATATATATATATATATATATATATATATATATATATATATATATATATATATATATATAAAAGTTACAATATCTGCATTTTGGATAAACAACAATATGTTTTTATCTAAATATCAAAGTGATAAGACAGTAAAAAATAATTTTAGTATTCCAAATATAATTCAATTTTGTATAAATTTCTTTTGTAAATTAGTTTAAATTATTTTTTGAAAACATTTCATTTTATTAATGGCGTAGTAATTACATTTACTTAAGCGGTTATATATATTTAAAAAATAACTTCTTAATCTTAATTATATTTCAAAATTCAGTCAAATAAAAATGTTGAACTTTTAGTTACATTTTACCCATTTAAATTTCACCATCACTTTGTTTTAGTTTTTTTATGTATTACTGACCAAATAATAATGGAAAAATTACTCAAATCACACCAGTCGTAAATGAAACGAAGATTAAAGGGTATAATTCCTATCATTTACTTAGCTTGGTAGTCAAAACGCATTTCTAAACATACAAATTTCTAATAATTTTAATAAGTCCCAACAT
>CM063506.1:8494100-8509100 GCA_032207245.1 Pardosa pseudoannulata
AAGACTTTCAACATCTTGAACGTGTTCAAAAGACGGTATTTACATTATTCTCATGGTAAATTAAGATTGCCCTGTAATGTTGGAATCCCCAAAATATCATAAATATGTGATATCATCAAAAAAACTCATATATGTGTTTAGCAAGAGAAATAGTGTCTAATAGGGGAAACTGAAATAAGAGATAACGAAGCAAATATTGTTTCGCAGTCTCAAATCGATATTTTTAAATTAAAAAAATGTCTTTTATTCATACTTGAGTATAGTTTATAATAGCCTACAACGTCAAATATAACACCTAAATTTCTTTTCAGTATCTTAAAAGAAACAGAGTGACAAATTTTAATTATAATACATTTGATAAAAAAATCTCATTCTATAATTTTGTTTTCAAATAAGGCATGCTATCTTAAAAGAAACAGAGGCAGAAATTTTAATTCTAATACATGGGGTGAAAAAATCTCATTGTATAATTTAAAAAATATGGTAAAAATATGCTATGTTAAAAGAAACAGAGTGACAAATTCTAATTCTAATACATGGGGTGAAAAAAATCTCATTGTATAATTTTAAAAATATGGTAAAAATATGCTATGTTAAAAGAAACAGAGTGACAAATTTTAATTCTAATACATTGGGTAAAAATATCTCATTGTATAATTTTTTTCATATAAGGCATGCTATCTTAAAAGAAACAGAGTGAAAAATTTTAATTCTAATACATGTGGTTTATCTCATTGTATAATTTTTTTCAAAGAAGACACATTTTATTTCTAATACATGAGATAAAAATATCTCATTGTATAATTCTTTTTAAAATAAGGCATGCTATCTTAAAAGAAACAGAGTAAAAAGTTTTAATTCTAATACATGTGGTTTATATCATTGTACATTTATTTTTTCAAATAAAACATGCTATCTTAAAAGAAACAGAGCGACACATTTTAATTCTAACACATGGGGTAAAATATCTCTGTATAATTCTTTTTCAAAGAAGGCATGCTATCTTAAATGAAACATAGTGACAAATTTTGTTTCTACTACATGTGGTTTATCTCATTGTATAATTTTTTTTAAAGAAGGCATGCTATCTTAAAAGTAACACAATGACACATTTTAATTCTAATACATGGGGTAAAAATATCTCATTGTATAATTTTTTTCATATAAGGCATGCTATCTTAAAAGAAAGAGAGTGAAAAATTTTAATTCTAATACATGAGATAAAAATATCTCATTGTATAATTCTTTTTAAAATAAGGCATGCTATCTTAAAAGAAACAGAGTGAAAATTTTTAATTCTAATACATGTGGTTTATCTCAATGTATAATTTTTTTTCAAATAAGGCATGCTATCTTAAAAGAAACAGAGTGACAAATTTTAATTCTAATACATGGGGTTAAAATATCTCATTGTATAATTCTTTTTCAAATAAGGCAATCTATCTTAAAAGAAACATAGAGAAAAATTTTAATTCTAATATATGGGGTAAAAATATCTCATTGTATAATTTTTTTTCAAATAAGGCATGCTATCTAAAAGGAAACAGAGTGACAAATTTTAATTCCGATACATGTGGTTTACCTCATTGTATATTTTTTTAAATAAGGCATGCTATCTTAAAAGAAACAGAAAAAATTTAATTCTAATATTTGGGGTTAAAATATCTCATTGCATAAATTTTTCAAATAAGGCATGCTTTTGAATTTTTAATAAAAATATATTTTAATATATAACTATGAAAAAACATTTGAAACTGAGTCATAAACACTTATAAAATGCTAAAAAGTTAAATTTCTATCCATTTTCCTTTTTATCAATACTGAGTTTTCTAAAACGAACAAATTATAGAATTTCCCCATTGTTTCTGCACCGCTTAAACAGTTTTAATAAATTGACATTATCCATGTTACCCAAATCCTTGTGCTTAGGTGTTTAGGTAATTTGTGTACAACCCCCCATTTGGTAAGTCTCATATTGCGGTAACAAGGTAGCAACATCGTTATCCTCGTCATAGAACTCACAAACTAGTAGCTAATATGAGATCGGCTTGGCGTATAATTGCTCTTACGCTCCACTGGACCCGAAATGGTCCCGCTTGCACTAATAAAATTTATACTCCAGAACTACTACTTCCTCAGGCAGCCATTTTTTATTTCTTCCTGTGACAGTCAAATTAGTGGAGTCAGTTTCTGTAACTTTATAGATATGAATTCGGATGTTGTTTTAGGTCCCTTTATAGAACTTCCTAGAAACAACTGTGATTTATTAGGTTATGCAATTAATTTGCGATGCAATCAATATGTTATTGAATATTCGAAGATTAATTTGATTCAATGAAGCTTTCTAAATTAGTATTCGTTTGGTTAAATAATTCCAATTTAGTTTAACAAATAAAATGATTACACCAGGGGAGAAAATCAAACATATTTCATTTAAATGTAGTTACGTTTTTCTGGTATCTGAATATCGTAACCATCTTTAAATTATGATATATTATTTACGCGGTCAGATTTTAAGCTTGTGGTTTAGTTATAAAAGAAAATTTTTTAAATATATAATGGTTATGTACTTGAAGGCAAAGGACGTTAAAATCTTCAAAAATTCTATATTTAGATTTTACAACATTAAAATTTTTAAAGGTTTATAAAAAAAACGCATTTAAAATTCGTCGTAATTGTTGATTTCTAATAATTTTATATGGTTGTTTGTCTTCAACTTTGATTGAGACCGACATTTTAAATTGAATTTTATACCTAATTCTTCATAAATTCTAAACTCCACGATTTTAGAATTTACGTATATTGTTACACAACATCTAATTATGTTACTATTTCTAAAATTTTAATTACATATTCTCAGTTTTCTATTTTTTGAACTAATATCGAAAAATATAATTGTTTTATGTATTTTTTTACATTTAAAAATATGAACAGAATTGAAATAAATTTATTAATGTTCTAATCTTTATCCTCATATTTTAATTTTTATATAACTTTCTGTAATATTTGGGTTGTAATTAAAAGGTAAGTACATTATTACAAAGACCCTTTAATCTTTGAAATTTACGATTTTTCAAAACATTTATGTTATATATTGAGATGTTCTGCATATTTAAGAAAAGGCATAAAATAATTCCACATAGTTTAAAAGTTATAATTAAATATATAAAAGACACTATAGTGATTTCTGTACTTACCAGTAGATTTGGCATATGTGTACTTATTAGTTTAAGTTAATTTTTCTCAGAATGAGAAATTTTAATGTTTTGCACAAGTTTCCTCAAAACCTATTTAATATTTTAACACAATTTTTTAAGCATTTTCATATAATGTTATTGTTTTGTAACCGAACTAAAATTATTGTTATGAGAGTAATATTGATTTTTTTATTTTAGCGAAAAGAATGTTCAAAAATTATAAATTATATTCAAGTTTTCAAATATTACTTACATAGACTCGTCACACCTCATGGAGTATAGAGCATCCACCCCACCCCTTCATGATCCCGGGATTTGACCTCCTCCAATCCCTTAATTCCTTTTCTCTTAAAATCCTCCAGCATCTGTCTTTTCCAAGTCATTTTCTGTCTTCTCCTGTTCCTCTCACTATGAGGAGACTAAGAGAGCGAGAAAGTCTCCAATTTATCTCTTGATGTTCTCAGTACATAGCCAAGTCTATCTCCATCTCCTTTTCTCAATTTCATCTTCTATTCTTTTTTTATATTTGCTTTTTCTAAAATTAATTCATTTAGTATTTTAATTGATCAAAAGATTTTAAAGATTTTTCTAATACAACTACTTTGGAAGACTTCTAGTTTCTGAATGCCATATTTTCTTAGACATCAGCTCTCTCCACCACATAAAAAATTGTTATAATTATTGTTTTGTTGATATTTATTTTTGTTTTGGTTTGGATGTTTGGGAAACTCTAAACATTTTTAAGGCTTTTAAAAGCTATTCTTGCCTTACGATTCTGTTTTTAATATATTTTTCTCCACTCCTTTCTTACAATAAATGATAGAACCAAGCTATGTGAATTCATTCACATCTTCAATTTCAGCCTCGTCAGTTCCCAGATAGCAAATTTAGTTTGCTGCAAGCTTGCAGAAGTCTTCCTTTGTAAGCCTGCAAACTTGCAGCAAATTTAACCCTCCGAGTGGAACACATCGGAACGAAAAGTTTCCAAAAATTACACTAGTGTTTGTAGCCAAAGCGTTAGGTGAATTTTTTCTACCCCCTTTTTCGGGTAGGATAGAAGAAGGAAAACACCCACTTCATTGTCCCTTTACTTCATGTGCACCTCCCAGAGAGACTGCCTCCAGGGACTTCAATGATTAAACCGTACAATATAATCTTATCTAAAGTGTGACCGGTCTTATCTATATTTTGACCCAAACGGCGTCTTTCTTTGAAACTCTCTGCTATTTCATGCCGATCAGTAAAAAACTACTTTGACTCATCTGGTTTTCAAAGCAGTTTTTAGGTTAAATGTCAACAAATTCCTGTTCTTCAGGGGATAGGCATGTATCCCTCAATAAATGACAGTCAAACATGGGTGCAATTCCCAAAACAACCGACTGGACCCTCTACCGCAAAACTCCATGGGGAAAATCACTGGCAGAAATCTACGTTACATCTATTTTCGTAGCTTTTTGGAGGTCGAAAATTGTACGTGACCATCACTTTGAACACATCATCGGCTGGACAGAATTATACGTGCGAACTACTTAGAGGGTTTTAAAATGATATGTTTGGGCTTTTGAAACAAGACTGCAGCAAGTTTTAGAATTTTCTCTTGTTTCAAGGTTGTCTTGACAAGGTTGTCACAGTTTTGCAGCAAAATAGCGTTCCAAAGAAATGGTCGCTTTGCTGCAAGTTCCTTGCGTAAAATTTCTGTACAAAATTGAGGTTTTAACTTGGTTGGGTTGGGTGCACAGCGATTTATTTTTAGCCACAATTCTGACTATTCTTTTCCTGTAATTGTTACATTATATTATAAGCAGTTAAGTTTTATTAATTGCAGTATTTTTTGAATTTTTATTGGATTTATGTCGAAAAGTTAGAATTTGGTTAATGTTTGGGATTTTTCTGTGTTTACTTTTAGCTACATATGTGAATCTAATATTTTATCTATAATTAATATTTATTTTATAAATAAATAATTTTTATTCACTGCAGTAGTTTTAGAATCTTTGTCGGTTTTCCGTATAAAATAGGGTTTGATTTAGTGTAGTTTGAAACACTACAGTCCACTTTCTTTTTAGAAGTATATATATAGTAAGGTGTCAAAAAAATTTCTAACTGCCGTAGTCAGAAAAATGTTCTACTATACATAAACTAGCATATAGCCCATAATATGATGGGATCAGTAAAATTTTTAATTTTCCAGAATTGTAAAGTGCACTCTTGGTAGGTAAAAAAAAATGGTTTGTTTTTCGGCTGAGAATTATCTGGTACACGCTCAATAATTTGTTTTCTTTACTGAACACATATTAGTTGACTTTAATTTATCTTGTAATTTTACGTGATAGGATGGATAGCAGCGGTTTTAATGGTGGTTTTTTATGATATTATTTGGTAGTATAGATGAATGATGTCCGAAATTTGGCGAATCGATCACAAACCGCATGATTACGTATAATAAACCAACACACAAACAAACAAACTTCTAAATTTTCAAAGATAAATAACTTAAACGCGAGATATAGAGCAATTTCTCGTAACGCCACAAACTACTATAATGACCTTCCCATTCATTTTCATGTTTACAACAGCAAATAGACAAACAATAAACTACCCTTCAGTTTGAAATTAAAGCCAGAACTGTCATAAGTCGAGATTACCCTACTACGTGAAACCGCCTTATTTATTTGCCCGTGAAATAAACTCCTAGACTTTGTTGCTAATACAGGTGATAAAATTTTTCTTGCAACAAATCGATGATTAAATTTAAAATAATCAGATTTGTACATAATGTAATATTTAAGCCAAATATAAAAGAAAATTATTTAAGTAATATCTAAGTTCAATGATAAAATGTATGAAAATAATGCCTACGATAATGAAATCATTTAAAATAAGAAATGATTTAACGAGATGATTAAAGGAATGAAGATATAATGTTACATATTTTTTTATAATTACCTTCGTATTGTGTGATAAATTGAAAAAAATAATGGTTTGCTTTTAAACTGGGAAAAGAGGTCTCGAAATAATGGCATTAAACGCTGAAAAAGGGGAGAAAAGGTGAATTTCGAACGGTTTCGAATTTGTTTTGAATTTTTCTAATCCTAACTCATGAAGAATCCAATATCGATGTTTCTATCCATTCCAGATCCAACCGCTTCATAAATTCAAGGACAGACGAACGGATAACTTAAGCTATTATTATATAGGGAATAATATTAATAATATTTCTTGATAGAAAATGCATGAAGCATTTCCAATAAAGATTTTTGAAAATTAATTATAATTACTAATTTAGGAAAAGAATGCGTATTTTAAATGTTTAACACATGTTACGTAAATATATTCTTAATGACATATTACAATTTCAAACGGGTTGATTAAACCAAGATATAAAAGTTTTCAATCTCCAATGTCATCTTAAATTTATTTAAACACTAAACATTTCATACCATATAAATTTCTAAGTAATTACTTGAGTAATATCCCTGAAAGGATCACAACTCCATAATTTGATCAAACTTTGACAAACTACAATTTTACAGAAATGTTAATATGAATATTATATTTATAGCTTTTGAATAGTGCGTATTAAAAATCTTAGTTACATAACTTTGATAAGTTATTTTGGGAGTGAAAATGACTTTCTCATTTTTATAAAGAAAATAGGCTTAAAAGCTTATATGAAGAACAATTACAGTAGCTTGAAATTTTAATTAAAATTATATAAAAATGAAGTTGTTTATTTATTAAAACAAGTGTATTTTTTTAAAAATGGGTTACTTATAAATTAACAAAATTCTTTTTCATTTCTCAAATATTTTTTTTTAATTTTATATCGTAGATTATTTGGCATATATAAAAATACAATTAAACCTCTTATTTTTCAATACTATATATATAAGGATATATGTATGTTTACAATATTTCTTTTCAATAATGGTGTTTGGGGGTTTCAATCCCGTTCTCATTATCCATTCCCTAGCAAAACTATAGAGTGTAGAACTCCAAGCCTTTCTCACCATACATTTATTTTCAGAATATTCATTTATTTCACATCCTTTATTTTCAGAATATTTTTGTAGAATCATAATGATATATAAATATAGATTTATGTGTTTATAATGTGGCGATTCATCGTCTGATGGCAAGTCTCCACCGAAAGGAAGAGAATGGGTTATACAGATCTACTCAAGCCTTCCCAAGCCTGCGCAGAGACGTAGACATTAATAGTCAAGAAAACAAAAATAAAGTTAAACCTATTAATGTTAGGAAAAATGATAATTACTTACAACTTCTTGATGAATTCTCTAAAATTAACCGAAAACTCAAATTTCAAGGAAAAATAAGCAGCAATTTCATTGAATATTTGCCGATACTGAAAATGACAGAAATAATAGCCTATATCAAAGAAAATAATATAGAAGCCTTCTCCTATGCTACCAACTTTGTAAAACCATTCAAGGTCGTAATCAAAGGTTTACCTGAAGATTACCCCATTGAGGATTTATTTGAAACCCTACTAGAACAAAATTTCAAAGTACTCAAAATGTTACAACTTATTAGTTGACGATTTAAAACGCCACTTCCTATTTATCAAATTCAACTAGAATCTATACCGAATACCTCTAAAATCATGGACCTAAAAATAATTAAATACTTCATAGTTAAAGTTGAAAATAATATCACTCCCCACATAACGTTCCTCATTGCTATAGGTGGCAGAACTTTTATCAGAACAGCGCTAGCTGTTGGTGGCTCCCAGATGCGTTAAATGCACAGGCGACCACCTTAGTAACGATTGCCCCCATGTTAAAGGAGAGGAAGATTTTATCAGATGTTGCAATTGCAGTGGTAAGCACCTTGTTAGTTACAAAGGGTGCACTAGCTTCCCTAAACCCAGGAACAATCTCAAAACTACCCCTAACCTCCCTGTTAGCTCCCAAAACCTCCATAACAGTAATATCCATCATGTTATTATGAAATCCTATGTTTAATCTGTTAATAACGGAACTCAGATAAATAATACCCCTACTTCAAATTCTAGTACTAGCATGATTGCATGCCAAACTCAGTATTAAACCAAATCTAATAACTCAAATATAAAAGAAATTATTGAATTTGGACTATTAATTAAGGAAATTATAACTTTACTTGATTTTCAAGATTTAAGAAGTCTGATCAATTCATTAAAAACCTTCATCAATAACTTAAAGAATACGGCTGACTCTAAGGAGAGCCAATCACTTCTGCTGGACTTCTGTTCCACTTTCACTTAAGATAATTTTTTCCTCCCCATGCTAGTTTACACAACACTGTTTGGTTTTATTGATCTCTACTTGCCAGTTGTGCGACGTTTGAGGACTAGGCCCAGGCAGCGTCGTATAATCATGCTCTATGTGTGCTCTAGGTGAAAAGGAGTTCGACACGGAGTTTTCGCTTCACGAGTGGATCGGTACAGCCAATTTTGGTGCTAAACTTCCGGTAAAAAATTGCTTGGCTCACTGGCGCCATCTATAACTAAAAACCTATTTCTGTAATCGTGAGCTCGTGTCGAGCATTCTTAATACACCATATTAAAACTTTAATGCCTGGCGTATCATTTTAGATACTGCTAAAAATAGCTTGTAGAGTTTTTATATTTTCTTAGAACAAATTTTTCTTTTGAGAGTAGGTAATGGGCAATCTTATAAACAATCTACGAAATTTTCAAGTAATTTCTATTATTTATATTTTTTTTCATTTAGATCTAGATTTTTTGATTTTTTGATCAGCGCTCATAAATTTACTTTTTCAGCAGATACAGACTGAGATCATGACAAATTTGCTTTTTCCATTACACTATAGCTTTTTGCAGAGATTATTTTACCTGCAATATCAAATAAATTTTTTTTCAGGAAGTTTTTCCTTTTTTTTATAAATGTCACTCTATGTTTAAAACGATAACTGATCACTACCATGACATGGTCTAGTATTCAAAATTGTTTGATCTTCAAATTTATTTCGTTCTGTACAGTCCATATTAACTTAGATTTAAGAAAGGCTCCGATATGTAATCGGCAGAAATGACTTAAGCATTAAAGGGTTGTAAATGTGGATATCGGAGGTTTAAGCTGCACAATTTGTGACAAAATCTCAAATAAATAAGATTTATTTGTTTCTAATTGTATGGTCTTTCACTTTTTAAAATCATTAACAATAACTGGTAAAAATATGCAATCACATTGCATTATTCAGACAACGTTTGTTCTCAGTTTATTGTAATGGACAGTAAATAGCCTGATTTAAGCATGAAAAAATTACTCATTGAAATATCATATAATATAATACTTTAGAAGCTTATATTTTTCTATCAAAGAATATTCAAGGAGAATTCTTTTCTACTCTTTACTAAGTGAAATAATTATTCAATATTGCTGTATACGTTTGAGAGGCATAGTAAAATTTAAACTTATAAATATGCTTTGATAGAAAAATGTAAGTTTCTAAATTATTATATTGAATAACGTTTTTTCAGAATAATGCTTTTATCTTTAAAAATCAGGCTGTTTATTGGCCATTATAGACAGCTTGAGATATAAAGTTCATAATAGCAAAAAAAATATATATATTTATAATTCAGGTAACAAACAATAAAAAGGAGAAAATAGAAAATTGACTAAAAATATTGTCAGAATTGTAAATAAAATAATAAAAAAAAACTGCCTAATTAATTCAATAGTTTTAGTTAATATATTAGTTAATAGATGGCGCGAATGATGTCCCGATCCACTCGTCCAGTTTCATCCTTCCTGTACGCCGCCACTGCTGCTCTCCAATTCTCAAGGTCACCTCACTGATTTGAGGAATGAACCGCGCATATAGGTTTCCTCCCTTTTGGTGAGACATTTACATCGACAGCGTTCTGTACAACAAGATGTCGTATTCATTTCCTTCTGTATATAAAGTCTTTTAACTGCTTACTAGGTCTCGTACCATCTTTTTAATAAGAAACACCACAATAAATTGGTGGTGGTATTCGTTGGCACCAGAAAGTGGTTGCATTTTATAAATTCCACAATTTTGTCAAAAGGTAAAAAATATTTTTTTTAAATTATTTTTTATATAAAATAATTTTTTTTAAATACAGCACTATATTCCCTAGATTGACTTTTCCAGGTATGAATTCAGTAGTTAATTTTCATTTTAGTAACTAGCATTTCCTATGAATTTTTCTATTTCTGAAACCGAAAGCATATTTAAAATTACAGTGGGAGTTAAATTATATAATGATAGCTAAACTACTTTTCGAAACATAACGGACGATAAGATTGTTTTCAAGGTCAAGGTACGGCATTTTTTACAATTTTCTTAACTATTCGCTGCCAAACCGACTGTCATAAGTGCATTTTCCAGTATGTTGATCACTCTTTGGCGAGTGATTGGCAGCAAATGGGTCAAAGAATAGTACCTCCTTATAATATTTTTGCCTTGAAGTAAAATCTAATATTCATTGTAAATCGGAAGTTTCCATTAAATGATTGTGTTTCTCCCTGTAGTTATTCATCATTAATTCCTAGAAATAGTTAATTATTCTTGCAGTAGTTACATTAAGTACTTTATATTAAATAAAAGTTCTTATTGTAAATGCAGTATGTTTCAGCTTTATGCGCTCCATACTGCAAGTGCAGTTCTATATACTCATTGTTAGAAGATATGTATGTAGTATATTGCTGTAATTATTAGTTCATTCCAGTATTTAGTAGTTTTTGTAATAGCAGTAGTTAATGTAAGTATATAGTTTTTACTTAAGTGTACATTTGTAATATGTGTTAGAAACAGACATACTAATTTAAGACTGCAGTACATTGCAGAAGTTTCACAGTCCAGTCATATTAATGGGACCACTGCCTACTCTTGACGTTAACATTAAATAACCAAACGCGGAAGGCACGTGTCATCAGCAAATTTAATGATTCTATAAAAAGTGTTGTAATCATTCAGAAAACCTTTCAGTCCTGAAGAAACGAAGTGATTTATCCGACATCCAAAATGGAATGATCATTGTCTTTAAGGGCAAGGGTGGGAGCATTCCAAAATAGCTAATTTTATAAACTGTTCGTGGTCTGCCGTGGTAAAAGTATACAATGCATTGCAAAATGGCAATATTCAAAATGTGATGCAAAGGTGATGAATATCAAGGGGTCATCAATAGTGTCTCCCCGACCACGGTTCATCGAACGCTGTTCAGTATGGGCCGTAGACGCTTGGTTAATGCATCTTCTGACTGCTATTTATCGGCAACGAAGGCTGGAATTTGCACTCCAGTACCACAACTAGACTTCTACTGAGTGAAGACATGTGGCTTCTTCCACTGAATCACGTTTTATGCTTCATCAGATAGATGCACGTTGCTGTAGACGGTTTGAATCTTCTGAAAGCAAATACCTTGCAACATTTGCCAGAAGTGTCCAAGATGGAGGAGGGATCATTTTGATTTGAGGAATGTTTTCGGGGCATTCCCTTGGTTCACTCATCATTGAGGAATGAACTATGAATAAACACAAGTATACATTTATTCTTGTGGATCATATTCGTCTCTAAATTCGAATTGTTTTTTCTCGGGATTATGGCATCTACCAGCAGGAAACTGCGACGTGTTACGAAGTTAGCCGTGTCCGTGCAGGATTCCAAGAGCAACAGGATCAGTTTACCATACTCCCTTGGTCAGTAATTCCCTGGAATCAAACTGAATAGAGAATCTGTGAGACCAGCTTGAACTAGTTGTTTGCACCAGGGATCCTCGAACGCGCAACCTTGCGCAGCTGGCCATGTCACTGGAGTCGGCTGGGCTGAACATCCCACTGAACACTTTCAAGAATCTGACTCTCTTCTTGCATGTCTAGCAACAGTCCGCTAAGCAAAAGATGGTTTTTCAGGAGTTTGATAGGTAGTCACATTAATGCAACTACACTGTGTGTTATCAAGATGGGCATAAAATCCACCAATGTTTGACTAGTTACTCTGAAAATCTAGTTTATTTAAAATAGCTTAGGAGATTCTAAGTAAATTGTGACGGTAAGTACAGAATTAATTTAATTTTTGTTAGAAATCACATAGAGAGATTTTTAAGTAAGATTTTAATTAGGCGTCTCGAATTAAAGTTGAATTTAAACTATAAAATCACCTCAAATCTAAAAGGAAATGAGTTATTTATACATTTTTTTCATGTTACGCTTCAACGAATAATTAATTAATTCAAAATAAATAAAGCGAGATGATTTTATCAATAATTTGTTTGTAAAATGAAAAGATATCTACTAAAGCTTCTCTGTTTAAAATTATGTTATTTTATTAATACAAAAATGGAATACCAAATAAAATTCCAAAATTATTTTTACCGTAAAATTAAATTTAAATAATAAAAGTCTAAAAAACAAACTATGCATATTTTTCTATCTATAAGTAGAAAAAAATTATAAGAGAAGAATTATGTTTTAAGTTATCAGTATTCAACATCAGATATTCATCAGATACACTTTCTCAGAAAATAACCAGATGTTTGTAGCAAAAGGAAAGAAAATAGTAAATTTGCATAAAAATCTTTAGTCAAGCAAATTATTTCTCTTAAATTAAATTTCACGTGTTTGCCTAGCATAAAACAAGTCGGATTATTACTATTAATTTCTGATAGATTTCTATTTAAAACGTTAGATTTTAAAATATTTATTGTGAAACTACATTTACTGGTATTAAACTAGTTTAAAATTTTCTTTCAATTTTCCCATTTCATATTATTTTATAGTCTTACTCAGTAGTGGGGTATCAAATATTTTAGGTAAGTTGATTACTATAATATTACTACTACCATAAGAACTAATATTATTTGTTCATCCAAATCAATTAAACTATCTGCAATTTTTCTTATTTAAAGAAAAATATTCTTAAAATATTTTAATTGACTTTGATCATTATTTTCTATATTTTACATTAATCATGTGTTGTGAACATATCTTAATCATCTGATCATTATAAACTGTAGAAATAGATTAAAATCATTAATATACATTAATAGAAACAAATAAATCATTGAATAGCGTACGTCTCTTCTATCTAATTATATTTGAATTTAATATAATGAGGTAAAAATTTAGTTGTCCTATTAGAAATTGTTTATTTAAGATACGTGAGTCACATTAATGTATATATTCTTAAATATTCAAAATTTTAATAAAATGTGAATCACATTTATTGTTGTTCTATACAGAGTCAATATTTACTTAAATTTTCTTTTTGCTTTGGGTCACTAATTTTACACTTTGAGAATGCAGCTAATCTAACTAAACATTAATTATAATTTATTGTTCCTTCTGAAAATTTGTAAATAATCCAAAAGAGAAAAGATTAAGTAATTAGTAATTGTGTAATTGAAATGTTTTACAGTTAATTTGAGGAATAAAAGTGTGAATTTAGCTGATATTTCAATTCATTTTTTGTTTAAAAGGATGCTTTAGCCAGATTTCTTTGAAAATTTGCAATTTTGATGCGTATAAAACAAACTATAATAAATATATTTCAAAAATATTATTTAAGAAGATAATTTGGATATTTCTCTGTGATTTTAAGTCAAAGATTTGCATTTTTAAAAATGGTTGTACTTCTATAAATCATAAAAAGGTACAATTTTTTACAAAAATTCAATTTTTCATGAAAATGAAAAAAGTAATATGATCGGCATTGGATTCACATATAGACTATTTTGAAGTGAACCGAGGCCAATGTTTGGAAAGTAGAGGTCACTAATTCAGGGATCTACATATTTGAAACACTTAATTCTTATTTTTTAAATAAAAAGACTAAACTGCTTATACTTGTGACTGCGGGACCTATAAAATAAGAAAAAAATGAGACAAATTTTATCTTTACCAAACATTTTTGATAAGCGTAAATTTGAATAAATATAATATGATCCTCTACAGCAGCGATAGATTTAGGTTCTCGCTTTTATAACAATAATGCAAATAAAGAAGTTTCTCATTAGAAACTGTGTATAGAATTGCTATGCCGTGATTAAGCTGATGCGATGATTTATTCATAATTCACCTGGGAACAGTCATATGGGGAATGCAGTCACTCAAAGAATATAATATATTGTTTTCTAGGAATTGAATCTCAGTTTTATGAATCACACCGAATGTATATTACTTTTGTGTTGTATAATTCTAACCAATATAAAAGTAAAATCCATTAATACAACAAAATTGTTTATTGGAAATAATATTTGAGGTCAAAGTACAAAATCTTGAAGTTATAGCTAGAGAAAGATTGTTGTATTTCAGTTTTCGGCAGTGAAACCAGCATATTATATAATCATATTATAATCTTATTGATGAAAGTTAAATTAAACATGCGTTTTTTTTTTTTCAATCAGCCTAGTCAGGAACAGTGAAACCTATATGTTCTTATCAAAATTAGGCCTTTGCCGTTGTCTGGTTTCTTACTCTGTTGTATAAACTTATGCAATTTTGTTATCTTTAAATTCTCCAGTTTTACCATCTTCATACATACCATTTAAAATTATCTTTATATATACCATTTACTATTAACTTTGAATATTTCTCTGTGATATTAAGTCAAATATTTGCATTTTTATAGCAGTCGTACTTCTATAAATCATAGAAAAAGTACAATTATTTACAAAAATTCATTTTTTAATGAAAATGATAAAGTAATGGGATCGGCATTATATTCACATGTCGGCTATTTTGAAGTGAACTGCGACCAATGTTTGGAAAGTAGAGGTCATTAGTTTAGGTATCTACATATTTGATACACT
>CM063506.1:8514100-8534100 GCA_032207245.1 Pardosa pseudoannulata
AAATAATTTATATTACCAAATGAATCTATAAAAATTATATAACATGGATTTTCAAATTATGTGTGTTGTATATGTTTTATGATCCCGATAGTGGGTACAATAGACCACTAGTTGCTTTTATATAAAACTTCAGTCATATTTTTAATACTGTAGACATTTTAATTCCAGGAAATTTTATATTTGAAAATATTTTCAATTATCAAGTTAGAATTAAATTTCGTCAAACATTAAAATACATAAATTATTTACTTATTTTTTTCATGCATTAAATCAGGTGCAATAACGTCTAAATAGATTTTTCTTTTTTCTTATAAAATAACTGACGAAATATGGACAATTTCAGTTTCTTGTCATTATCTCTGGAAAAGTCTGACAAATTAATCACTTATATTAAAATATTGGGGAGGAATAGTCTGTAAAGCATTAAAAATTCATTCACGCCAAGCAGAATTTAAATATATTCATTCCTTATCGAATTAAGCAGCATGAATCTAGAATACGATTTTGCTGAGTGTTACAACACTTCGTCGGTGATTTTTTATGCATTTTATTTAATTTAACGTGAATTCGTATTCAGAAATTCAAACATGAAAAATTTTCAGCTTTATATTTGAGCATATCTAGTTATTTTTTGCAGTTGAAATGGGTATAATTTATAATGCTTTTTCTTCCTATCTGAAATGGTTGAAATATTATTTTTTTTACAAAAATATCAAGTCGATGTTTATTTAAAATGCACTAACCGAAAAGCTTTAAAAATTAAAAATATTTGAACTAACCGCAAACATATAAATTCATGGAATTATATCTTACAATTTAAATTTTCTCTGAGATAAAGAATTAAAAAATGTCATAGGGTTAGTATAATATGGCATATAGAATGTAGATGATAAATTTTTAATTCCTATGAGATTTTTTTCAAAGTGTTAGACTTTTATAAAGTTAAAAACGAATATTCTCTGTTATTAGAATCACTTATTTAAATAGTTAGTTGCGTTTGTAAATAGTATTTTTTTCTTAGCTAGTATAGAATTCTGGTATGGATGCATTGTTTATTTAGTAGGTTTTGTTTAAAATTACTATTTATACTGCAAATGTAATTTCTTTGAAAGTTTATTGTGTTAAATAACATTTCAGTTTGATTTCCTGATATTTTTATATTATTGTAAGTATGTAACAGAAACCCAGTGGTTTTGGACTGGGCAAGGTTGACTCAGCCTTTCATCCCTTCAGTGGGTAGATGAACTGAGGACCAAGCATGCTTGGGAACTAAGCCCTGGGGGTTCTGCGTAAGATTGACCAACTAACTGGAACATATGCTTCGCACTCCAGGGCCATTGGTCACGTAAACGGAGATTAGCACCGTAGGCCTTGCCCCCCCCCTAGGGACTGTTGCACCGAGGAGTTTAGTTTTTTATGTAAGAAGGAATCAGACGTAGAACAAAGGTTATAGCAACAAAATTGAATTTAAAATAACTCAGCAATACAACTACGTTGACGAAAACTATAGAATTGACATTTTAGAAAGCACATGATAATTATTTTCCAATATAGGAAAACAATAATCAGAAACATTAAGTTGGTTATATAAAAATAATAAAAGACCCTATAACCATACGGAAAAAAATGTCATTTAATGTATATTTTTTGAATAATTTTGTTTTTTATATATATTGATGAATTTCACACTTCTTTACATTAGGCTATTTTTTCATTAATTTTAAAAGTTAGCAGTTTTTCTGTAATTCATATTGTAATTATTTATATATTTTATATAAAAGTTCGACTGAAGTAAAATTTAAAAAATGTTGTTTAATGTTTAGTTTGGTTTGGAGTGCTACGGTCTACGTTTTGCAACACGAGGGCTAATGAGTCCAGGATCTTCAGCTTAAAGCCGATTCCAACCGGCTACTAATACCCATGCCACTGTGGGATTCTAACCACCGATACCGAAGGCCAGAACCCTAACCGATCAGCTATCGTTCCGCTAAAGTGTGCTTTAATTAATTTTAGATTTTATTTTTTAAATTTTTTCAAAAGCGTATAATTAGATTGAGTAGTATATAAGCGGATATTTTTTATCTTGATATATTTTAGAATAAATTATCAGATATGAATAAATTTATTTTTTTATCATTATCTGTAGAATATTTTGACATTTGAATCACTTAAATCAAAATATCGCAAAAAAATCTGCAAAACGTTAAAAATGAATTCACGCTAACCAAAATCTCAATTTATTTATTCCTTGGTGAATCAAACAACATGAATGCCACTACAGTAAGTTTCTGCTGCATGCTATGACACTGTATCTGTAACAAGCAAATATGTAACAAGAAATCAGACGTAAAACAATGGCTATAGCAACAGAATTGAATTTATTAATCAACTCAGCCATACAACTACATTGACGAAAACTCTAGTATTGGCATTGTAGAAAGTATATGGGTATTATTTTCGAATATATGGAAAATAATACTCAGAAACATTAACTTGGTTAAATAAAAAAATAATAAAGGATACTATAAACATTTAGAAAAAATATCATTTAAAGTATATTTTTTGAATAACTATATTTATAATTTATCACTTTTGATATATATCGAAGAATGTCACACTTCTTTATATTAGGCTATTTTACTTTAATTTTAAAAGTTATTTATATATTTTATATAAAAGTTCGGCTAGAGTAAAATTTAAAAAAGTGTGTTTTAATTAATCTTATATTTTCTATTTTTAATTTTTGCCCCAGCATATAATTAGATTAAGTAGTATATAAGCGGATATTTTTATCTTAATTTGTATAACTGATCAGATATAAATAAATTTATTTTTCTATCATTATCTATAGAAAATTTCGACATTTGAATCACTTAAATCAAAATATTGTAATAAAAATCTCCAAAACGTTAAAAATGATTCACGCCAAACAAAATCTCAATTTATTTATTCCTTAGTGAATCACACAACATGAATGCCACTACAGTAAGATTCTGCTGCATGCTATAACACTACATCTGTGATTTTTCTGCATCTTCTTTAATTTTACATAAATTCGTATTCAGATATTCTAAGATGAAAAATTTCTATCTGTATATAAGGCAGGAATCTAGTTCTTTTTCGCAGCTGAAATGCTATTACAATGCATGTTTCTGCCTGTCTATAATGCTTGAAAAAAGATGTTCTATAAATTTTTTAAATCGTTGTTTATTTAAAATCCCTCTACCGAAAAGCTATAAAATTTTAAAAATATTTGAACTAACTGTAAATATACAAATTCATGGAATTTTGTCATGCAGTTTAAATTGTTTCTAAGGTAATACAATAAAATATACAAAGGCGTAAATGTATATTTTATTGTATATAGTATGTATATCATAAGTTTTCAATTTCTTTGTGTTTTTTCTAAACTGCTTTACCTATTTGAACTTTTTTAAAACAAAATTGCTCTATCTTCACATGCTACTATTTTTATTCTAGATATTTTGCTTAAATAAAATCTCTCTCAACTAATAGAAATACTAAACTTTATGTATTGTGTATTGAATAGATAGAATTTTACTTTCAATAACTATGAATCTTGAATTTTGGTTTTCTTTTAAGTCAATTAATTAGTATAAAGGTTCAGTAGTAATGGTAATCAATTATTGAATAAGGTAATTACTTACCTTTATTTTTTTATCCTTTGAATTTGATTTGAAGAATCCTTAGAAATCGAAATAATGAGCCAAAAACAGAAGTATATTGTTGAATGAAACTTCCTTTAATGACGAAACAAGAATCGAAGTTACTTAAAATTAATTTAGAATTTAGAATTAGGTTTGAAAACACATGTTGAACACTGAATATGAGTGGATTAGACGAAAAAAATAATAGAATTAAACACAAAATGCAAATCCAACAGCCATCTTTTCTGTCCTTGAATACTAAAAAAAAACAATAAAAACCGTTACATGGTGATGCCATCTATTGAAATACAAACAATTAGAACAGAAACCATGGACAATAAAGAATAAAAATGAAACAAATATTATGAATTATTTAAAAATTAAAATTAAAATAGTAAGTCTTTTATGAAGACTGAACATATTGTCTCTTCGGTAGATTTTGTTTTAAATTCCTATTTAACCAAAAAGTATAACTTATTTGAAAGAATATCATGTTAAATCCTATTTATGCAGAATTTTCTATATATTATTATTAAGAGGTAACAGGAAATAAAACTTGGAAAGAATTTTAAGCAATAAAATGGAACTTCACTGGTCTTGGACAAACATTATAGAAAATATATTTTATTATTCTTTGTAAATATATGAAGAATAATAATTAAAAACATTAATTTCATACGCTTATAAATGTACTGAATTAATTCTTATGAAGATCATTAATTTTAATATATCTCTTTTCAAATCTATCGTAAGATTTTACCCCAATTTGCATTTTGTTATTGCTGCTTTAATTTAGAAAGTCTTCAATATTTTTGTATTTCATGTCGTATTTATTCATTTTTTTATAAAAATTTGAATGAAATAAAATTTTTCAACTATACTTTAATTAAATTTAAGCTTACTATTTTATACTTCCCTCCACGAATTTAATTAAGTCAGTAACGTTTAAGAGAAAATTTTATCTTCCTCTACTATAGAATAACCGTAAAAAAAGAACACTTTCTATTTTTTATCATGATTTGTACAAATTTTCGACATTCTAAACACTTAAATAAAAATATCGTAGAGGAAAATCTGCAAAACTTTAAAAATGCTTTTACGAAAACCAAATTTAAATTTATTTATTCCTTAGCGATTTAAACAGTATGAATACCACTAGAGTAGAGTCTGCTGAATGTTACAACATCGCGTCTGTGAGGTTTCTGCATATTATTTAATGTAACATGAATTTGTATTAAGAAATTATGAGATGAAAAATTTTTATCTGTATGTGTTAGAATACCAAGTTAATTTTCACAGAAGTAGTGGAATACATTAAAATATTGTTTTTTTCCTTTCTCCAAAGCATGAAAAATTACTTTTTTATTTAAAGGAAATATTTCTAAGTTGATGTTTATCTAAAATTCATTTACCGAACAGATATAAGGACTTAAAAAAAAGTTAAATATACCTTAAGTATAAGCTCATGGAATTGTATCTTAATGTTTAAATTTCCTCTGATATAAAATATTAAAAAGATGCAGTATAGTGTTGCATATGAAATTTACTTATTATGCAGCACTATACTTGACTATCGTTTATTATCCTTATCGTTTATTTTTAATTTCTTCGGGATATTTCCAACTCGCTGTACCTTCATATGCATTTCTAAAAATAATTCACTACTTTTATTCTCTATTTATTTATTCTCTACTTCTCTACTTTTATTCTCTATTTAAAATTCCTATTTATTCGAGCAATGTACTTATATTAAAGAATATCGTCTTTGATCGACTTTTACTGCAAAGAATGTTTTGATATATTTATAATTACATTAATTGTAATTTTGAGAAAAATATAATATTAAATTTGATTTAGTTTAGAGCACTACGGCCTAATGTTTAGCTACACGAGGGCTATAGCGACCAACGAGAATGGAGGTTAAATGAGACCAGGACCTACTAATTTGAACTGATTACAAAACACTACGAACGACCATACCAGCAGCGAGATTTGAACCCCGCGACCTCTCAGTGCATCGCTCTACCACTTCGGCTATATTTTTGGCTCCCACTTGACTTAAGACACAGGTTTGATGAATTAAAATTCTATTTTTTTACCGATTTAGCCATATAGCATGACTGGTTTGAGATTCCTGAAATTAACATTTTACAAAGTATATTAATATTTATTATAAAATATACTATAAATAAATAAGATATTCAAGACGAGTTTAGATGCATAATAGATCCCATAGAAGCGCAAGAAATAATGAATAACAATTCACAAGAATAATTCATTAATATCTCTCTAGGCTTTTGGATGTGAACTGCGAATAATAATTCACAAGAATAATTCTCTAATATCTTTCTAGGCTTTTGGATGTGAACTACGAATAATAATTCACAAGAATAATTCATTAATATTTTTCTAGGCTTTGGGATGTGAACTACGAATAATAATTCACAAGAATAATTCATTAATATCTTTCTAGGCTTTTGGATGTGAACTACGAATAATAATTCATAAGAATAATTCATTAATATCTTTCTAGGCTTTTGGATGTGAACTACGAATAATAATTCACAAAAATAATTCATTAATATCTTTCTAGAATTCAGCATGGTAGACTGATGGGTAGGACACCAAGATAAACCACCTATTGTTTCTGTGGCCGAAACCTGCTGCAGACATGTATTAACCGATCCCAAGAGGATTAAAGCAATAACTCAGCATATCACTGGAATTCGTGTAGCAAAACTGTAGACCGTTGCTCTACAAACGAAACCGAAACCTACTGGTGTGCTTCTACTGACATATGCTTTATATTTTAAGGAAAACTATTGATAATCTAATTTGCAGTATATAATTTTTAATAATACCTATTAGAAATAAATGCTTTAATATAATGTGAAATGCAAATTATTACTTTACTATATAGATTAAAGTATTCTTATATAAATCTATTACAGTTATATCCCTGATAAATTCTTGTATTTATAGAGACCATTTATACAATAAATATTATTTCGATATAAATCGGTGAGTAATGATAAATTATTTATAATGACAATAATCAAAGGTGTGTTTTGTCACAAGTTCAAATAAAAATTATATTCAATCATCACCGCGAGATTAATTCAGAACATACGGTAGCTGGAGTTCAGTTCTCTTGTTGTCTTTTCAAAGTCCATTTTATGATTGCATTAAACAAACACAGTTTATAACATATAATGGTCTAAAACATATAAAAATGACCACGCTTTGACAGCTTTTTCCCACACAATACACAGACACACGCACTCACACACACATATATGCACACATATACTTATGTGTAAATATATAAGTAATCCAGGAATTATAAAACTGTTGGACATTATATCCCATATTAGTTTTACTTGCCCGGGCTATTGGGCAAAGAGAATACTAATCAGCTAGCAGTAATAAGGAATGATGCAGTTTGACAACATTGAAGAGAACGACAGAAATCTAATTAAAACATTACTTTAGAGCTGCTAAAACGCATATCTTTAATAATCAATGAAAGACAAAAGAATGCCACAAAAACCACTCTGCTTTAAAAGAGGTGAACCCAAAAACGAAGACAGAAAGAATTTTCCCAAGGGACAAGAAACAGCGAATTAGCGAATTTAAGTGTTAAGATCAGAAAAACCTGGAGACATTTGCCGGCGACATCTGTAAAGCCTGTTGAATAGACAAAAAATTTATATCTAGAGGATAGAAAGTTTTGAGAATTGTATCTAAAGAATTTTATGTTGGAGACGTTCCTTTGATTAAGATATTTAGAGGCTGGGAAAAAGATTTTGAAGAATTAGAATGGGAGGGACGAGATTTCTAAGGAAATATTAATTTGAATAATTTTGATATATTACATATCTATCTATCTATCTATCTATCTATCTATCTATCTATCTATCTATCTATCTATCTATCTATATATATATATATATATATATATATATATATATATATATATATATATATATATATATATATATATATATATATATATATATATATATACATATATATATACATATATATATATATATATATATATACATATATATATATATATATATATATATATATATATATATATATATATATATATATATATATATATATATATATATATATATATATATATATATATATATATATATATATATACAATTGATCACGTGATACAAAATATCCATGTTTAAAGAGAACGCGCTATTAGCTAAAGTAGTACAGACAGAGGCTGAGTTAAGTCTATAGCGTGTCTGGAGGGAAAAATCAAAATTACCGCGCAAACCCCGAACTCTCTTTATGAACAAAAGTTATTAAATTAATATTAAAATAACAAATTAAGGTATTTTAATATTACATATATATTACAGCTCTGCCTAAAAATTCTTTCAGGTCAATATTAAATAATCAGATAAATGTTTTTATTGTAGATGCCTTAAACATTCTAAAAAAATGAAGATACACTCTTTTGTTTCTAAAATATTCTTCTGCTAAAATAGCGCATTCAATAATAATATTTAAAAATTAAAGAGTTTAGAAAAGGAATATTGTGGTATGTTTTCTTCCGACATCAGAAGAATTATTTCTAGATATGAAAATAATAACAATACCTTGTAAAATTCGACTGAAAGGAAAATTTCGAAAACTGTCTGAAAAGTTAAGATCTTCTAGTTTAATTCTAAGGAATTTTTCAATATTAAAACGTGATACACATGATTGTTTTTAAGTACAGGATTTTGACTTAAGGTACCTATAATACTCTTACAGGATTTTTTTTAAAGTAAAAGTAGTAGTTTAGATTTAACGGAAGATTAAATTAAAATTTTTGCTTTTTGACTCAAAAAAGATTATCCTCTCTCAGACTCTTTTTTTTTTATTTTAATAGAAATAATTTTGCAAAGAAGTACTGTATTTCTTTCTCTTTAAAAAGAGGCATTGTATCTTTAAAAAGCTAAATAAACTAGTTTAGCATAGATTGTTTTATCATAAAATAAAAATTTATTTTTTAAAGCGAAAAATATCATAATAAAAAACCATAATAAATCTTAATAATTTTTACTATAATAAAAAGTTTAAAGCTTTATAAAAACTATTTACTTTTACTATTTTAAATAATATTTTTAATGTAACCAGAAATATTCTCTAGAAGTAAAATAATAAATTTACTTTATTACATGTGAATTTTCGTAAGGTATAATTGATAACATAAATCTCAATCTGAAGCTCATTATCTGTGTTACTCTACGATCCTTAGTTATTAAAATATGAGCAATACTTTTTTATTTTGTAGAATGATAAGTAATAAAATTCCTATAATATCTTACCTATGTTCATCTTTTTTTCTGTTTTAAACTAAAAAACAACAAATAAGTGCCTTTAAATTCATGACATTTCTGCGATTAATGTAGAAAAATTTAACTATTGATAAATAATCATTTATTTTTTGTAATTTCTAAGAGTATTATATCAATAAAGAATGTATATCAGTTTTATTGTTTATTTTTTAAAATGCATTAGCTATCTTTGATTTTCTTAAAACGTTTTGTATATTCAAAAGAATAAATATTACTAATAAAACACTCACATATATTTTGAATTAAATAATTAATGAATTAGAAACATAGAAGAAATTTGATAAACCAAAAAGAAATTATTACAATAGTATTAAAGAAAATAGAGAACATTAGATTCAATTATCTATATAAGGTTGAGTATTGGTGTGATTTTAATGATATTATAATTATTAAGCGTTATTTAAGAACAGAAGTTAAATTCCTTTTAAAGTATATTTCAAATGTATCCATAATACATAATGGCAATTATCGTTGTTCATCATTATTAAAATAAAATAGAATACCTGAAAATTCAAGACTAGGCTCGTAATTCGATCTGTAAAGCATAAAATCGACTTTAGAATTAGAATTATTTGTCTCAAATAAAGGAATTATGTTAGAAACTTCTGGAATAGGAGCATTTAATCGCCTGTCAATTTCTCAATTTTTCTATTGTTGGTTGAAAATATTACTTAGGATTACAAATTGTACAACCACAAGCATCAATTCCCGATGTTTTGCATGAAATCCTCCTTTGAACTGAATCGAAAAAAAATTACCTCTGAAAAACAGAAAAAAAATAATACTGCAGAAAATATAAAGTATTTTGTTGCACGTTTTCAATTTATGATTATCAATTTAATTTTATTTTTTTATAAAAAGTTTACCAAGCAGAAATTATTTTGTCAATTAGTCATAGGATTTATATGTGTAATAAATTCGCAATTGAAATTATTATTAATCATTTAGATTTCCTTAGAAAATATTATTTAGGAATTGTTATAAATTAATCTAAAAAAGTGTTTAAATGACAAATGCATTTATGTAAAAACAGTAATAACACTCATAAATTTTATACTTTGACTATTGAATATTTAAAACTGCTATCCATTTTCACGAAACCAAAACATATTAAGAATACTTTTATAAAAACTTTTTTTATGGAAATGATAGAAATATTCATTTCACACAAAACATCTTTAACTGGATCAATTTTTATTTACTTATTTAAATAAAGATAATATCCATCTTATCACCAAAAACATGTTTTACACATTTAAAAACAATCTTTTGTTCGCCTATCTTTCTCGTTCTCATAATATTTTTGTAATTTATTTTAACTATTTAACAATTATATCCTTTTTTTTAATTTAGTAATAAGCACAATTTTAGCTATATCTAATACCTAATATATACTTTTTTACTGTGTAATTCTAACATATACACAGTAAAATAGGCAGGCAATATTCTTCAAAGTTTTCAGTATATGGAAGTAGAAAAAGTGTTGTTAGAGACCTTAAATATAGGGTTAGCAAGAAGTAAGTTCCCCACTTTAGAGGATTCCAAAATACGTGCCATTGGTTGAAATGAAATACAATTTGGACTACAGATAAATCCAATGAATGCACTTGACATTTATTACATAAAATATTAGTACAAATATCCTCCTATAGATGGCTGATAGATATTAAAAAGTAGCATTAAAGGCATTTCCCCTCAATATGCCCTTCTTCATATTCAACAATATGCTGTCATTGCAGAATCATCTGGAGGAATATCAAGAACATATCGCCGAATGCTGTCGTTTAGATCTGGCACTGATGCTGGTATTTGATTGTAGATCTTAAATTCAGAAAACCCCACAACCAAAAGTCTGAAGGGGTAATATCTGTGGAACGATCATCTTGAATAATGCACATACAGACATCTCTCCGTTCCCTCATCATACGACGAAATTCTTATAAAATTGCAATGGAATTCAGCTAGTTCTGGTAAAAAGTCTTACTAGTAGCGCTTTTTCTTGTAACGGCGGCATATTCAGCAGACAAGAAACTAAGCCTCTACTTAACTTAAGGATTACAGCGCCATCTATAGTTGGGGTTTCGTACTAATATTTGGTTTGGTTTGGAGTGCTACGGTCTACTTTTTGCAACACGAGAGCTAATGAGACAGGGACCTACAGCTTAAAGCCGATTCCGAACGGGGACGAATACCCATGCCGTACTGATATATGGAATAAATGTCTAGAGCATTATTTGAATTATCTGTTTTTCTAAGTATATCTCATTTGGACCAATAAAGTATTCCAGAGTCTTCAGAAGTAAAGAACTTATTTCTTGCTAACCATGTATATGTCTGTGACAAACCACATGTTTACTGAAGTACCTTATAATCTATTTCCTTATTTCCATAATACTTTGTTAATTATAAAAAATATCATTCATATGATGACAAGTCAAAACTTTAAATATAAAAATATGTAAAAAGAATTCATTTAGAATTGGCTGCCAATGTATTTTTACATTCTTGAATTCCAGCGTTAATATTGTAATGGAAATACTCATTTAAACATTATATATAAGATTATCTTAGTTTTAAAAACCAAACTAAGCTAGCAAGTACTGTTTACAATTACAACCGAAAACAAAAGTGTAGATTAACCATGGGAAATTAAATAAAAAATAATGACTTACCGTTTTGTCCTTGTTTCAATTAAACATTGAGATTATTTAGCACTAAACTTTATGAACTAAAAGAAATAAAATCTAATGAAAAAATGACTTTAAGGTATCCGACTACGTTGAAAACGTCATTATTTTGGGAAACAATCATAATCTTTTTTTATTTCTCTGTTGTAAAATTTCAACTATTAGGCTTCTAAATCTGTTTTTGGTTTGTCTCTACGGCATTTTAAAGACAAGTTACAACTGTTTAAACATCAGTGACAGCTGTCAAAACAAAACGGAAGTAGTAATTTCGGAACCGGAAGTTGTGAATTTAAAGCCTTTTAAAGATAAAATTTTTGGACAAAACTTTTTAAATTTTCATGAAAGTTAGTTTAAACATTTTTTTGGTATTTTTAATAATTAGCAACTTGGCAATTAGAAAGTTTTGAAGCAAAAAAGTGTGGGGAATTTTAAACGTGTATTTTAAATTTTTAATACTTAAAGTTGCTTTCATAAACTTCAAATGCGTTTTTCTAAAAACGATATTTTTAATAAAATGTTGAAACTTGAAATGTGATTTCTCAAAAAGTTTTTGAAATATTTTGTTGAAAATTATTAGGAATGCTTTTGATAGTATGTACTAGTAAATGGCCTAAAAGCTTTAAATTAGGATAATGTTTATTGATGTTAGTCTCACAGTTAGATATAAAGGTAATGAAAATTCGTAAAAAATTCAATGTGTATGATTTTGAAGGATCAAAATGTTTTACCAAATGAAAATTAATCAAAGATTTTATGTGATTCACTAGTCCTGTGTATAAGAAAAGTATTGCATCAGAAAATATTGAAATAATTTAATTTATTAAAAAATTAGACCTGAGAAAAAACCGAATTTGTTTGCTAAATTTTCTTTATTTATTAGAAATTTCATAAAAACTTTTCCAGGAATAAATTTTTTAAGTGCAATTCTCTATGATAATATAGAAAATAGATCTAAAAATGTAAGAGCATGAGCTAGTTTCTACGTTTAAAGAAAAAAGTTCTCTGAAAGTAGAAGGATACTTTAAAGACTTACGTAATAACACAGAATTTATTCCATTAGAGTACATACAAAATACATCAGAATTAATATAAACATATCGTAGAGAGCGCCATCTAGGGACTGGCTAATTACGGAACTCAAGACTGAACACACTGCCGTAATGAATTTTGAAAAGTTTCAGTGTTACGTGTGTATGTACGATATAGGCAACTGTGAATTTGAATATCCATTATTCTGATCATACCTGAGCCAGTTTTCATTATTTTCTATTGATGACTGTCCCTTCGAACGGTGATATGTATCTCCCATAACTAAAAAATGATTAGACATGGAATGTTTAAAGTTTATGACTATTATAACGTCTTGTTTGCAACATTTTCTTTTTTATTGTAGTTTGCACTTTATGTTGCATAAAATTTCAATATAACACGCGTTAAGGCTATAGGGTAAAAATGAAATTTCATAAACTCTAGACGGAGTCTTGTATTAAAGACTATAACATCTAGCCATTCTCCTGATCTTTGAATTCTAATCGTAATCTCTATACCAAATCTCTCAATATAATATATATTAGCGCTGTGAAGACAAATGCAATAAAGATTAGCTATAAAATGTTAAACTTATGTATTAAAGACTATTATTATATCTTGTTGTGCTCTTCATCTTTTGAATACAATTTACTCTTTATAAAACAAAACATTTCACTATAACGTATATTAACACTCTCAGGAAAAACAAAACAAAAAAAAATATTCTGAAAATGCATAAATTTTGTGCATAGAAATATTACAACATCTACTTTAATCTACATTTTATAAAATAAAAAATCTCGTTAGGCAGTTCATCATCTCTATCATCTTCATTGCAAATCAAAAATATCGCCGTATTCATGCTAGTTTTTAACAATGTATTTGAAATAGTTGAAAAAAATGTTTCCATTTTTTTGGAAACAAAAGAAGAGTTGTAATCGTGTGTGAAGAATAATTTTGAATTTTTACTTTTCTTGAATCCTGATATAGAATAAATTAATTATGGTAATCACGAAGTATTTGAGTTTAGAATAATATATCTATATAACCAAATGTCTCAATACAAAAAAATATTATGAAATTAACATAAAAGTTTCAAGAATATTATACTTTTAATCATTTTACTTCATTTCCATTATTACTTTAAATACATATATTTAACTTCACCAATGCATTAAATATAACTAAAACTAAATAATGTAAAGATGTTATATCTTTCATAGTATTAAATGTTACATTTTAATTCATTTTGATTAGATACAAAAGAAAAGTAATGCATACTATTATTCATTTGTAACAATGGGTTTAAAGCAGCTTAAACAAATCTTTCAATTTTTGGAAAACAAAAGAAGTGTTGTAATCCTGTGTGGTTTATTTTGATTTGGTTTGGAGTTCTGCGGTCTGCTTTTTGCAACACGAGGGCAAATGAGACCGGGACCTACTGCTTAAAGCCGATTCCGAACGGCTACGAACATCCTTGCCATAGAGGGATTCGAACCCACTAGCCCAGCGCCCTAACAATTCGGCCAACATTCGGCGTAATCGTGTGTGGAGAATTACTTTGAATTTTTTCTTTTCTTGAATCCTGGAATATGGAATAAAGTAATTGTAGTAATCACAAAATATTTGAGTTTAGAATAATTTATCTATAACGAAATAACTCAAGATAAAAAATATTATGAAATTAACATAAAATTCTAGAGAAACTTTATTATAATTTTAATGATTTTACTTCATTTTCATTATTATTTTAAATAAATATATTTAGCTTCAACAATGCGTGAAATATAACCATATCTCAATAGCGTAAAGATGTTCCATCTTTCACAGTAATATACGTTATATTTTGATTAATTTTGATGAGATACAAAAGAAAAGTAAAGTATACTGTTATTCATTTGTAACAATATGTTTGAATCAGCTAAAAAATCTTTCCAATTTTAGAAAAATAAAGAAGTGTTGTAATCATGTGTGAAGAATTGTTTTGAATTTTTACATTTCTTGACTCCTGATATGGAATAAAGTAATTGTAGTAATCGCGAAATATTTCAGATTAGAATAATATATCTATATAACGAAATATCTCAATACAAAAAAATATAAGGAAAATAACGTGAAATTTTCAAGAAACTTTATTATATTTTCAATGACTTTACTTCATTTCCATTAGTACTTTAAATGCATATATTTAACTTCACAAATGTATTAAATATAACCATATCTAAATAACGTAAAGTGGTTCCATCTTTCAGAGTATTAAACGTTACATTTTAATTAATTTTGATTAGATACAAAAGAAAAGTAATGCATACTATTTATCTAGTTATATTGAAACATAATTCATACAGATACTTTTTTCTACAAATTCACATTAATTCAGATAAAAAAATGTTAAGACGAGCTTCGTCAAACTTTCAGGAGATTGAAATTATTTAATGTCTTGCATTAATTTAATTTTTCTAGTTATGGAAAGGTTCATTTATTACGTTTTATTACGTGTCAAAACAATTTTGTGTATGTTTTTAAATACATACGTAGGCAAAAATTTAGTAATTAATTATATGGGTTTCTTGTTTCGTCTATCGTAAAAATAGAAAAGAAGGTTTAATTAATAATTTCTGTTTTACAATGTTTCAAAGCATTTATAACTATTTGCCGCACAATTTAATCATTTCAGATACATGAATAAAACTCCTGACTTATCATTTGCTTCGGAATAAAATATTTTGACGTTTTTACTTACTGAGTTTATTAATTTGTATTATTAACACTAGATCTACCGTATTATTAGAATTATTAAATTTATGTTTTTGTATGAAAAAAGGAATATTTCAGTATTTTAAAAATATATACTTCGAAAAAAACCTTCAGAATCTAAACTTGAAAAATTGATTTTTACTAACGAGCTTAGTCCGCTAGGTGACTTTCAAGTGTCAAAAATATATAAATAAATAAATTTAAAAATATATGAAGTAGATGTTAATAATAAAACACCGACACACATACACGCATATATATGGATATGTATGTAATATATAAAAATTACTATCTTAAAATAGATATCTTATGTTTTACTTCCCCTACTCATTTTTAATACCTAATTTCACAGCCGTAAAATGTCACATAAAATTATGTTCGCTGACTTAAATTCTTGCCATCCGTCACTTAAAGATGAATTAAATGCTAACTTTCTGTCTACTAACCACATTTGAACTGTCATGGGAAAATGGTGTTGCTTTTCAATAACCAATTTGCAGAATTATTCGTTTCTAGCCAGGTTAAGTTAACATAATTGCCTATTGCATTCCAAGAATTGGTGAACAATTGTTAGTTTTATGAGAACAAAACCCCAACATTCGCTAGGTTTGGGGTCGACATTACTGGACAAAATTACTTTTTTCCCCATTTTTTGGAATATTATGTATGTATTGTAGCGTACTGGGGCTCTAAGTGAGCTCGAAAAAAGGATAGCGGAGGCCTACGTACAGACTATGATATTTATTAAGAAACACGATATTCGAATTATGATAATATACAGATGAAACGATGAATATCTACAATGAAAAAGAATGATCGATGCAGGACATCAGCTTCCTAAGAGAAAAAAAAAGGGTGGGGGAGGACACTCTCAGTCACTCCCTCGAAATCTGGGCCGATGAGTTCACCCACCAGACTCGATCGGTCAAAAATCCTCTCCCTGAGCCTCGAACTCTGCTCCTCTTATATAGTTGTCTGCCCGCAAGAATCCCGGCTCATCTGCTCGGACAGCTGGTGGATGACTTGGTAGGGGAAGCGCGCGTAGCGCCAGCAGGTGCCAGTAATCGGTTGCCGAAATCGGGTGAAATCTGGCCGATCCATTAATCGGTGTCCATAGACAATCTCTTGGAGAACAAAATAGTAAGGTATTGTTGTTTACTTACAATGCAGAGGATTTCCACTATGTAAAGAAGAGCTCACTTCAAGTGTCCACAATAGGCACGTTTGCTATTCTTCTACGTTAGGCTGGTTTTTCTCACGGTTTTAGTTCAGTCTATCAGGAATTCAATGTAACGATAATTCGTTACACCCCCCCCCCCACCGTTAAAGAATTCCATATGGGTTAGGGGGTGGTGCATTATTTACCTGGAGCCTTTAAACTCTGCTCTCGAGTGGATGGTCCAACAGTTATGTAACTTAGTTTTTTTTACAAGATTCTAACATACAAAATTCATTAACACTATTCTAATACTATTATTAATTACAAAATTTACGATGAGAATATGCAAAGTACGAAACTTAAATTTACTAATTTAACATGTGACACTTTACAAAAAAAAATATTAAATTATAAAAATCATAAAAGATAATTCAAAGACACTAAATAATATTCCTGCTCAAGGCATCAGCATTTGTGTTCTGCTTTCCCGGCTTATGTATCAGGTGGAAACCAAACTGTTGACGCACGAGTTGCCTATTTAAATGCCGACCTTTCGAGCTTACAATTCTCTGGAACCGTATCAGCGGGCAGTAGTCCGTCAAAATCGGAAGTTCACTCCCGCCTAAGTAATAGTAAGTTTTCTCCAACGTAAAGTTTCTGGTTGCACGCTTCTTACGTGTGGTGCAATATTTTCTTCCCTTTAAAAGTTTATTTTGTCTATGCAAGGCTTTATATAGTTGAGGTCGACTTAATTTGTTGGGAAGGAACTCCATGTAGTGGATTATCTTATGAGATCGGCCTGGACCATTTGAGAAAATTTTGGAGTGCTTCCACATTAGTTTACGTAATTCACTCTTTCGATTAACATTACTTGACATGTCTAGCTGACTTTCGCGTGCTATTTCAAATTTCTCTCGTTGTCCTCTTCCTAAATTCTCTTTACACACCCATTTTATTGAGTCTGATCCTCGGTCACATAGTTTGAACAAGCTAATTGGGTACTGCTTAACTTTCCCTCTAGGGTCGGGGGTACACAAGCGAAAATTCGTCTCAGAGATCCAATTCTCGATCGTTTCTGACTCCACCCACTTGGGTGCCACTTTATTTGTCTTAGCCAAATTGAAATTTACTACTGTATCCCCTATGGTGAATTTTCGCCTTACTGCATTACGGTTGGACGGTTTCTTTCTTTTAATTTTCAACTCTACTTTATTCGCCGCTAATATCCGGGCTCTCTTTAGTTGGTTAGTTATTTTCAGGATGAGTTCTGTCACCGAGCTTCCTTTGACTTTGCCTACCGACTTATTCAGAAATTTTCCCTGCGAAAATCCTGTACCTTTAAGTGTAACATTACACAGAGCGAGTAAACTTTCGGGCAAAGACCGTTCAAAACTTTGTCTACTCTCTAGACAAGGAACATTTAAAAGACGCTTCAAAGTGCTGTAAAACCTTTTTTCCATGGATCTAATTTTAGAACAACCTACAGAGCTGCGCGTAATCTTGATTCGAGACTTCTTGAATCCAGTGGACATCATTACGTCATTTTTATTTTCTTCTTCCTTTGAAACATTCTCTACGTGATTTATCAACTGTTGGGTCTCAATGCATTCCTTGCTAACCCTTTTGAAAGTTTCGGGGATTATTTCCGGGGGGTAAAATTCTGCACTTTGTGAATCCGCCGGAGGCAATTCTAAATCCGCTTCTTCCCCATTGTCGTGAACAATAGTATTGTTTGTTACTACCTGGAAAGAGCAGTCCCCTGGTTCGTTTCCTTTATTCTGTCCTGATTTATCAATATTTTCGTGCTCGCTAACAGGTGGTTTGTTTACTTTTTCTGAGCTTGCATTTTCCAAGCTATTTTCATTACTTTCATGCGAGCGGATCACTACATTCATTTCAGACATGGTGTTATTTTTCTCGCGCTCTTTTAAAAGATTTGCGGTTTGATTACCTAAAATATATCGTTGCTGATTAGCCGCGTCACTAATCACACAAGCTTTAGTAATAATATCGCCATACTTTGTCTTCAGAGATACCCTCGCTAATGGAAGTTTTATGGCATGCGTATCTAGAGGCTGGGTCACCCATACCGTTTCCCCAACATAATCCTGTGATGCAATAAATTTTCTGCACACTAAATCAATTGTGGCCCCCCGAGTCACGTAAGACTTCACACTTTTTTCCGTTTACAGTTCCTAAGGTTACGAAGGGAGCCAACGGGTCAGTATTTTCCGTTACTGTGTCTACCGCATTTAGTTCTTCCCTTTTTGCAAGTAAAGGGCAATTGGGTCTAATATGACCTGGCTCGTTACATTGAAAACAGATAGGATCATTTACCCGTTTCTTATCAAATTCGCGATGTTTCCAATCGCGGCGTTTAAATTCATTTGGACAGGAAGTTTCAGATTTTTCCTTTTTTGTTTCGACCGGCGATGCGGGAGAAGATTTTTCTGCTCTGTTTTCTCCAAGCTTTTTAGACGAATAAGATTTTCGTCCTTCAAATTTCCGAGGCTGATTTTGGGGTTTACTCGACTTACGCAACAATTCGAACTGGTCTCCGAGATTCGCCAAATTCTCGGGAGAAACAATTTTTTCCCAATCTCTCAGATGATGTTCTTTTACTTCATTACCCATTTTCCTTTTTAATTGATCTACTAGTATCAAATCCTTTAGGCTCTCATAAGTTTTTATGCCTAACCCTTCAATCCAACCTTCAAAATAATTTCGAATTTCGAATAGGTAATCTTTCCAGATATTTCCTGGCTTCCGGTGATGGTGAACAAATTTCTGTCGGAACGCTTCTGGGCTAAGACGAAATCTTTCGAGGAGCACGTTTTTAATATGGAAATAATCCTGTGTATCTTCTACCTTTTCTATGAGAACTATTGTGGCAATATTCAACGGTAATAAGCTTAGAATACTACCAGCCCATTCACTCTCAGGAATTTTTAAGTGCTCTGCCTGTCGCTCAAATAAACACAAGTATAGACTAATGTCTGTCTCCTCAGAGTCAAATTTCTGCATGATACTTTATAGCGGATTACCGGGAGGTCTTGGTACCTCGTAAATCTGCCTATCCGGCACAACTTCCTTCGCGATGCGTAACCTCTCAAGCTCAAATTGTCGTTCTTTATCGCGTTCTTCCCGATCGCGTTGTTCTTTATCACGTTCATTTTTTTCCTGCTCTTTTCGAGTCTCTATTATTCTTGTTAGACACCCTTCTACGTATTCAGCGTCGTAGTCTTCTGAGGTCTCTATGAGTTTTTTTATATCGATCACCCTTAAGTTGGAATCTACTTCTCCCACTAACTCTGATGCTAACTCTAGC
>CM063506.1:8539100-8549100 GCA_032207245.1 Pardosa pseudoannulata
CCATGTTTACTAACCTGACATTTCATCACTTGTGAGAGAACGTTCAATAATTAGCGTTGTTTGGACCATATTTCCTTGTATAAGACATACATAATTAAAAAATCTTGCCGTTGAAAATACTTATAGCAGTTTTTTTCATACGAAAAGAATTAAGTACAGTAAATATCTTAATTCTCGTAAATCAGAATTTATACTACTTCAAACATTCGAAAAGGTCATAAAAATAAACAAAAATATTATATCTATTTAACTATTTTTTTAATTTAAGAAGATAAATAAACTAATTTATGATATAATTCCAAAAAACTTCCAATAACGAATGAATTATAATTGAAAACTTGGAAACAGACAAATTTAAAACATTTCGAAAAATAAATTTAGCTGTATGTAAATATTTCTAAAAGGTTATGGAACAGTTTCTAGAATATTTTGACTTATTAAATTTAAAAATATTTAACATTATATGCATTGCATACAAGCTGTATTTGTCTTTTATAGATTTTAAATGCAATTACTGATATTTTACGAAGATTTTAATCTGTTGAATATCACACAGAGCTTATAATAATATATTTTAGTTTATTATAATCTTCTATATAAATAAGAAATATTTCTAAAAATTTATGGAACTGTTTCTAGAACAGTTTGACTTATTAAATTTAAAATTATTTAACATTATATGCATTGCATACAAGCTGTATTTGGCATTTTTAGATTTTAAATGTAATTACTCATATTTTACGAAGCTTTTAATCTGTTGAATACCAGACAGAGCGTTTAATAATATGTTTTAATTTATAATGATCTCCTATATAAATTAGAAATATGTGTCTAAATACAGACATATATATGAATATTAAAAATAATACTTTTTCTTAGAAAGTTAATACTGTGGAATTCAATAAATCAAAGTGTTTAATAAACATATATGAACCTCAAATCCTTCTTATACCTTATTTTATCGTCCTCTGAAGCAGAAAACAAATTAAATTAATTCCTTTTCTTTAAAATAAATATGAAGGCCTTTCTAATATGATAAATGATGCAGAGTAAGTAAATTAGGGAAAATCCCCCCTGTGGAAAGTTTAATTTTGCAACCTACTTTGAAGACAGATGAGTGTTTTTAATTTTACTATGACTAAAAACACAATATAATATAATATACTGAACATAAAGGAACTCATTGTAAATTAATATTTAATAGTCCTGGGATATACTAGACTTGCGGGATATTTAAAAATTTATCATTTAAAATCGTTTATAAATATTAAGACATAAATAGAGAATAACGAGGGGAGATATGTACCTCATTGTTTTATATCACCATAAAAGTTAGATTATGTGAATAATAATAAAAACATAATGCTGAAAATCAAGATCATACTTATAATAGATGAATTGTCTTTATTTATGAAATACCTTTATTTTTAAAACATGTAAATAAATTAATGTAATATGTTGAATTTCTGTCTTCTTATTCTTCTTTTACATCACTAATTTTCCCCACATTCATAATACAGCTCGTACGTAACTGTTTGTCCAATCTAAGTGTGTTTATAGCTATGTTTTATTTTATTGATTTTTGCCTTCATTTCTCTAAATTAAATCGCATGTATATTCTAAAATACATAAACATTCGCCTAAAAGAGCACCTTCGGTATTAAGACAAGCATATGCAACCGATTCTACTAATAAAACATACATTTATGGAATGACAACTAAGCTTAAAATATAATAAAAATTTCAGAAAATGATAATTTATAAAATTTTATTTTTACTTAGCATACGTTTTCTTGCAGATATATTACAATATACGTGTTATATATGTTAATGTACATACGCATTTTTAACTAAGCATAGCCTATAAGAATATAAAAAGTATCTTGGCATATATTATGGAGACATAGTACATTCCAAACTGAAAAGTTTTGATTATAATGCTTATCAACAGGCATTAATTTTTTATCTTTATATATTTAAGTTTACATAATGAGAAAGGAGTTTAACTCAATATTTAGTTTTTAGAATTAGTTTCGAGACAACATAAATTGTCAAGAAGATTCGAATGAACCCACCGTTTTACCTAACAGACGAATTTATTGAAGCAAAGTATCAACTCGCAACTTTACATTATCGAGAAGTTGCCTACAACTAGTGGGTATCAACTTTTATAACCGAACAGAATATTCTATAAATAATTAATTTACGTAATAAAGAAAGATCTAGAAGATCAAGAATATTCGAGAACATAAGGCAACAATAAATAATATTTTTAAATTAAAAATCTATGCTTTGAATCAACCGCCATGGCGAGCTTCGAACCCGCAAGCTTTGGGTCTGGATGTCGGCCTTTGACCTCTTTGGAAAAGTTTCTTTATGCTGCAATATGTTAATGTACATACGCATTTTTAACTAAGCATAGCCTATACGAAGATAAAAAGTATCTTGCCATATATTATGGAGGCATAGTACATTCTAAACTGAAAAGTCTTGATTATAATGTCTCTCAACAGGTATTAATTTTTTTATCTTTATATATTGTGTAGTTTACATAATGAAAAAGGAGTTTAACTCAATATTTAATTTTCAATGTAAATATTTTGAATTATTCTTGCAGGTAAATGAATCCCTGTTTTATATATATTTTATATTTTTAAACTGCTACTTGGAATAACGAAAATAACATAATTTTAAAGTTTGCAAGAACTAAAGAATTTGTGAAATATTCATTCGAATTGTAATATGAAATTTTTTTATGTTATAATGAATCAATTAAAGACTATTATATTAAAGAATTTACGTCTAGGTAGATACTATGCCATTTTAATGCTATGAAAAGCATCTCTTGTTAATGAAAATTACTTTTCTAAGAAAATATAGAAAATATTGTTATCTTATTAAAGAATTTTTAAAAATAGTATAATAAGTTTGTGCTTTAAAAATTTTTGTAAATGGAGGTCTTAAATACCACATGCCACCAATGGGGTTCTGTAAGAATTAGCCCATTGACTCTTGTAGCAGAATAAAAGAAAATAAATTAAATATATTTGTTTAAAACTCATAATAACGCCATTCTAATATGATACATGGTGCAGACTAACTCATTTAGGGGAAGTCCACTGGTGAAAAGTTTAAATTTGAGACAAAGATGTATTTTACCCCTTAGTAGATTAAAAATGATATAGAAGTATCATTTTTAAATTCACTTTTAGAGAATTTCTTAAGATGTGTAGTAAAAGAATGTGTTATAAAACGGGTATACTTTAAATGAAATAATTTGTTAAGTTTCTTGCTCCGAAGCAATGAAAAACCTTTATATAGCATCGAAAAAAGGAATTGTTATCTATGATTCCTATTTAACGTAATTTAAATTTAATGCACATTTGAAAAGATACAGGGTGATCCAAAAGTCAGGACAATCTTTAAAAATTAATAATTCGAAAACTAATTAAGATAAAAAGATACTATGATAATTTACACCAAACGAATGGAAGAGAAGCTGGGTTTTGTATGACAATGCAACGAAAATAGTTCTGTAGGTGAACAACATATAGTGCTATCGGATTTCTGATGTAGGACCGGCATCATTAGCAGCACTAAAGATGCCAACCAACAAAAATGTGTTTGCCATAACGCAAGAAATGCTACTAAATACTGTGAACAGTGTGCTGACTCGTCTCTCAGCAGTTGTTCTGAATGATGGACAGCACATTGAACATTTATGTAATACTAATTGACTGTAATTAAGTTTACTTGTAAGTTGTCAACATTTCTTCATTTGTGAATCATCTCTTAGTCCTAGAAAACACTTTATCCTCATCTGTTCGTCGCTAACACAAATAATTTTTTCGTTGCCACACAAAATCCGGTATCTTTTCATCCGTTTGGTGCAAACCGTATCTTTGTATCTTCATTCGTTTTCGAATTATTCATTTGAAAGTTTGTCCTAACATTTGGATCACCCGGTATATAATTAGCTTACATGCAGTTATTTTTCAAATAATCAACCAGAGAGGACGAGTGCTTCCAGGAGTTACACGAGCACGCGGAAGAGGCCTCGTAGGCCCGGCTGCAACTTTTCTAAGCCAAGTACTAATAAAATTGATTTTGATGATGAACAGAAAACTTGTATTACCAAAAATATGTATTAAAAGTTTAAAATGTGTTTCAGAGTATTTGAAATATTTGTTTTTTAATGCAGTTTAGATAGTAGATCTTTTTATTAGCATTCTCAAAGCAAAAACATAAAACACACACACAAGTTAAAAACTTAAGTCGCATCTTTATATTTATTCTTTATAATTCATCATTTTAATCAAATAACCATGTATCTTAACAGCATATCTCCTTCCGCCACAAACACTAAATAAAAATTACAAAAGTGTATGCACATGCAGTGGGCCTCTGAATAAATTTAAATTTTGTCTTTCTGAGAAAATTATTCAGACAAAATTGCAAAAATTCATCTTATTGACGTCTAGAAGACCTCTAAGACTGCTACTGGAAATTTGGTTTAATTCTATTTGGGGATTTTGTCTGGAATATTTTAATAATGCTCGGGCCTCAGAGACCCTGAGAGAGTCCTCGCGAGTTAATATAGAATGCATTGAAAGAAATCGGAAACAATTATGTTACTAACAATTATATTATTCTACATTTAAATATTTTTATGATTATGCCTAGTCACTAAAAATATTTAAAAAAATATTTTGTGTTCAATATTTTAATGTAATTAAAATTTGAATATCCAACTTTGCGGTCCCCTGTCACCTGAGAAATAAAAACTAACCAATTTAAGTAATGAATTATTAATATCCAGGTAATGGTAATTGTAGAAAATTAAGAATGTAATGAATGCTACTCAAATAGTAGTGTGCTTTGCGAGCAAGAATGAAACATTTAAATTACATTTTATTACAATATATAAATAAAATCCAGAAGAGAAACTACCAGCTAATATATTTGCTGTCTGTTCTGAAGTAATTTATTTAAAATGAAATAACAGCCAACGAATTTTATGGATTTTGTTATACCAGGATTTGGAAATCCCTGTGAAGTAAAACGCACATTTTAAGTAAAAGAATTACCATTTTTGATATTTTTTTTTATATTTTTAATGGACTCCATTAATTACCGCTCAACAGTGATGCTCAGCTTAGCAAAATAAGTTTCTTAAAATTTTCCAAATTAATAGATAACTGTGATGACTCCAGCTCGTATTTGAAAAGTCGATTCATACAGTCAAGCGAGAGCAGATATTAATAATACCTAATTGTCGTCTAAAATCAAATTAAACTATATTCTTATGTCAAAGCAGAATAGAAATATAAATTACATTTAAGAAATTATGTTAATTTAGAATATAATATTGAATGCAAAAAAGGGATAAATATTAAAAAGGGAATATCTAAACAATACGTTCATCCAACAGAAAATCAAATAAAAAAAGACAATGTAAAGAGAGAATAAAATATTTTAGTAATAATATTAAATTATAAAAATTAAAGGAAAAATAAATAATAGCTTACTTATGTAGTGAGATTATAGAATATGTTTTGTGTAAGTTTATATTTTTTTATCAACTTGTTGAATTTTCTAGGAATTAATATTAAATTTCAAGAAAATTAAGAGTGTATTTAACTAGTTTAAACTGTAGATTTCCGATGGAAACAGTTGTAGATAAATCCCTAAAACTTCAGTTGCTGCAGGTTCAGATAATAAGATATTTTCATATGTGAAAAATAAACATTCAAAATCATTTAAGCCTCTTTCATCAAAAATTTCAAGAATTACACTCGAAGAATTTTATAGGCATAATAATATTAAAATATTACAATGTTGATTAGATCCAGAAAGAAAACTAAAGAATAAAGCATTTGCAAAAGATGAATCATTTGTTGCTCTATTGACAGTATATATATATATATATATATATATATATATATATATATATATACTGTTGTTAGTTGAATGTTTTTAGTTTGTATTTTTAGTAAGCATTTAAAATGACATAGTGTGATAAAATCGTGTCCCCGATTAACAGACATTAAGACAAAAAAATTCTGTTGGGTGCAAGGAGGCTTGCGAGTTCAAGCCGAATGGCACCAAAAGTTTTAAAAACATGATGTTATCCAAAGCTTTAAAGAATTAAAATAATTGATTCATTAAAAAAACCTAGAGTGTTTTTCAAAAATACAACAGGACAAGTGAAAAAAATCGTATAGTATTTATCAAAAGGTAAAAACATTATTCTTAAACTTTAGACAGACTTTGCTGAAGTAAACTATTTCATAGAAAAATATTAGTTGAATTATATATTGTTTTCCTGACATTTTATTATCGTCGCAAAAAAAAATTTAATTTTATACGTTTGCTCAGTATTCTCTAAAATATTATGTTTTCTGTTACTAAACTTGCAATGCAAAATTTAAAAATATTTTAATATGATTCGCATTTAGAATATATTATTGGTATAGCACTATCTTTCACACTAATTTTCATTGTTAGAATGATTTATGTTCACCCTAAAATTTCGTTTAAGTTCAGAAGAAATAATTTCCATTCCCAAGATTATCTGCTTTATTTGATAAATTTTACAACACAGTTAAATAAATTTCCACGCAGGAAATTAGTTGTAGTTATTAGCTAAAATTATAAGTTTGAGCCAAAATGTCCAGAAAGAGATAATTATGCTCTATTATAGTCATAACTAACGATTGCTTGTTTGCTTCTAACATAAACACTGCATTTGAGTTTATTTAAAAGATGGGATTTGGGGATATTTTACAGTCATTAACGCAGATATTACGTATGTATGGAAGTCATGCCTCATTTATCCTAGTTGAATGAGTAAAAGAAGAGTAAAGAGCAAAATATTCTTTAGAAATTCATAAAAGTGTGATTAATTGCGCTATTTATTTTTTAACTAAATTATAAATAGGTATATAAACAGTAAATTTCTTATTAATTTAGATTTAAATGGCAAAGTTCACTTTATGAATTAGTTTGGGCTCTGTTTCTGTAGTATATTAAAGGAAATCCTAAAGGTTACCTAAAATTTAACATTTATATCTGTTTTAGAGTCGCTCTCACCATAGTCGTTTAATGGCTAACGATGATTAACCCATAGTGCCAACCAATGGTTTGACACAATTCTCAATTTAAACAGAGTTGAATCGTGGTTAGCCGTTTAACGACTCTGGTGAGACCGACACATAATATGACGAACGGTCGCCCAATTTGAACAGTGGTTAGCCTCTTGTTCTCCTATCTCATGGGCTTGGCTTCGATTCCCGAGTAAGATAGTCTATATTTATGCTGTCGCCTCATAGGGAGCAATGTTGTCCACCTATATGGTGCTCCATATAAAAATTGTAAACAAATTCTGCAGTATTGTTGAGGCCAATGCTAATAAAACTATGTCTATTCTTTAAAAAGAACTACGAAAACAGGAGACAAGTACTTTTATATGTAAATATGAACTACATTCATTAGAGAACAATAATCACAGGTACATATTGCCAGTAGAGTTTAGGGTCTATTTCACCACTATGTACAAGGTATCTCAAAATGTTGCTTAAAGATTAACATTCTTGTCTGTTTTACTATGATGAACAAGATTTACTCAGGAAAAAGTTTCTGAAAATATTAGTTACGCTCGGTAGAAGGCATGCCTATTCATTAGAACACAAAATATGGTATCATTTCAAGTTAGGACGTTCCAGGATAAGAATGTATCAGTTAATTGTCGAATATGCAATCTATAATTGTACGATTAAACACGTTAAATCAGAAGTTGTACGTTTACTGGTGGAGAACGTACATGTGATAGACGAAATATATATATATATATATATATATATATATATGTGTGTATATATATGTATATATATATATATATATATATATATATATATATATGTGTGTATATATATGTATATATATATATATATATATATATATATATGTATATATATATATATATGTATATATATATATATGTATATATATATATATATATATATATAAATATATATATATATATATATATATATATATATATATATATATATGTATATATATATATATATATATATATATATATATATATATATATATATATATATATACTATATATATATATATATATATATATATATATATATATATATATATATGTATGTATATATATACAGGGTGTTTCCAGTATATTTAAAAGAACAATAAAAACTAAACGGACAGTGATAGAAATTCACAGTTTATTGCAATATGCTTGGGAAAATAGTAAATTTTCATGTAGAGAAACATTAAAATTAGTTACAATATTCCACAACAGATGACTCTTCAGTCTGGAAATATTTAAACGATATTTGAGGGGACTTTTAAAAAATCAGGTGTAGCGCCACTATTCAGAAACAATTGATTAACTGGAGCAGTACATCTGTTCTGTATGTGAAGCCATCCCGCCTGAGACATTTACATGGATTTCTGATAATTTCGTTCAGAGAAAACGCTATATTATTACTGCGCATGGTAGATATCGGGGAAATATCGTAGTTTAGATTTTTCCAGACTGCAGTGTCATCTGTTGTGGAACATTGTAACTAATTTTGAAAGTTTGTCTGCCTAAATATTTAATATTGTCCCAAGCATATTGCAATAAACTGTGTATTTCTCTCACTGTCTGTTTATTTTTTATTGATTTTTTTAAATATATAGTGGTCATTTTTTGAAACACCATGTATATAAGTGGCTTCCTTCGTAATCATGTGTCACCTCAACACATTTTCTACCACATTTTCAGCCAATGAGGAGACTCATCGGGCCTTGGAGTCCCAAGAATTGAAAAAAACATTAGACACAATATCACCCAATATACATAAAATTCCCAGATTTTTAGCAGATTTTGTATTATAATCTGGACTAGAACCACATGCGTTTCCGCACATTTCTCTGAAAATTTACCTCAGAAAAAGACACTTAATTTTTTCGGGTTTCAGAGACCCGTATAGCTCGTACACACTCTTGAGTTTCTATTCAGTATCAGTGAACATAGAAGAAATTAGAATATAGAAATTAGAATAGAACATAGAACATACATGTATAAAGTAACTTTATTTTACTGACTTCTGAATTGAAGAGAATATAAACACTAGTACCTAAAGTGTCATCTGATGAGATATCAATTAATGAAGTAAAAGATGAACTAATGAATGAAGAAAAGGTTATTGATCAGCAGTTGAAGACCGAATAAGAGTTAGACTCAAGGGATTCATCATATGATTTCAAACGCACGTGGTATTATTTGAGTAAGGATAAAGTTACGAAGCTGAGTAAGAAAGAACCTAAGCCTTGTAATGAAAGAAACTCCTCTGATAATATAAAACAAATCCGAAAATGTTGGCGATGCAAAATTTATATTCTTTCAGTCTGGAAATATTTAAACGATATTTGAGGGGACTTTTAAAAAATCATGTACCACTATTCAGAAACAAATTGATTAACTGGAGCAGTACATCTGTTCTGCATGAAGCCATGCCTGAGACATTTACATGGATTTCTGATAATTTCGTTCAGAGAACGCTATATATATACTGCGCATGGTAGATATCGGAAAATATCGTAGTTTAGATTTTTCCAGACTGCATGTCATCTGTTGTGGAACATTGTAACTAATTGAAAGTTTGTCTGCCTAAATATTTAATATTGTCCCAGCATATTGCAATAAACTGTGTATTTCTCTCACTGTCTGTTTATTTTTTATTGATTTTTAAATATATAGTGGTCTTTTTTTAAACAATGTATATAAGTGGCTTCCTTCGTAATCATGTGTCACCTCAACACATTTTCTACCACATTTTCAGCCAAGAGAGACTCATCGGGCCTTGGAGTCCCAAGAATTGAAAAAAACATTAGACACAATATCACCCAATACATAAAATTCCCAGATTTTTAGCAGTTTTTGTATATAATCTGGACTAGAACCACATGCATTTCCGCA
>CM063506.1:8556600-8559100 GCA_032207245.1 Pardosa pseudoannulata
GCCAGCGAAGCGTTCAAGAATTTACTGCTTAGAGTTTAATTTTAAGATTCTTTTGACAAAATCTTTTAATTATTTGATATATAGAATACGCACAATGTATAGAATCTAATTTATTTTCCATGCAATATGTTGATTTTTGAACAGGAATGACATTCGAGCTTTTATACATTATAGAAAATAGTAAAAATGTCATTTTGACAATAAATTAAAAATTTTCTATAACAGCATATTGAAATAATCTAAGAATTAAAAATTAATTATAGTTACAAGAATTTTTCATTAACTTCCAATATTCATTGAAAAAATATTCTACATTTTATGAAATTAAACAAAATAATAAATGTATAGAAGTAAAAAATAAAATATAAAATTAAACCCATAATAAATGAAATTAATATTTAACATTGAATTTTAGAAAACAAGTTATTTTATTTAGGAGATGTTCATTACAAAAGGATAATTTAAGATTATTTTAAAAATCTACTTCAATTTTTTAAATTATTATAATAATCTAAAATAAGTCTTTTGCTTCATTTGTTCGTTTGTTAGGTTATATAAGGATGAACATATTCATCTCTAACTAAAATAGGACCTATTATTAAGTAATAAATTTTAAAAGTTAAAAGGTAAAAGCTGAAGCATAAAACTATCTATGAGTAAAGTAGAAATTTAAAATAAAAATTTTCAAATGTTATTTCTGTGTTATTCTATTATTGTAAACTATAAATATATTATAAATTATATTATCTCTATTATTCTAAATATTACTCTATAGTAAATTATTTAAAATTATATTAATAATTTAGATTATCTTTATAAAATTTGCAGCCGTATGCTTTCTATCCATTATATTGAAACTGTAATAAACACCAAATGTCCCCAATTTGTTTCACAAAACTTAATTTTAGTTTTTAATGGGGATATATAACATTATAATACAAACAAAGTTCAAAAGTGGAAAAAAATGACAATCAAATATAATTATATCAATTGCTTAAACTGAAATTTAAAATTCGAACATTGAACACCGGTGGTTCATTTTTTCGAAATCCTACACTGTATTAAAACAAATGAAAGCACTTTCGTTCGATACTGTAGTAAAATGAGTTTTAAAACATCTTTAAGTAAAACCATCCATGAGTAGAATAAAATTACCACATTATTGTGGAATTCAATATGACAGGTACCCAACTACAGGTTAAGGAAATAGAGTTGTCATTACTTTATGCAGCAAGTTATGAAGCCTGTCTATTCCTCATTAAGGGGATATTTCTTTTCACTACTTCAGGTAAATAGCGATGTTTCTCTTATTTTGTTTTAACCTTAATAGACCAGCATTTTAAAAAGCTTAAATAAAACTATGTTTAGAAGAAAAAATAAAATGTCGAAATGAAACACATAATAAATTTAATTTATATATAACAATGAATTTTAGATAAGTTATTGTTCTTTGGGAGATGTTCATTACATAACAATAATTTAAAGTAATTATAAAAATCTAGCTAAACTTTTAAATTATTATAATAATCTAAAATAAATCTTTAGCTTCATTCCTTCATTGATTTAGTGATATAAGGGGACAATATTCATCTCTAACTAAAATAGCACCTGTTATAAAGTAATAAATTTTAAAAGGTAAAAGGTAAAAATTAAAGCATAAAACTAACTATGAGTACAGAGAAATTTAAAATACAAATTTTCAAATGTTATTTCTCTGATATTCTATTATTATAAACTATATTATCTCTATTATTCTAAATATTACTCTATAATAAATTATATAAAATTATATTAATAATTTAGATTATCTTTATAACATTTGGAGTCGTATGCTTTCTATTCATAATTTAGGACTGTAATAAACACCAAATTTCCAAATTTGTTGCTCAGCAACAATATGATCAAAACTTAATTTAATTTTTTAAGGGACTATGTAACATTACAATAAAACCAAAGTTCAAAAGTGAAAAAAATGACAATCAAATATAATTATATCAATTGCTTAAACTGAAATTTAAAATTCGAACATTGAACACCGGTGGTTCATTTTTTCGAAATCCCACACTGTATTAAAACAAATGAAAGCACTTTCGTTCTATACTGTAGTAAAATGAGTTTTAAAACATATTTAAGTAAAACCATCCATGAGTAGAATAAAATTACCACATTATTGTGGAATTCAATATGACAGGTACCCAACTACAGATTAAGGAACAAGAGTTGTCATTACTTTATGCAGCAAATTATGAAGCCTCTCTATTCCTCATTAAGGGGATTTTACTTTTCACTACTTCAGGTAAATAGCGATGTTTCTCTTAGTTTGTTTTAACCTTAATACACTAGCATTTTAAGAAGCTCAAATAAAACTATAAATGTATAGTAGAAAAAAAAATGTCGAAATTAAACACATAATGAATGAAATTTATATTTAACAATGAATTTTAGATAAGTTATTGTTCTTTGGGAGATGTTCACTACATAACAATAATTTAAGATAATT
>CM063506.1:8564100-8586600 GCA_032207245.1 Pardosa pseudoannulata
TTTATTTTTAGAATAAAAATTACATATATGAAAGATAATAAAATTATGTAGATTAATAGCAATTATTTACCTCATATCCAAAATAAGGATCTGTAAAAATTAATAATTTTTCCATTAAAATATTTTTAATATTAGACCTTGTTTTTTGGTATTTTAATATTTTTAAAATATCTTTTATTTTAGAATTCCACATTAAATCAATTTTAATTTTAGATATTCCGGTTTTTTGGTATTTTAATATTTTAAAATATCTTTTATTTTAGAATTTCACATTAAATCAATTTCAATTTTAGATATTCTTCTTTTTGGTATTTTAATATTTTTAAAATATCTTTTATTTTAGAATTCTACATTAAATTAATTTTAATTTTAGATATTTTTGTTTTTTGGTATTTTAATATTTTCGAAATATTTTTTATTTTAGAATTCCACATTAAATCATTTGTAATTTTAAAAATTTTGTTTTTTCGTATTTTAATATTTTTAAAATATTTTTTTTATTTTAGAATTCCACATTAAATCAATTTTGATTTTAGATATTCTTGTTTTTTGGTATCTTAATATTTTAAAAATATTTTAATTTTAGAATTCCACATTAAATCAAATTTAATATTAGATATTCTTGTTTTTTGGTATTTTAATAATTTTAAAATATCTTTTATTTTAGAATTTCACATTAAATCAATTTGAATTCTAGATATTCTTGTTTTTTGGTATTTTAATACTTTTAAAATATCTTTTATTTTATCATTCCACATTAAATCAATTTTAATTTCAGATATTCTTGGTTTTTGGTAGTTTAATATTTTTAAAATATTTTTTATTTTAGAATTCCACATTAAATAAATTTTAATTTTACATATTCTTGTTTTTTGGTATTTTAATATTGTTAAAATATTTTTTATTTTAATATTCCACAGTAAATTAGTTTTAATTTCAGAAATTCTTGTTTTTTGGTATTTTAATATTTTAAAAATATATTTTATTTTAGAATTCCACATTAAATCAATTTTAATATTAGATATTCTTATTTTTTGGTATTTTAATATTTTTAAAATATTTTTTTTTTTATTTTAGAATTCCACATTAAATCAATTTTGATTTTAGATATTCTTGTTTTTTGGTATTTTAATTTTTTAAAAATATTTTTAATTTTAGAATTCCACATTAAATAAATTTTAATATTAGATATTCTTGTTTTTTGGTATTTTAATAATTTTAAAATATCTTTTATTTTAGAATTTCCCATTAAATCAATTTTAATTCTAGATATTCTTGTTTTTTGGTATTTTAATATTTTTAAAATAACTTTTATTTTAGGATTCCACATTAAATCCATTTTAATTTCAGATATTCTTGGTTTTTGGTAGTTTCATATTTTTAAAATATTTTTTATTTTCGAATTCCTCCTTGAATCTATTATAATTTTAGATATTCTTCTTTTTGGTATTTTAATATTTTTAAAATATCTTTTATTTTAGAATTCTAAATTAAAATACTTTTAATTTTAGATATTTTTGTTTTTTGGTATTTTAATATTTTAAAAATATTTTTTATTTTAGAATTCCACATTAAATCAATTTTTAATTTAGATATTCTTGTTTTTCGTATTTTAATGTTTTAAAAATATTTTTTTTATTTTAGAATTCCACATTAAATCAATTTTGATTTTAGGTATTCTTGTTTTTTTGGTATTTTAATATTTTAAAAATATTTTTAATTTTAGAATTCCACATTAAATCAATTTTAATATTAGATATTCTTATTTTTTGGTATTTTAATAATTTTAAAATATCTTTTATTTTAGAATTCCACATTAAATCAATTTTAATTTTAGATATTCTTGTTTTTTGGTATTTTAATATTTTAAAAATATTTTTAATTTTAGAATTCCACATTAAATCAATTTTAATTTTAGATATTCTTGTTTTTTGGTATTTTAATATTTTTAAAATATCTTATATTTTAGAAATCCACGTTAAATCAAAAATTTATCTAAATTTTTGTCTACCAAGATATAAATTTTCCAAAGATATACAATTTAAGTTTATTTAAGGTTTTCGTATATATTTAATAATAATTTTTATAGTTTCAGAAACTAAATCTTTCACATAATATGTTCAATACATTCATAGAAATTCAGCTAACGTAACATAAATTCCTTGATTATTTTTGTGTATACAGATATAGTAAATGCAAGAGAAAAAATAGAATTTTTTTGTTCCACAAATGCTGAACATTTTGTTAAGTTTAGAGCTCACCCAAATTATGATAATGCAATCTCTAGAGTCAAATGCATCAAAGCTTAAGTTGCTGTGATAAGATAAAAAGAATACCTTTAAGTTAATAATGTTTCCCAGAGGTCATTATTTAAAGTGCGTATGTGATTGGAAATTAGAAATCTTAAGGTTGCACAATAAACAGGAGGGTAATGTCTCAGGTGAATAATCCTTTCTCCTTACCGGAGGGACTATATTTCAACAGGCTCTTCTTCTTTTGATGTGTATTAAATCTCCTTTCGGCTTGCAGGAATTTTAACTTACCTTTCTAAACCTGTTCCATGTGGTTTATTTAAAAAATAAAGAACTCTTTCTCCCTACGTTTTTATACCATACGTTCGAGAAATATTTTTAAATATATGACACTGCAATTACTCTGGTTACTTAATTATCATATATAAATATAATACAATCTTACGATCTCGGTTTATATATTTAATAATGGTGAGCGTTGCTTAAAATATTTCTGTTTTGGTTTCAGCATTCTATATGTCAATTCTTATGAAATGGCTGCATTTTCCTGGTTTTCGGATTTGCACAAGGCACTCTGTCAGTGGGATGGATTTTTAGAATTCTAAAGAATTTTCTATGTGGTATGTATGGCTGTCTCTTGACGTCAAACATGACTTTGAGTCCGGTTTTAAAATGTTTTAAATAGGCGAGCACCAAGGTTCGAATTGTGGTTCTGGAATTTTTTTGGCTTTCTGTTCCTTGCTAACAGGTCACAAGGTTCAGATGTGTACTTTGTAATTGTAATCATGGAATAAAATGAATTATTTGTGTCTAAGTTAGTGATATTTTGCTGTTGGTGCCTCTGCGTGCTACTCTTTGAAGAAAAATATTCTAGTGTCCAATTCTAGTGTTGGAGCACTAGATTCAGCTGTATCCATAGCGGACTCCCTACGGACACGACAACATTCCGTGGATGTTCATAGATGATGGCTGACATCTACAGCACTGTCTTAATCCAGGGTTAAGGCGAATGGAAAATAGTCTTCTTTATAATAATAATTTTATTAACTCATATTTCTATGTGAGAGCAACTTGCGACATTGTCATTGTTTGTGGAGGAGCTAAGCGTGGAATAGGTGTTCACAGTTCCATGTCCACGCGCTGACTGATCTTATCTGTTTACAAGCTCATCAAATTGTTTCAAAATGCTTCCGCCTGACCGGATGATTCCAAAAGCTTACGCGAACGTATGTCTTTTTCATTTATTTTATTATTATAAAAGAGTTCCCTTGTTAAAATCCCTTTTAACGCACGTAATTTCCAACTACCCCTTTTTTTAGACCTGACATATATATTTTATATATTATATATATATATATATATATATTGTTAAAATATTATATAACGCTATATATATATATATATATATTTTTTTATATATACCTGAATATATATATATATATATATATATATATATATATATATACAAGTATACATATATATATATATATATATATATATATATATATATATATATATATATATATGTGTGTGTGTGTGTGTGTGTGTGTGTGTGTGTAATATATCAAACTTTTTACAGTTAAAAAAACTTTTAAAATCTTCTCTTTCCCGTTTTTATTTCTTTTAATCTACTTTCTCAGCCACAAAATATCTTATCTAAAGGAGTCTCTTAGAATTATAATTCTTTTAACAGTCTCTCAAAGCTAACTCTGAAATAAATGCAAATTATCTGTCCACTCACTGCATTGTTTAGCTGTTGATGTCTAATGGCTCAGTTTTATCTCTAATCTAAGTTCATTTTTACTATTAATATCCTTGATTAATCTACTTTCTGTGTTAAAGAATTCATCTCCGCTTCTTCTTCTGGGTTCAACCCTGTACCAGCACGTGTTTTAGTGTATGATTCCGTTTCTCACCTTTGACTGAGACATATGTCATTTTGATAGCTCTAAAATAAAGTTTAAGCTTTTTTACGGGCACGCTATTTTCCTCAATGTCCCTCCCTTCTTGCATCTCGTTTTCCCAGAAAGCCAGGACAAGTAAATACAATAGGGTCTAAAATGTTTATTGTAACATGCTGAATTAAATTTCACGTCTCAATCATATATTATTTTCATATATTAATTTATCAATGGTTTTTCTGTTAAAAAAGCAGCAACTAAAATTATGTTCTTGAACCAACAATAACACCAATTCACTTTTAATTATTTAATTTCAAATTTTGTTTCAAATTCATATTACGTACTGCACTGATTATGTTCATTCTCACTGAAATGCGCTTTATCACTTTCTACGTAGGTACTAATAGCCTGCTATTTATAAAAAGTCTTAACAATATAAAATTTAAAGAGCGAGTTCAGATTATAATTGTGTGTTTCTTAATGTTTGATTGAATGATTTGGATCAATTGATAGGAAAATATCTGTTTGTCTGAATTTGAAAAAAATATTTATGTTCACCTGTTTGTTTTTAACCCTATAAAGATTAAGTTTTAGAAAAACAGTCACAAAAGTGCCTCTTTTTCATTCAAGAAACTTATATAAAGCTATGTATATGTACAGGATACGCATCTATTTAAGGGTCAACATTTAGGGTAGTTATGAATGAATGTTCGTTTTTCAGCAAATAAAAAATTAAAAAATATATGTTTTTAACGCTAAAAGAGAATTTTAAATACAATTACATATAGTATAAATAAATATTAGTAATTTTTTCCTCTGTCATAAATTTTAAATCACGATATGCAAAATCCAACATCACAATGTGGATAGTAACACTGATTTGCCTTAATTCATCTCTTATTGTTTTCATCTCTTGTGGAACTTTTGCATTATTTTTATAATTGCCGTTTCTCCTTAGTGGGAGGTATCTGTCAAAGAAAATGCCTTTCAATTAAACAGTTGGTGTTAGTACTTAATTGTTAAGATGTGGCCGACAGAGCGTCTAAGCAAGCCGCACGTTTAAGTGGAGTACTCGTATGAAAATACGAAATTGAAAAAAAGACTAATTCCTCCTGCTGAATTTTGTTTATATTGAATATAAATAAAGCTGTAAATAGGACATAAAAATGCTATTTAGGCCCTTATGCTAAAGGACCACACTCGCTCGAAGATATGCCAAACATGGCGTCTTGGTGTAAAAAAGAAATAGTGTAAAAAACTGGTACAGAAGAAATTAAGCTCCACACTCCTTCTTCCTTGTTCTCTCTCCGAGGTGACCTGCAGATCTCTGAAAAAGTTCGTTGGTCAGCGTTGCCTTGGCCGAAGAGGGCTACTCTGCAGTTAGCAACCCCTCTTAACCAATGGGGTTGAAGGAGAGTCACTTCGCTTTCACCTCTAGGTTAGTTTTGAGTTGGCGTTGTTGAACTGTAACTCTTTATTACTAATTTCGCTTTCCGCTCTATGTCAATTTCGCACTGGCATTGTTGAACTGTAACTCTTAGTTACACTAATCTTGACCGCCTCTTTTTGAAATGGTATCTGATATCGAATACTATTCAATAAGTTCATCTACTAAAGATTAATGGAGTATCAAATAGGAATCTTTTTCACCTTGTCTTTTGTAAATAAGGTACTAGTTCAAAATAGTTTGATCTAATTCATTGCAAATAGTCTAGTACCACTGTTGGGTGTATAGAAATAAAAGTGATTCCGGGCATAAGAAATAGATAGTCTTGATATATTTGGCTCATTACTTTTGATGAACACTCCAGCCCCGAAATATCATGAGTGCGAGAATTAGAGGGCAAAACTTTATCCCGTCATTTTGATGGGAGGGAGAAAGAAAGAGTGAATAAATTCAGTTATATCTGACATATTCAATTATTCTTTTATAGTTTATAGATACTCAAGTTTAGAATACATCTATTGTTTCTTTATAAACATTTAAAAATCAATCGTCTTAGCAAAATACTAGGGAAAGATACTCTTTTATGTGGTCTTGCGATAATTCTAAAATTTAGATAAATATTTTTTATTAAGTATATTTCAAGGATTTTACGACTAAATTTAGCTAATCTTGAATTAAAAGTAATGAATCCAGATGAACTTACTTAACAAGTTTATAACCCTTAAGGAACAAACTTTGAGAGCTTTCAAGACTTTAACACTAGATTTAAGGATGTTGATCATATACCTATTTTTACTGAAGTGAGCCAATTTGACTCATACAAGAAAATTGAAGTTTTTTGCAAAGAAAATAGTTCTAAATTAATTTAAATAATATGTTTATTATCAAACAATTCATGGAAAATATTTTTACATATAAAATCTGTTTTTGAAACACATTTTCCGCAAACATTTCTATTACATTTAGCACAATGGTTTCTACATCTGTTTCTTTTGCATGATTGTTGAACTTGACAATTCTTCCGTGCATCAGTAGCATGAATTTCTGTCATTGGAATGGAAGTGTTCTCGACTTCTTCTCTATATTTACTTTATACTATACTTTATATACTTTATACTATATTTATTACTATATTTATTTATTTTCATATACATTCTATGAGTCAAATTGGCTCACAACCGTGAAAATAGATATACCACATTTGATAATGCGAAATGAAGGGGTCTGCGGGGAAGAGGAATGAAAGTTTACATATATTTTATTACTTAACTAAAAACCAACGTGTGTTTTTGAAAAGTGATATTAAAGTTTTATATATATATAGTGATCAAATTTTTAATGAGTCAAATTGGCTCGGTCCGTAAATCTAGTGCTAAGTTGAGGTGTTATTAAGGTGATTTTTTTCAATGAAAATGTCTCTAATTTTTCTCAATTTTATTGCTGTCTAGTGCTTTCCGAGAATATTTTTATATATTGACAACAGTATAAAATTATTAAAAGATAACTATTGTTGATAATTTTTATAGAAATAGATATTTATCTCATTATTCGTCACCTGAAAGTTTTATTTGGGGACAAGTTAATCAAGGTGTTTTTATTATATTTCCTAATGATATTTCCAGATCACAAAACTTGCTCTTTCTCCCCGATTCTATTTCTTCCAAGCAAATACAAATATTTCCTTTTCATCCGGTTTTTCAAAGACTTCCTCTTATCTGCAAAGAACAGACTTTGACATGGTCTCCTTTTTTCTTCATTTATTTTTCTGTGGTCATCTCGTATTTCGTTGTTCAGGTGATATAAGTTGTTTAAGTACATCGGAGACTATTTATTTGGACTTTTAGAAATGACGTAAAATACGAGAAAAAACTGTTATTACGTCATACTTTTCCGGTTACTATCCATTTGTGATTTATGAATTGCGAGAGTAAAAAAAAAATTCTTTCTAGCTTTCTCTAAAGAGAACTTTCATTCTCTAAGCGTTTGAATATCAGTGTAGAAGGAATTTAATGTTCATAATGTTCATGTTATTAAAGAATATAAGTGTTTATAATTTCGTATTATATTTGTCTAAAAGGAATAAAACTAATTAAATCTTTGATTTAAAGATATTTTTTATGATGCCAAATACGACAGGCCAATGAGGAAAACACTTTTTGATAGAATTTATCTTATAATTACATTTATAGTTAAGCTGAATTCAAATATAAAAGTAAGCAAACTATAATTTTATATACATGGAATAGCTAAAGAAGGAAAATTTATCTGAAAACCAATGTTAAAAACTAAACTCGACTACTTCTGTACAAAAAATAAGGAAGTAGGAACAATTTATGCTTTTGAATTGCTGGAAGTGTATCTGCCAGATATTTCCTGTAAATCAGAGTCAAATTCAAACGAATGCAAAGATGACAGCCGAAAAATTACCTTCAATACCAGATATCAATAGAAAATGACATCAATCCCCTTGATATTTTATATTGCAATTTTACTTGGTTGGTAGACAGGCTGTAAAAGATAATGTTATGTTGATTTAGCGTTTCAGAAAGGAGAAATTAAAACTCATTAAAAACACTTGACAAACATATCTTGATTAAAAAAATTTATACAATTAAATGCCTAAAGAATACAACTGGAATCAACTTATCATTTGTAGATATCGGAAAGTTGACAAACAAGTACATCTCATTTTATATGTGCATGAGTCAATCAATCTGGGTTCTTAAACGCCTGAAATCTATTTTAAGATAAAAATAATTATGTAGTTGATATTTTAGTGCAAAAGTATCATTACATATATATTCAAGTATATATGTGTGTACAAGAAACATGTATAATGTTTTCAACTTATAAGTACGGTATGATATTTTATTAGAAAAGAATGAAATGCTACATTTTTTTTTAAATTTGTGCGTTCTAGAATAGCAAGAAGAGGCATGGGCTTTTTAATACTCTTCTTAATTCTTCTAGTCACAGTTGTGGACATTATTTTCTTACAGCAAGAAATAAAAGTTGATTTATTTTTAAATTATTTCTTGGCTTGCGTTTTATAATGAAATAATATACTTTTATAACATTGCCATACGTAATATTAATAGAAGTTGTAATAAAATAGCTATTAAATGTTTAATGAAATTTCCAGTAAGATATGTATGCTAAATTTTCATTATTATATTTCTATCAATCTTATTTACTTAAGAGAAATATATTTCTTATGCAAATTTACAAATTGGCTTTTGAAATTTTCCTATTTATTCATTAATTTTATAAATTACTAAACATTTATTTTTAAATTCTGAATAGAAATATTTAATGTTTCCAATGTTTCTATAAAAATTGATTTATTATTTAGTTGATAATTTCCGAATTTATATTGAATTCTGTAAGGAGATTATTATGTGTAAAGAGAGTCCAGAGCTAAAATTTCTTAAAGATATTTTTCTCCGTTCAAATGTTTCAGACTTCAAATATTTGCTTTTCCCTGTTTGATAAAATGAGATAAGCAGTCTCGAACTTGTCAATCTTCTTGTTGTAGTGTCGTGGTCTGTGCGCCGTATTTTGTGATTTGAAATCTAGATCATATCATGGAATGCTTTTAAATTTTTGCACTTGGCTGTAATCTACATGTCGTAATCTAATTAAGATTGTTAAAAAAGTTGTTTGTCCATTAAATTATATATATCCTCGAAAAAATATATCACATTCCTACAAAACCTTACACAGACACACATTTTGTATACAAACAAGTAATATATATATATATATATATATATATATATATATATGTGTGTGTCTGTGTCTGTGTCTGTAATTATATTTTTAACCCCAAAATTAACTAACGAAATTATGTCTGCCTTAAAATAAATTTATTATTGTCTTAAAAATAAAAGAAACTTTCCCTATATATGAGTCCCTAGTGGCCGAACAGTTCCACCAATAGCAATTAAAGTTTAGATACAGTTATTTAAATGTATGGGGTCCAGATTGTGATAATTTAAAACAATAAACTTCTCACAATTACGGTTACAGTGACAAAATTTCGAAATTTTCGAATAGCAATACATATTTACTTCGTGTTCAAATTGATCAGAGGTGTGTTGACGCACGAAACGAAACGGATCAGCACGAACATGAAGAAACAATATTCCCGTACTGCTTATATTACAAACAGTGGTTTGCAAGACTGATCTGCTTCTACTGCCTATCCCAGTGATTGATGCAAAGTTCAATACACCTTCCTTTTATTGTGATTGTTCTTTACGATGATCTCTTTTTCAAATGCTTTACCCTACCAATTTACGTCATACGTGTCTCATTCCATCGCCATTTAAGGTTTTTCCATTCTCTGATCAATTTGCACAGGAAAAAATTGGGTGTTGCCGTTCAAAAATTTCGAAATTTTGTTACTGTAACTATAATTGGGAGAAGTTTATTGTTTTAAATCATCACAATCTGGACCTCATACAACCAAATAACTATATCTAAACTTCCATTTCGATTAATTGAACGGATCGGCCACTAGAGACTCATGTATAGGGGAAGCTTATTTTAGACCACCTGGTATATAACCAAATTTTGTTTTTATAACTTCATCCATATTATTTTTAAGTACTTTCAATTTTAATGACTATTGAAGAAGTTATTAAATTTTAGATTCTAATGTACTAGGAAAAATGAGTAACTAAAATGGATAGCAGAAGTGAATATCACTTGACTTGAAATAGTTGAAAAAATATGGCCTTTTCATTGAATTTGGCAATTTTTTGCCAATTTGGGATTTCTTAAAGCGAATAAATATTAAAAAGGAAAAGAAATAAAACATAACCTGTTTGCAATCATATATCGGTATTTATTTATTGCAATTTGTTTAAATTGTAAACATATTTGATTATCTGTATATTGAAGCTTTGTCATGTTAATGAAAAATCTAAATTATGTTTTCTGTGTTTCGAGATGTAAAGCAAAACAAAATTTGTTAACGTAATTAACTGTACTGAAGGTTGGAAAAGAAATTTTAGAGTTTCTTTTAGAGACTAATTAGCCATCTTACTTCATAACACAATTTGCTATCCTTTTCAGTAACTTTAAACTATTAAATTATAAACATATTTCATTATCTGTACATTGAAGATTTATCATAATAATGATAAAATCAGAAAAGTAATTAAAATTTTGGAACAAGAACAATCTCTTTTTGGTAAAGGTAATTAACTGTACTGAGGGTTGGAAAATAAAGTTGAAACATAAATAAAATTTCAGTTTCTTTTAGAGAGTAATTAGCCATAATACTTCATAATAACACTATTTGCTATCATCTTCCGTAACTTTAAACTATTAAATTATAAACATATTTCATTATCTGTATATTGAAGCTTTACCATGTTAATGAAAAATCTAAATTATATTTTCTGTGTTTCGAGATATAAAGCAAAACAAAAATTGTTAACGTAATTAACTGTACTGAAGGTTTGAAAAGAAACTTCAGTTTCTTTTAGAGACTAATTAGCCCTCATACTTCATAATAACTTAATTTACTGTCCTTTTCAGTAACTTTAAGCTATCAAATTATAAACATATTTCATTATCTGTACATTGAAGATTTATAATATTAATGATAAAATCAGAAAAGTAATCAAAATGTTTCAACCAAAACAATCTATTTTTGGGAAATATAATTAACTGTACTGAAGGTTGGAAAATAAAGTTGAAACATAAAAAAAATCAGTTTCTTTTAGAGACTAATTAGCCCTCATACTTCATAATAACTTAATTTACTGTCCTTTTCAGTAACTTTAAGCTATCAAATTATAAACATATTTCATTATCTGTACATTGAAGATTTATAATATTAATGATAAAATCAGAAAAGTAATCAAAATGTTTCAACCAAAACAATCTATTTTTGGGAAAGATAATTAACTGTACTGAAGGTTGGAAAATAAAGTTGAAACATGAAGAAATTTCAGTTTCTTTTAGAGAGTAATTAGCCATAATACTTCATAATAACACAATTTACTGTCCTTTTCAGTAACTTTAAGCTATCAAATTATAAACATATTTCATTATCTGTACATTGAAGATTTATAATATTAATGATAAAATCAGAAAAGTAATCAAAATGTTTCAACCAAAACAATCTATTTTTGGGAAATATAATTAACTGTACTGAAGGTTGGAAAATAAAGTTGAAACATGAAGAAATTTCAGTTTCTTTTAGAGAGTAATTAGCCATAATACTTCATAATAACACAATTTGTTATCCTCTTCAGTAACTTTAAACTATTAAATTATAAACATATTTCATTATCTGTATATTGAAGCTTTATCATGTTAATGAAAAATCTAAATTATGTTCTATGTGTTTCGAGATATAAAGCAAAACAAAAATTGTTAACGTAATTACTGAAGTTGAAATTGAAAATAAATTTCAGTTTCTTTTAGAGACTAATTAGCCATCATACTTCATAATAACACAATTTACTGTCTTTTCAGTAACTTTAAACTATTAAATTATAAACATATTTCATTATCTGTATATTGAAGATTATCATGTTAATGATAAAATCAGAAAATAATCTGTTTGAGATATAAGCAAAAAAAAAATGGTAAATAATTAACTGTACTGAAGGTTTGAAAAGAAACTTCAGTTTCTTTTAGAGACTAATTAGCCCTCATACTTCATAATAACTTAATTTACTGTCCTTTTCAGTAACTTTAAGCTATCAAATTATAAACATATTTCATTATCTGTACATTGAAGCTTTATCATGTTAATGAAAAATCTAAAAATAATCATGTCAACCAAAACAATCTATTTTTGGGAAAGATAATTAACTGTACTGAAGGTTGGAAAATAAAGTTGAAACATGAAGAAATTTCAGTTTCTTTTAGAGAGTAATTAGCCATAATACTTCATAATAACACAATTTGTTATCCTCTTCAGTAACTTTAAACTATTAAATTATAAACATATTTCATTATCTGTATATTGAAGCTTTATCATGTTAATGAAAAATCTAAATTATGTTCTATGTGTTTCGAGATATAAAGCAAAGCTAAATTGAACAATAAAATTAATAAAATTATTAATTTTGCTACATATTACATTTAAATCCTTTATGCTCAAATTGGGAAGCAAATTAGCAAAGCAGGTTTTTTCAAAAATTCGTGATACACTAGAAGTCATCTTAAAAATGAGCGAAAATAATCAGAGTCTTTTGAAAGAAGATCTTTTTGGATGCTCTGAGCGCATTTCCATGTTAAAATCCGAAACCCTCTTAGCAATTTGAGATTCAATCAATAATAAGAGCACGTGTTGCGAGGGGAATAATTAACCCTCTTCCCCGACGATACATAATTTTGTTCTTGCTTTCTTTGTCAAAAAGGGGAGAGGAAGTACGACTAAAAGCAGATTAAACACTCGCATATTTCTGCCGCAGTCGTTCCCTTAACACGCGTAGAATTACGTTAATTGGCGTTCTTGAACTGGTGGAATTTGCACAAACGTGGATATTCATGCGTGACGTGGCCTTAGCTGATAAAAAACTATTGGGTTTAATGATTAAAATTAGAAAGTAGGCATTATTCTTCTGTAAAATACCTATTTAGTGCATTTTCTGACAGATATATTACATTTTCTAACTTTACAGCTAAATGTATCATAGATTCGTTATGTAACATCTTAAACTTCTCACTCATTTATAATATAAAATTTAAAGATAAAGACGTTGACATATTTTGCAGTTAAAAATATTCTAGATTATGTAGTGTTATATGATTTATTCATCTTGAATCTATAAATCAAATTTAAGCATAGTCATAGGGACATAATTATCCTTTAACCTACAAATAGATAAAAAGAGATACGATGATTAAGAAGTATGACAGAAAGAGAGATATGATAGATGTACATTTCGAAAAATATTTCAAAATGTACATCGATTTGTACAGTTAGAAATATATTAGTAACGTGTAATTTTTTTTAAATAAACTGACAAAAAAAAAACAGAAAAGAAATGTTTTCGAGAGTGCGGGATATATACATCTTGAAGTAATCACTTTTTATTTTTTAATCATCAAAAATACTACAAACTCTTGTAAATCAAATAAAACAATCCACATGCTTCTGCGATAATTACCAGAAAAGATTTTTTTATAATAATACTGTACACCCTTCTTTAAAGTTTAAATGTCCATGAAAATAATCTTATATGTAAAGTATTTTAAGTGATAAACATCCATATTAAAAAGAGCAAATGTGTAGCAAAATTTGAAGGTTGGCAGGACTTTGGCGAACGAAATACTATTTAAAAATAAAAATAAAGCAGTACTTTTGAAGAATAATTTTAGGTATTACTCTTCTTATTATTAATATTATTACATTTGTTCAATTTACAGCAGCATAAATGATTAATGTAATTTCCCATGAAACTGTGACGATATTATTAAACAAACTCTTTAATGAGCCGTGGTATCTCAGTCGGCAAAGGCAATGATTTCGTAACTGAAAGTTTGAGTGTTCAGAACCCAAGCCGGCCTAAATTCCGCCCTGTTTTTTAAAGGTGACTGGGGCACATAAAATATGTCCGTGGTCACAATGTCCTCCAAGTTCTCAACCAATACCTCTGGAGGTCGCAGGTCAAGTCTGTGAATCATCTGCTTGGTCCCTGCCTCAAAATTATGATGACCTACTTGAGAAGTAGTTCTTTCACCTTAATTTGCTCATTAAAACGACAGGGGTACCCTTTGGGATTAATACGATAGCCTGCAGGCTCAGCCGTGGTTGGTTTGTCTATGTGACATGAAAAACAACAGCAACAACAACAAATATTTAATTCCATTGGAACGCATAAATAAATCATATATCGAACTATTATTCACAGACTGTTTTGTTTCTGGACTGTATCATTGAGCTTTTTCGGTCTTGAAGCTTTCTATTTCAGGAATTACCATTAGTACAAAATTTAGAATAACTGGAAACATTAATGTTTTTGTAGTCATAAGATGATTTTGATATCGGGTTAATGGCAAAGGTATATCGGTCTCATGAGAGACTTTTGTCTACTAACAAAGATTAGTAATCCAACAATTATTGTGTTCACAATTGTGTAATACTTGTTGTAATTGTGTAATACTTGTTGTAATTGTGTAATTGTGTAATACGCAATCATGAAGCAACATTGTCAGGAAAAAGAGGTAGATTTGCACCAATCCAAAGTTTTTTGAATCATGCGATGCATTGTCAAAGTTTAAAAAAAATTGCATATTTCATAGAGTGATATTGACAGCTTATTTGCATAAGTAGAGGCTCTAAAATGCTGAGTTGCGGTCAAGCAATTCATTTTTACAAAGAAATCAGGTATCAATTGCAAAATAATTTTAAAATATTAAGTATTATTCTAAATGTAAATTATAATTAGTAAAATGTTATTTACATTACTATTTGATTTTAACAAATTTTATCATTATATCCCTCATCCGACTCTTACTAGCATACATAAAACTACTATTGTAAAACTGCACTGTAGCTTTTGAAAGTCCAAATACTTTAACATACTCCCAAATGTGCTTATAAGTAATTCTTATAATTATTTAGAAAAAGTTTTATTTTAATCGTATATTTAAAAATTAAGCATTTTATCTTCTTGTTTTAGATGTATGATTGTATAGTTGGTTTAGTGATGTAAGGAAAAAGTAAATAACTTAGAGCACACACTATATAAAATATTGTTAAGTTAGTTAATCATGAAGCAACATTGTCAGGAAAAAGAGGTAGATTTGCATCAATCTACATTTTATTTTAATCATGCGAGGCATTGTCAAAGTTATTAAAAATTACATATTTCATACAGTGATATTGACAGCGTATTTGCATAAATAGATGCTGAAATGCTGAGTTGCAGCAAGGAATTCATTTTTACAAAGCAATCAGGTATCAATTACAAAATAATTTTACAATATTAAGTATTATTCTAAATGTAAATTATCATTTTTAAAATGCTATTTTTATTACTATTTGCTTTTAACAAATTTTATCACTATTTCCCTCATCCGACGCTGACTGGCATTCATCAATTCCATTTCGTCTTTTTGGAAAGCGATAGATTGATGTTCCACAGTTTTGAGAGAAATATAACAGAAAAACTACACTATAAAACTACTCTTGTAAAACTGCACTGTAGCTTTTGAAAGTCCAAATACTTTAACATACTCCAAAATGTGCTTATAATTATTTCTTATATTTATTTAGAAAAAGTTTTATTTGAATCGTATATTTGGTTTGGTTTGGAGTGCTACGGTCTACTTTTTGCAACACGAGGGGTAATGACACCGGGACTTACAGCTTAAAGCCGATTCCAAACTGCTACGAACATCCATGCCACTGTGGGATTCGAACCCACGAACTCTGGTACCGAAGGCCAGCACCTAACCAATCGGCCATTGTTCGGCCAATCGTAAAATTGAAAATTAAGCTTTTTATCGTCTTGTTTTAGATGTATGATTGTATAGGTGGTTTAGTGATTTAAGGAAAAAGTAAATAACTTAGAGCACACACTATATAAAATATTGTTAAATTAGTTATTATTAATAACATAAGTGTGTATCGGGGCAATAATTACGTAAATTACAAGATCATGAAAAATATTATCTTTGATTCTTGTCCCAATTCAATAAAATGCAAAAAATTGATATTTGGGGCAAATTTCATCTAGGACATCGTCTAATGCAGGATTAATGTTATACTTACAGTTCCTTTAAGTTAAACTTTATGTTTAAGATAAGTAGAGATGGCTTTATATCTATCCATGTATATTATTTTTTGCTGAAAGAGAGAGCTGAAGATATAATACCAAAGTGAGAAATCCAGGAGGGGAATTATTTTTAATCCGATCAAGATAAAACCGTGTTTCTATTCCCTTGCTTACTTTCCCACCTAGAATAAAAATCAATAAGTCTGACGTGACTTAAAAATAGAAAATTTAAAGTCTTCATTAGGCGTAATAATAGATGGAAAAGCAGCTTAAGAAGATAAGGCCATATTTTAGTTCAAAAGCTATAAAATCTAACTTTTATCTTAAGGCATAGATTTTAGTATTTTCTATTAACATAACTGATTTGACTTTATTCTAAGGCTTTTTATATTTCGTTATGTGTTATTAAGTAAAATAATCTTAAACAGCAGGCAAATGAAAAATAAAATTCAAAATTAATTTAACATTGTTTAATTTAAATTTAACATTGTTTAATATTAACTTCTTTCTCATTGGACAATTTTGATAAATTTGCTCAATGATTAAAATTTTCATTAAATATTAATATTAATAATTTCGTCTTAATGTATAGTCAAATATATATCGTCTTTTTAATATATTTAGTGCAAAAAAAAATTTGAATATTAGATATTCGTATGTAGAGAAAGATTGAAAATAAATATTATATTTTTTAAAATAATAGAGATTTATAAGAAAATGTTTTAAATATTCGAATTGAAACATTAAAAATCGTATAGCAAAACATAAAGTACACTTATTAAATAGACAGATAAAAATGAATCATATGTCAGAGATAATAAGAATTTTAGTGATACTATTAGTTGCCCGTATGATAGGCGGGAACAATGGTTAAGGGATTAAAATTGTCAATTAATGAACTAAATTTTTTTCTTATTATTTTTCAATCATCAACATTTATATGTATATTTAAAAATTTTAGTATATTTTAATTATATTTGCTTAATGAAAAGGATTTCATATAACAGTTTTCATCTATATATCAATTTTTTAATGATTAGATAAACACTTCAGAGTCTGTCTTACTACTAATAGTACATGGGATTTAATTTCAAATTATTAAAAAAAATTTTCTCTGTTGATCGTCTGTACATGTAAAATAACTTGTATTAAAATATTTATTTCATTTATTTCTCTATAACACAAATGTATTTTCCTGAATATACATATTCAAGATCGATTCCTCTTCAGTGTTGATGTTCACTGCTCATACATCAAAGTTCAACAGGAAATCTTATTAACTTTTATTTTCAATGCTGTTAAAATTTTAATGTTATTTAAAAGTAATAACTTCAAGAGTATATTTTTATATAATGTTTGATTGGATTGGATTGAGTGCTACGGTCTACTTTTTGCAACACGAGGGTTAATGAGACCGGGACCTACAACGCTTAAAGCCGTGTACTACCTGTAACCAGCCACCCACCCGAAGTCGGGTGTAGGGTGTTGAATTGCTGGTTCGGTCTGGCCGTCCGGCAACAATGCGTTACGCAGGGTCCAAGTCAGCATTAAGTCAAGCAAGCAAGCCCATAATATTTAAAATAACAAAAAGAAATTAAATAGATATATAAATGTAGAAAATCTAGACTAATAAGTACAATTAATGCAGTTTACGAAAGTGAGGGGATACTCCGCAGGAGTCCTGCCCAGGTTAAAAGTCTGGTGTACTACATGAAACTTTCTGACATGAGAGCAGGTGTTTGCGAGGGAAGCAATATATACACAGGACAGTTGTGATGGCCATTCGTGAAGGGGTAATTTGACCCTTGCGGTGTGGTATTAGTTTAAATTCATGGCCGAACGATGGTGCCTTGGTTAGCGGTGAGCCAGTCAACCAGGCTCCCGGCCTTCCTTATCAGTACCGGTTTTTGATTAGGCTCTCTGCCCAGAGTTTTTGGATCTGTCAGAGGGTTTCTTAACATGCAAGTCATGTGTCAGAGAGCAGTCGTGCAGATAGTGATTGGAGTCACCGAGTGCACCGCAGACACAATCTCCAGATGTGCTATCCGAACGTGGAACATGTGGAGATACTGAGGGAAAAGTCCATGGTTCGTAAGAAGGGCATTTACTGCCTCATATCCGCTCAGACTAACCAATTTCACATTTCTTAAGAAACCATAGTGAACCCTGCCTGTAGCGGTTGAGTCCCAGTAGCTTTGCCACTCGAGGATCATCTCTTGCTTAAGTTTTTGTTTTATATATGATGTAGTTAATAGGAGTTTTATTTCTGGCTCTCGAAGCACGGTTCCTAACTGCTACGAGCATCCATGCCAAAGTTGGATTCAAACCCACGAACGCCGGTACCGAAGGCCAGCACACTAACCAATCGGCCATCGTTCGGCTATCTAATGTTTGAAAAATATTTTACCTGAAAAATATTTATATTTGTGTCTCAGGGTTCTTTGAATATGTGTTTTAAAAGGCAAACTATTCGTGTAAATTAAATAAAACTTGATTATAGCATTTGAGAAGAAACTATATAAGTGTTTTAATAGGTCAACATTTTCAAAACAAATATCTAATTGGAAATGGTTGAAATTTTATGGTACAGGTTTTATGCCTATAAAATAAGCCAAGAAATATCCTTTATCTTAAAATAATAAATATTTGTGTTATTTGGTAAATAAAATTGACTGATATATCATTTACGTGAGACGTGAGAGAGCTTTTACAATAATAAAATGATTTATTAACTCAAGGTATAATTGAATAATTTATTTTTATAAAAGACAATAATCATATTCGGAGAGATTACAGAAAACAAGGTATATAATTAATTCATTCTATAAGTATGTCTTATAACTACTGTAAAATTTTAAGTTACTTTATTGTTTTTGATATAAAAATGTAATACATCCTTTTAAATTATTTTCTCTTTACAGTAGGTTTTAGTGAAAAGATCTTAGTTCGTTTTAAGGTACATAGACAGGTAAAAGCCAGTGAAAACTTGTTAACTCACCCCTTTAAAGAACAATGGTTTAGCAGCGAAAAAACACCTATTGATACATTTTTCTCTTCTTTTTAAAAACATCTGAAGGATTTTATTTCGATTTTCTGTGTTATTCACTCTTTGGTGTAGTAATAGATAATACAATTTTGCATATTTAACTTTTCCCTATGAAATATATTAGTTTAAAATTGCTTTACATGAAAAATCTCGAATTTGATTTTTCTCCTTATGCCTTCAAATGAAAGCACCAAACCAAAAGAAAACTACAAAATTGTGTAGTTATCTGTTTATTACATCATTTTGATGATAATTATACATTGTTCTGCGACTATAATTACTTTGAAAATCTTTTATTTTCATGCTGCAAAAAGGAAAGGTTTCACAATTAACCCCCTCTCCCCCCCCCAAAAAAATCCTACCTACCAAGTCACTGTAAAATTTGTTTTCATATGGTTCCTATTTATAAAGTTCACAGACAACGTTTACAACCTAATGCTGTTAATTCTGAAAGACATTTTAATCGTGACCTTTAAGGTTAAACACCATGAAACTTTCTACATTTTAATTAAAGTATACATAAATTCAAATATTTTTTTTTCAAATCTTAAATTAACTGTTAACTTTTAATTCAAAATTTACTTATCGCATATTTTTAAATATTCCTAATTTACATTTTTCATAAAATTTTTCCTAGTAATTTTACCTTTTTATCGAGAATATTTTGATCATTTTGTGATGTTATCTTGTTTGTTGATTAAATAGTTATTATTGTTTTGAATTCTGTACTTAATTTTCATGAAATATTCGGACTTTTTTTAAAACATATAATATTCAAAATACAAAAGCAGATGCCAGAATTACATTTTAATCTACCTTAGAATTGTTTGACAAAAAGTGGTTAGGAACCAATGTAACTATCTATATTTATGAAAGAATATTCATGCATTTACATTTTATTGCAATATATATAGTAAAAAAATAACATAACTATAAGTATATAGCTTATGAAAAGTCCACCTTATTGTAACTTCTTGTCTCCTTAAGCTGAATTATAAAAGAATTGATTTAAGATATAGTAGATTTTTATTTCAACGATCTTTTCAGACTAATAAGAAAGTAAAATTTTAAAGTGTAAAGAACATTTTTTCTTACTTTTATGATATCTTATCAGATCATTTTTTGGAGGAGTCATTTATTGAATATCCCCTCCTCTAAAATGACTTACTCAGCAAACTAAACGTTTGTTCTTCAGGGGGCCGAACTGCCTTTTGATTGAAAAAAAAAACACCGTAAAATGCTAAAATCTTTAAAATCTTTAATAATATATTTGCTATGTCAGCAAACGACATTTTAGGTTTTATGGCATTCGTTTTCAGTAATTAAAAAAATTCAGTTCCTATAATATAGTTCAAAACAGTAAAAAATATTTGATCTTATATATCAGTTCGTTTCTATTCCAATTTATGATATAAAAAAATAATGTATTTAAAGCCAGCATATTGCTGTTTTTTACTCTTTATATTTTACAATAATTAATAATAGATTAACAATAATTTCAATAATTAATAATAATTAGAAATATATAAAAAGGTATATTTCACGTTTAAAAATATTTCCAATATTAAAAAGAACTATACATTTTTAAAAAACTCTAACTAAAACGTATGACTTCAAACTTAGTCTTCTATTAGATTATAATTCATAATTTTCATTTAAAAATAATATATATATATATATATATATATATATATATATATATATATATATATATATATATATATATATATATATATATATATATATATATATACTGAATACTGAATACTGATATATATAAATATCGATATCCTACTGAATCTCTAAATGTTCATTTTAAACCTATATAATCTATATTTACCACCAATTGAAGCATTCTTAAGAATGTCCGCTTTGAAGTGAATGTGTGGTAGTAAATACACTTGAAAGTTTTAAAATTTTTGCAGAGAAACTAATTTGAAAATCAATTTAATACAAAGCACTTTGAACCTAATTTCTTTCAAAACAAACCTTTCAATCGAGCTGTAATTGACTTCAGTTTCTACTTCATAGCCTTGTCATTATCATGTCTTTGAACAGCTGTACTTCTATTAAGTTCTATAAATCGATTCCTGCGCCGGGAACGTTGGGCAATATCGATTTTCAATTATAGGGGAACACTACTTTGTATGTGAATCTTCTAGATAACGTTCGTAAAAACCCGGAGTTTTGCAAGGTTTATAAATGTTAGAATGTATTATCTAGTATAGAAGTTTTTTTCTACTTGAATATATAAATGAGTAATATTCTCAAAATTAACTAACTGATAAACCTGTACTATAGAAATTAATTATACTTTTTGGTAAACTTTTCTCACACGCACACATATGTGTATGTGTGTATTCAGCACTGCATTTGTTGACAGAAAGCAAGAACTTTTGCCAACTTTGTTGCTATACCCTGTAGAGGAAATGATATAATCCAATTTAAACTTTCGTCATTTTACTAGTCTAAAATTACTGAAAATATAGTAAATTGTATTATTATGAAGTATGATTGCTAATTAGTCTCTAAAAGAAACTCTGAAGTTTCTTTTCCAACCTTCGGTACAGTTAATTACGTTTACCAAAAAGATATTGTTTTGTTTCAAAATTTTAGCTACTTTTCCGATTTTATTATATACCAGCAATATACACAAACAATTAAATTTTAAATAATTAATAACACTTTATATTTAGTTTTAATGTACTTCATTTTAAGAAATATTGCTTTCATAAATAAAAAGGTTCATATTTTGTGATATTAAGAAACTAGTCTTTACACTCATTCTATATATTAGTGGCTATATTTTGAGGATATTTTTTAAGGACTGGTTCCTATAAACAAATTAAATTAATACCATGAGAAATAAAATATAAAATATTTATTTTTTTATTTATATATTAAATATATTTAATTTATTAATATAATTTAAATATATATTGAAATTTAATTAATATAATTTAAATATATATTATTATTTTTTAAATAACAAATAATTATAAAAATTTAAATATTTCAATTTTACAACGATCTTTCTGTTACCAGTAAGAACATAATAGATTGCAGCAGGAAAATTTGTCAAAATAAAATTAAGAAGAAAGAT
>CM063506.1:8591600-8599100 GCA_032207245.1 Pardosa pseudoannulata
ACTGGAAAAAATTGTCTTGAAAATAGGCTACAACCTATCGACCCGGAGACTAAAATAATAACATCAGACAAGTCAACAACTGTCGACATGACGAAAGAGTCTCTCACACTCTAACATTTACTTACAATTGATCTCATTATATATTTTAAGTTACAGTTAACCTTAAAAAATACTCAAAAATCACAGCATTACTGAAAAAAACATACTTATATTTAGGCAACATCATGATTCATTAGTTATTTCCCCTTTGCTAGATTTCTTAGCTGATTGACTGTGAAATAAGTTAATTTAGTTTATTCAGCTATAAAAAAAAATTAAATATATTTTTTGTTCATAAGTGTTTCGAAATTACGTTGCAATATATATGACCACATTTGTTTTTAGAGTAAGAAAGTTACATTTGTGCTACAAATTTCAGTTTTAAGGTGACCAACACTATCTGGAAAGATTCAATAGTGGAAACAATAGACAATAAGAAACAATAGTAGATATTAGGAATTAAGTGAAAATCTAATAAAATGCTTAAAATAGTAAAAAATAAAGTACTTCGCGGAAATAAACTGTCAGAAAGGGAAGTGCTGTTCTACAATTTAAGAAAAATTCCTGAACATGAAATAAGGTTCTTGGTAAAACCAATATTCATAATATTTTGTCCACTTGAAAAAATTGTCGTGAAAATAGGCTACAACCAGTCTACCCGGAAACTAACGGAATGACATCAGACAAGTCAAGTGTCGACACGACGAAACTGTCTCTCACACTCCAACAGTTTGCTTACAGTTGAACTGGTGATTTATATGTTAAGTTACAGTTATTCTAAAAAATACAGAAAAATCACTGTATTACTAAAAAAAGTCTTATATTTATGCAACATCACGATTCGTTAGTTATTTGCACTTTATTATATTTCTTAGCTGATTGAATCTCTAAACTGTTTAATTTCACAAATGTTCATTTAAATATAAGCTTTCTTTTTATTGTTTTTATTATTTTGCTATACATTGTAATTTAGCTAAAATAATTAAAATATTTTCTAAAATATATCGTATTAAAAATGATTTTTTATCTTTGATTTGTAAATGTAAAAGAAGCTGAAGTTTATGTAATTCTATGTATGTTAGGAAAATGATTAAGCTAGGAATGCATAATTATTTGATGAGATATTTGTCTTATTTCTTTCTCCCTTCCACAAAGGAGCAAGAATGAAGATATGTATCTTCGGGGACGAAGATTAATTATTATTCTCGCTACATATGTTCTGGATATTGATTCTACCTGAGATTATAAAGATGATTTTAACTTTAACATGGACATGCTCTGTAAGCTTCCTAAAAGATTTGTTTTTAAGGTCCCTGCTTATTTTCTTTTATTTTTAAGATAATTTTTCAAGTAAAAAGGATTTTTGAAAACTTTTGACTTTCAATTTTATTTTACCATATTGGACACAATTTCTGTTATACCTTTTATACAATATGTATGTGTTGCAAATCAAAAGTTTGTTCGCAACATTTTATGGAGTACGACCCTTTAGACCAGTTTGAATGTAAGAAAGTACTGCCTTAGTGCAGTTTTATTGTTCCCTTTTAACCTTCCCGTTTTCTGTGGTCAAGAGGCATTGTAGTGTCCCCTTTTGGGGTACTCTAAGAAATGTCTCTGCAGCTACAGGGCACAGCTGTCTAGTCCACAATTGGCATAGTATCACTACACGGTTTTGCTTTGGCAATCCCGGTGGAGAAAAATGAGTGCACCTATATTAGGGCGCACTTTTTGGTTGGAAGTCAGTGTTTCTCTCCTTTCCACTAATTTGTTTATTAATTAATTAAAAAAATAAAAATTTTATAAAAACCAAAAAAATAAAAAAATAAGAAATTAAACAAAAATAAAAATTATCTTCCCTTTTTCCACTAAGTTTCATTTATTATTATTATTATTATTATTTACTAAGGACAGGGCCCTAATTGTATTTTGTATTATTTTATATAGTAATGACTTTCACCTTCTAAACTGTTGTTAATTTTTAAAATGCTCCTATAAAATTTAAGAGGCACATCAGTAAAGACATTTCAGAGCTCACTATTGGGGATACGACTCTGTGTCAAGGAGCCCAGAAGAATCTAAACTACTTGGACTTGGACTTGGAAGTCAGTGAGTGAGCAACCGACCCTGAATGAACCCACATTGTAAGCTGTGTGTACTATGACCCCTGATGTTATGTGAGTATATATTTGTTGCATATTACTTTGACCACCGTATTTATGTTCAATAAAATACTTTCATTTTTTAATTTCTGCCCTTTTTGGATTGGTATATATTTACCATAGCATAATGTTTTTTTTTTTTTTTTTTATGTTTACTCCTCACAACGCATTGTATTTTTTATATTCCCTGTGACTTCATTCCCATTTTGTAGCAAAACTATATTGTAACAGTATGCATAATCATTTTAAACTAACACCAACAGTAATTAATTAATCGAACATTATAGTTATTTTACTTAATTTTCTCTATTACTCAAATTTTCTCTTTTTACAAATTAAAATTTATACTTTTGTAAAACTTCCCTCTGTTACACACTAAAACTTATATTTTTCATTAAGGAAACAAATCTTAAACATACTATTAAATATAGTTTATAAAAGTTTTATACTAGTCGATTCAAATATCGCCTTTGTTTGTAAATTATCACTTTTACTCATATAAAAGAGAAGTTATAAGGATTACTAAGTCAATTTCTTGATATATGTCCTTGCTATTCAAATCACATTCCAAATATACATCGTAAGGCAAAATATAATAAACCTGATTAGTTGAATTTTGAACCAATATTGACATGTTTACGAAGAATTAAAAACCGTAGAAGGAAGAAACAAATGCCAAATTGTATTAAACCTTTGTTTGTTCAAAGTTTGTTGATAAAAGAAAACTTTCGATTGCATATTTAATTTCAAAATTAAAATAAAAATTAAAGACACGTGGAATGCTTCAAGTGACTCCAAAAGTCTTGTTTCTCGGAAAAATTTACAAAAAGCAATCTAAATGAGATATAATTTCATAGTAATTAAAAAACAAAGATGAAATCCAAATTTCTTTCTTACTTTCAGCAATATTCAGTTATTTATTTTTAAAATAAATTTGAAACCTTACAATTTACCTTTTGATATTTTCCATGTTATTAGCTTATAAATATAAACATTGCAAATATTTTAACAATCTCTCCAAAGACTTACATATTTTTTAAAAATAAAGTCTAAATTTATACGAAGTTTTACATTTTATATTATGGAGTAAAATATTTCCAAAATATTTGCTTTTATCTTTATTTTATGTTGTATCATGATATAAAAACATTTCGTAGCAAACAGAAATAAGGAAACAAACCTCAATTCTTAAATATTTAACTTAGACTACATTCCTAATATTAGCAGAAATAATGTTTCTACGTAAAATATAGCAGATATATTAAAATTTTAATTAAATTACAAGAATTTCAAATTATGAAATATTTTTATAAAAGTGTACTATCCGACAGAATTTATTAAAGTATTACAAGTTACTGCATATTAGCTAACTACATTCATTTTGTACTATATGTGTAACATATGCATAAAAACAAGATTGAAAAGTGTTTCCCGGTTAGATTAAAAAGAATGTATGAAGCAATTATTTATTGTAACTTAAGGTAGGGATTCAGCAATTTATTTTAGTATAGTTCGGTATTATAGCCTATGTTACTTAGTTTAAAAAAGATCATAGCTAATTTTATGACATACAATTTGTTAACCACTTTTTGCTGTAACTCATGAAGAATTTTTGAACAGAGCTCTATTTAAAATACACATGAAATTCTGTTGTAAAACATATGCTTTACAAAAGAATAGTTTTAAAGTTATATGCCCTTTTAACACATTGTGTGCGGGTACATTTCGCAGCGGAATTGTACCGGGAGTGGGCGTTTTGCGCGTAAATTTAGTTATTCAGTTACATATAAATAGATCGAAAATTATTTAATTTTTAACCAACTTTTCGTATTTTATATTGAAATATATAAAATATATAAATCGAAATATATAAATAACAACCATAAGAATTTTGTAAACAAAAATATATTTTTAGTGGAAAAATTTATAATAGTATCGTAAATAAGAAAAATTAAATAAAAACAGAAGTATATAGTTTTAATTTTTTTCTAATATATATATATATATATATATATATATATATATATATATATATATATATTATATATATATATATATATATATATATATATATATATATATATATATATATATATATATATATATATATATGTATATATATGTATATATATGTATATATATGTATATATATATATATATATATATATATATATATATATATATATATATATATATATATATATATATATATATATATATATATATATATATATATATATATATATATATATATATATATATATATATATATATATATATATATATATATATATATATATATATATATATATATATATATATATATATATATATATATATGTATGTATGTATGTATATAAACATTTTTACATTATAAAAAATGAAAAGAGAAATCATAAAACTAATAATGTAAAATCTAGTTTTTATTTGTCTAAATTTTTCCAGAATCTATGTAGTAGACAAGAACATTCGGCTTCGTTTTACTGTATATACCGTTATTTTTGCACCCACAAACAAACCATGCTGTTAAACGAACCCGTACTATCAATAATCATAAAACGTACTAGTACGTGTCCCTTATACAATGTGTTAATATCAGAGAAAGATCTGTAAGAAAATAATAACCTGAAGAAGAACTAGATTCTGAAAAGGCATATGGTTCTGATAAAGGCTAACTCACTCACGAAATTGTTCGGAATTTCTCCTACCACTAGAACTATATCAGAAATAAATCAAATATTACAAAGGCACACTTTGAGACATTTCATTAACGTGATCAGCAGAGATGCCGAGAGCGAATGCTACCACACGTCGAATATAGATCACACATTGCTGTACCAAATGTATTTTATCTTCTAAAAAAATAGTAGCTAATGATATCAGTTTCTGTGATCTGTAACATCACTCTCTCCATGTCGACACAGCACAGTTCAAGAGCAAATGATGTAAGAAAGAGATATTCGTAGCTATTCATATGTATTAAGGATGCTCTTTTTTATTCAATTCTAGTATCAGAGATAACCCATTTCCTATATATTTAGTCTGAAGTACTGGAAAACTTTGAATTTCTTTTATATACATGAAATTTTATTTGGAAAAAAAAGTGTAATGATTGAAACGTTTTTCATTTTTAACACGATTATATTAGGACTAGTTTATTGTGTCTAAGAAAATTAAGAACTCAAACTTACTTTCCTTTTAGACATCTGATCTACCTGAAACATAGCAATACTTGCAATTTTGTAGGCAATATTATAATCCTGTACCATGAAGGTGGAATGTTGTTGGAGATATAAGATAATCATTCGAACACCTTAACAGCTAATAACCCAAAATTTAATCTACACATTTTCAAAGTCTCAAATGAAAACAAACGAACAGATTCAAGTCAAATGCATATCTCTAGTATCTCACCTTCCGTCTGCAAAATTGCTCGAATAAGCAAGTTCCGGGTTTGTTTTGTTTTGGATAACTACCTTCTACTTTTGTAACACAAGAGCTAATGAGCCCGGGATCTACTGCTTAAAGCCAATTCCGAATGGCTACGAGCATCCATGTCGTCGGGGGATTCGAATCTACCGGAACTCAGGGTTTCGAATCCCACGTAGCCATGGATGTTCGTAGCTATTCTGAACCGGCTTTCAGCAGTAGGTTCCGGTATCAATAGCCCTCGTGTTGCAGAAGTAGATCGTAGCTATCCAAACCAAACCCGAGTCCTGTTTATCTCCACAATTTTGCGGACCAAGGCGAGATACGAGAGATACGCGTTTGACTTAAATTTGGTCCTTAGTGGGTTTCGTTTGAGGCTTTGCAAGTATGTGGTATTAAAACTGTAATTAATAGTAGATACGGATACCTCTTACGGGTAAGAAGAACTTTATAACAAAATGTTAAATCAATAAACGATCTCTCTTCCCTTTATACAGAATTGTCGAGTAGATGATTTCTATATGTCCGCACGCTATCGTTCAATATTTCATCCCTATAATCACATTATCTGTTTAAAAGTTATAAAGAGCTGTTTGGCCATCAAGCGTGGTACCTTCCAGGACTATCAAACATTCTTTGTCATCATAGTTCTTTCATCGTTTATTGTAGAGCAGGCAATGGATCCCTGATTCTCTCCTCGTTATGAAAGTAATCTGTGGTTAAACTGAACCGGGAAACACCAGTTGTTGTTGTTGTTGTTTCTCAGCCCCCTTGGACAAACCAAGCAAGATTGAGTATGCAGAATCTTATATTAAGGGTAAGGGGTGCGCCTTTCGATTTTAATGAGTACCATTAAGGTTCAAGACGACTTATAGTCCTCGTAATTTTGAAGCAGGGACCAAGCAGAAGACCCTTAGGTTTGACCCGCCACCCCCAGATGTTTTAATTGATAATGTGGAGGACATTGAGACCACGAACATATTTTACGTGCCCTAGTCACCTTTAATGAACACGTCGGATCTTAGGCTCGCTCAGGTTCCGAACCCGCAACTTCTCAATTACGAGATCGCTGCCTCTGTGGACTGAAGCTTCTGCGGCTAGAGAAACACCAGTGAAGAGAATGATCGTTCATTACCAATGCTCCAATCTCTATTATCTCTTCGCCATGCTAAATGAATTATCCTGTTTGTAGAAGTAAACCTTGAAGTTGGCAGGGCTACTTGTAAGCACCCACTCTTATATAGATTTTGGAAACAGTAACAGTTTGGGAACATCAGTTTATGTAATTAAACAGAAGTCACGAAATGAGCTAAGAACCTATAGCATAATTTATTTGCCTTGTTGTAAAGGAGAAATACGGATTTTCTTTCAGAGTCATCAATTTTAGACCTTTCCGAGGCATTTTCATGATATATTCGATATTCTGAAACAGTTTCCATAATATGGACTCCACAGTATGGACTACATAAAGTTTCTTCAAATCCGTTTGTAAAACTGCCTTGCTTCTACCCTTAACATAATAATGATTAATTCCAAACGTGTCCATTAAGCCTGCTTTTTATATTTACTTATCCTACATACAGTATATGCTTCGACAGACTTTCCTTCATACATACATACATACAGATTTTCTTTTTTTGAAACAGCAATTTTTAATTTTATTTAGTTTTTCACAAGTTCCATGAAATATATAGCCTTTTTACTTTTGAACGTAAATGTATATATTACTAAAATATTTGGTCATATAGAAACAGTGTACTTTACTATTATAAAAATCTCAAAACAAATATAGTATTTTGAAAATATATCTTATATAGAAAAGGCTATATATGATTATCTTAAGTGTGAAGGAAATAATCTCCCCTCCTGAGAA
>CM063506.1:8604100-8606600 GCA_032207245.1 Pardosa pseudoannulata
ATAATGGTTATATAATTAATCCTGTCTCAAAATGTAGCTTCGCGACTTGGCGTGCTCCAACAGGGTGAATAGAAATTAGAGTATAGAGTCAGAAGTGTATTACAGGTATAAAATACTGACAAAAATGCTATAAAATTTTATTGGAACTCAAAACAAATTAATTATGTTAAAATATTATATCTAAACTAGACGACACGACAGGCGTTGTCCTGTTTTTAAGCAGTAAACTCAAAAATTGTAAAAATTTTTTAAAGAAATTATAAATTGGACCATTTTTAAAAAAATATTTTAAAAATACTTGAGACCAACCTACATACAGTCATCATAAACCTAATTTGATTAAATTAAAATCCTCACATTGATTGTACGGGGTTTCGATTCTAGGACTGCTTGTACAGAAGCTCATTGCGCTGACCACTGCGCCACAGATACGTTGGTAGTAAATGGTTTCAAGGGGCTTTATAATAATCTCAATCAGTGTTCAATTCTTTATTTTTAATAAAAAATCATTTTCTATTGGATAATATTGTGAATCTAAATCATTCTCGAATCAACTTAATTACATAGACAAAATTTCATCAAAATCAGTCCAACCGTTTAGAAGGAGTTCTATTACAAACACACGGACGGACAAAAAAATATTATATATAAACATATATCTGTGGATATTTGTGTGTATACGTGTATACTCTAGAACACCATAAAATGTAAAACAAATATTGAAGACGTACCATACACAGAAACGAGTTATATGATTTACATGAGAAAGTAAGAAATTCAGAGCCTCTCTTATCTCTAGAAATCTTAGTTAATCATTAAACCGTTAACTATGATTGCAAATCTCATAGTATAAAACTAAAGATTTTGTGTTTTGCATTTTGCTTTAATTAGGTTAAAAAATAATTTTTTATGAAATCTTTTGCCAAATTTTAATATAAAATACAAATTATATATCTTAATTTTCATATTTTTTAAATTCTCTCTTTACCTCATAATACAGTTTAATTAAAAAAACATTTCTAAAGAATTTAACGTAGAAATATAGCTCCAAAATGTCCGTTACCTAAAGGAAATTTAAAATTTTAGTCAATAACTAATAAGGTAAAATACAGATAAATGAGACCAAAAAGTAAAAGAAACTGTTTAAGCCTAATAAATCATCCATGCAATTGAAAGGAAATAAAAGAGTGAAAATTTAAGGTATTTTTAAGAAAATCTTCCTTTTACCCATTCCGTGTCATTGTCAAAACATTGCACTCTAAAATAAATTACACTATCTATCATTTTAAATATCCCTAAATATTCTGCTTAAGAAAACATAGCTCTTGCAACTAAAAATGCAGAGAATTTTAAAATTGTTAAGTCCTGACATATTAGATAGAATATATGATATATATTAGATAGAATGTAATACAAGTTAGAATATATCGTCCTTCGAGAATGAACTAAACATAAAAAAGGATATGTATTGCAAAACATGCCGTAATATCTTTATACCCTTGTAATAGATTTTTTATGACGTTTTGGGATCTTGTCTAATTTTATTTTCTAAAACCCATGCGTACATGCATGTGTATTATTCATATATATTATTCAAGAAAATTAAATAATTATAACTTTATTCATAGTATATTGCATGTAAAGTAGAAATAAATAGTAACTGAATTCCCATATTCGAACATTTAAATAATTTTTCAAACATATAAGTATTTTTAATTCATTTTAACCTCAACTTTTAAATAATCACATTTACCTGTACTCTTAACTAGATTATTAATTGTTCTTTTAAATTCCGACATAAAATTATCTTATTTTGTTTTAATATAAGATAGAATATAGGGTATAAAATGTGCAGCACTCAGAAATTTTTTATCAAAGAATTATCGTAAAAATTTAGAAATCCAAGAATATACTTATTATTAAATTTTTATTTTTTATTTTCTATGTAATATATATATATATATATATATATATATATATATATATATATATATATATATATATATATATATATATATATATATATATATGTATATATATATATATGTATATATGTATATATGTATATATGTATATATGTATATATGTATATATGTATATATGTATATATGTACATGTATATATATGTATATACATGTATATATATATGTACATATATATACATGTATATATGTATATATGTATATATATATATGTATATATATATATATGTATATATGTGTATATGTATATATATATATATATGTATATATGTATATATATATATGTATATATATATATATATATATATATATATATATATATATATATATATATATATATATATATATATATATATATATATATATATATATATATATATATATATATATATATATATATATATATATATATATATATATATAACTAGATTTTCGATTTCTCGTGGACCAATTTATGTAAAATATATATTTTTACTTATACAAGTCATCACTTATACTTACTTATACATTCATCAGAG
>CM063506.1:8621600-8784100 GCA_032207245.1 Pardosa pseudoannulata
GGTTATCAGCTGATCAAATAATCAGGAGTGATGAGCAACATAGATTGCATCATCAAAATATCTTAATGTGAGATCAAGGTATCCGAAACATCTAAAAGAGATTTCAGTATGTTTGGTTAGCAGCCGATCAAATAATCACGAGTGACGCGCAACATAGCTTGCATCATCAAGATATCTAAATGTTAGAACAAGGTGCATCTAAAGGGATTTTAGTCTGTTTGGTTATCAGCCTATCAAACAATCACGAGTGACAAGAACATAGCTTGCATCATCAAGATATCTAAATGTTAGAACAAGATATCTGAAACATCTAAAGGGATTTCAATCTGTTTGGTTATCAGCCGATCAAACAATCACGAGAGACAAAAACATAGCTTGCATCATCAAGATATCTAAATATTAGAAGAATTGTATCAGAGTATCCGAAACATCAAAATAGTTAATCTTTCCTCTTAGTCACTTCACCAGGAAGGTCTATAAACTTTTAACGGGAAAATTATCTAAAGAGCCAAAGGGTTATTGTGCATAAAAATCACATAAAGTGGATATATTAAAATGCACTTTTTGTCTCAAAAGTTGTTATAATTTCAATGAGTTTTATTTATATAAAGAGTTTTCCTATGGAAAAAACAAGATAAAATAAGATACTTAAACATTTTGCAGTAACTTAGGAATAAAGGATATTATTTTACTCTTATTCCAAGAAAATCTAATAGGGCAACTATTTCGATTTAAAATCGATCTGCCTGTCACAGGAGTTTATTTACTCAATTACACTGATACAAGATTTTTTTCTATTTCACATGCTTCGTATTGATCAGCATGATAGATGGGATGAGATTATCCTCAAAATAATCTCGTGACTATCATCATTACTGGACATCTTGATGAAACATCAAATGTACTTTTCTTAAAAGGAAAAGATTTAGGCTTAAACGTCTGCAATACTCGCATTAAAAATGCAACAGTTGAATATATATTTTTTATGTTTTTTTTTCCGAGAGACACAGAGCGATTGACATAAGCACTTACTTACACACGCACCTGCACACACAGAGTGAAAAAAATATAATCCTTGATTCTAAAAAAGTATGTAATTCACATTATTAATAGCTGAAATAATCTAGGTACAGTGCAATCTATTTTGGGTAGGACGAAATATTTTACATTAGAAAGTAATATTTCATGACAAGCTCAGTGAATGAAACTTTGATATAGGCATTGTTTTTTCCCGATTTCAAAGAATAACTGTGAGAAATATCAGCAGTCTACCAGAAAGAGTTAAGATTTGATAAAAAGCAAACATGAATGTATGTAAACTTACTAAAATTTCACAGCTGAGTGCATCGGTAGCACTCATCATCTGTGTATTAATTTCTTTCTGAAATAACAAGAGCATAATCAACTATAAAGCATACCAAACATATATATTTATTAAGTATTTTAAATCTTTAGCACAGTTTTGAAAATTACAGCTTTTGAAAAAATACACATACAATTAAAAATCCGGCTTTTGGAAAATCTAACATTTTTAAAAATTAACTCATAACTCGTGTTGAACACTGAATTTTTTCAACCTGTCAGCTTTAATATGGAATGAATAATTTGTAGAAAAATAATTGAATAAGAATACTCGCATTGTTCATGGTTCAAAATCTCTTAGTTTGTTTGAAAAAGCAATTAATTCTAAAACTTTTGTTTTAAATTCCCATTTTAAAATATATTATAATTATAAAATGTACAACATAGGTATATAAATTTATATAAATTTACTAAAATGAAGTTTTAAGCGAAATTATAACAATTTGTCTTATGAATTTAAACATCCAACAACATTTGGAAAAATACAATTATCCCATTCCATACTTCTACTTTAATCTGTAATTACTAAAATGAAATTTTAAACCAAAGTATAACAATTTACTTATTAATTTAAACATCCAAAAACATTTGTAAGAATACAATTATCTCATTCCATACTTCTACTACCTTAATTTGAATTTGTCGACTATATATTTAGAATTTTTACAGTGTCATAAATGAGTATTGATTCTTACATCTCTTAAATAAGAATTATGTAACTAATTTATAATTGTAAAATATTTTAATTTTTGTCGTTCCAAATCTACTAAATTTAGAAATATATATAAAAAATGTATTTAGTTTTAGAGAAACACTTAATTAAAGGATACTTCGGAATTTGAAAGTTATTTACAAAACATAATATTGATAAAACATTTAGTCACTGATAAGATTTAAAAAAATATTTAAATAAATACAAGAATAGTTTTTATGTTATAAAGAAAAATTCTAACTAGAAAGAAATTTATTAAAATAAAATATTTACCAAATTTAAACAATTAGTTTTAGTTTTAATAGTGTATGACTTTTGACAATTTTAGATAAAAAATTCTTTTTAAGAGAAAAGCCTTGTTAATTTAAAAGGTAATGGGTCTTAAATTTCTTTGTTAAAAGTATCTAATATTAAAATTTTCTTTTAATATGGAAGTTAAAAAATGCTTACACATAAAAAAACAGAAGACTTTGAAATATAGAGGAAGTTACTTTGGTTAAAATACAAGAACATTTTCCCTAAAATTTGAGAATCTATTCAATTTTACTTAAGACTATCTTATTGATCTTGTTTTACACTAATTATTTCCGCTTTTTTACTATATGTTTAGACTTTATAAACTAATAAAACTAGTTCTCGATTTTTATTTTTATTAAATATAGTTTTCAAATTTCATTCGATTTCACGCAAATTTATCTTATTGTTCTCGTTTTACACTATTTCCGCTTTTATTACTATATGTTAGCACTAATAAAACTAGTGCTCGATTTTTCTTTTCATAAAATATAGTTTTCAAAATTCATTCGATTTTACTTAAATTCATCTTATTGCTCTCGTTTTACACTGACTATTTCCGCTTTTTTTACTATATGTTTTGAATTTATAAACTAATAAAACTAGTTCTCGATTTTTATTTTCATCAAATATAGTTTTCAAAATTCAGTCAATTTCACTTAAATTTATCTTATTGTTCTCGTTTTACACTATTTCCGCTTTTATTACTATAAGTTAGCACTAATAAAACTAGTGCTCGATTTTTATTTTCATCAAATATAATTTTCAAAATTCAGTCAATTTCACTTAAATTTATCTTATTGCTCTCGTTTTACACTGACTATTTCTGCTTTTTTTACTATATGTTTTGAATTTATAAACTAATAAAACTAGTTCTCGATTTTTATTTTCATCAAATATAATTTTCAAAATTCAGTCAATTTCACTTAAATTTATCTTATTGCTCTCGTTTTACACTGACTATTACTGCTTTTTTACTATATGTTTTGAATTTATAAACTAATAAAACTAGTTCTCGATTTTTATTTTCATCAAATATAATTTTCAAAATTCAGTCAATTTCACTTAAATTTATCTTATTGCTCTTGTTTTACACTGACTATTTCTGCTTTTTTTACTATATGTTTTGAATTTATAAACTAATAAAATTAGTTCTCGATTTTTATTTTCATCAAATATAATTTTCAAAATTCAGTCAATTTCACTTAAATTTATCTTATTGCTCTCGTTTTACACTGACTATTTCTGCTTTTTTTACTATATGTTTTGAATTTATAAACTAATAAAACTAGTTCTGGGTTTTTATTTTCATTAAATATAATTTTCAAAATTCATTAAATTTCACTTAAATTTAACTTATTATTCTCGTTTTACACTATTTCCGCTTATTTACTATATGTTTAGAATTTATAAACTAATAAAACTAGTTTTCGATTTTTATTTTCATCAATTATAATTTTCAAAATTCATTCGATTTCATTTAAATTTATTCTATTGCTCTCGTTTTACACTGAATATTTAAGCTTTCTTTTACTATATGTTTAGAATTTCTAAACTAATAAAACTAGTTTTCAATTTTTATTTTCATCAAATATAATTTTCAAAATTCATTTGATTTCACTTAAATTTATGTGATTGCTCTCGTTTTACACTATTTCCGCTTTTTTTACTATATGTTTAGAATTTATAAACTAATAAAACTAGTTCTCAATTTTTACTTTCATTAAATATAATTTTCATAATTCAATTAATTTTGCACTATATTTTATCAATTTGTACGCAGTATCGATTATTATTTTTATTAAATATAATTTTCAAAATTCAATTGATTTTGTGCCATATCTATTTATTTGTAAGCAGTATCGAATTGAAATTCCCTTCTAAATCAAATTATTTTATTTCTGTAAAACCATACCAAGATTAATTTGAAAACGTATTAATTAATAATTTCTTAAAATTTCAGAGATCCTAAAAGAAAAATCTCGTAGAACATTTTCAAGACCATTTAGCATATAAAAGCAAACTGTTCAAAACAGGAGATGAAGTAAAAATTAATTATTAAACCAAAACAATCATTAAATCCAAAATATTTGGCGTGATTATAGTTTGGTTGTTATAGCTAACTAACCTTTTTAAGGCCAGAAATCAATTTACAAACTTCGGTGAAATTCTGTCATCTTAAAAGCCTTTTGTCCTTATGATCAGACTACATACTGCACGAATTCTATATGTTACTCGAGAATATAGAATGAAAATATTTGAAAAGTATAAGAAATAATATAATGACTCGACGCATAAGGTTTCTATGTAGTATAAAACTGAAATGCGAGCGGTGAATTCTACGATCAATTATCTGAATATAGCACAATCACAATGCTGTGCAGTGTAAATCCAGCAATGTGTTCGTGATTTATCGTGTTCAATCATTTGGCAGTAACTTCAACCGGATGTGCCGTAATACTTCTGGCGTCTGACTTCTCTAATAATAGGTGGTACAGACAATAAAACTGGTGGGGCAGAAACAAAGAGTCATTTTCGTAGGCGTTCTCTTTGACTGGGTGAATTCCAGTCAAAGAGAATTGTTGGAGGTTTAATGTTGTAAAAGGACTGATGGGACGAATTTGCGGCTTGCAGTTCTAAAAGGTTTAAAGAAATATTGCATACAGCTGGCTAAAGGATTGATAAAATATTGATTTAGTTACTTACTTTAGGATGACATTCTATTCTGTTTCAGGACGATATTATTTGCTTTTATATCGAAGATCATTTGTACCGAGTTCAAAATATCTTTTCAAAACATTTTTTTAAAAGAGGAAAACATTCTTTTTACATTGTCAGGTCAGAGCTATTATGTGAGTATGTCACCCTGTAAACTGTGGGTTTGAGTAAATTTTATACTTATTAAAGAAATGTTCTAATGGCATAGACCGTAAAAATGATTTAGATCAAACCAATTTTATTCATACTGTAGATACTATTAATATTTACTATGATATATTTAATGTGAAAATACTCAACAAAATTAAATTATAAATTTAAAGCATTTCTTCGTAAATTAGTATTATTTTTAACATAATTTTGAACAAACTTGAATAAAAACGTAATCAAAGTTTACTTCAAATTTGCTGAGCTGTGGGACATTTTAAAGTACGAATTTGCAAATAACAAAGTTTCAACAAGTATATTATATACATATGCAGTATAATTTATAATCTGTAATGAGAATAAAGCAAAATATAGAATTAAAAGACAAATTTTTAATAATGTAACGTATGTCAAAGTGTTTCTCAAAGATGTGAACCGTACAAATATGTATGTTTTTTATGGGTGTTTTATACCGCAGTCTAACCAAATTTTGGACAGATGTTGTTTAATAATATCACACGATTCTTATTTCCGTGATTCCGATCTACGGTAGATGGCAATATAAAATATGTTATTGCTGTCATTTAATGCGTCAGGAAGTGAACTTAGTTATTTTCTGATAATTTTCTATTACTATTTCTATTTTCTAATTTAGGTAATTAGAAATATTATATTTATTTATTCCTGTACTCTCCTAACAGAAAAATGTCCTTTTTTTGTAGTATGGCTTCACATTTAGCACTTACAATGCTTTACGTGAAATAAAATAAAACATTTATTCCAGGCCGGTGTTAGCTAATCAAGTAAGTCATCTTTAACCCTTTAGCGGGCAATGGTTTCGCAGCAAAACCAATTATTAAACATCTTTTTTTATTTTTACATTTTGGAGTACTTTATTTTATCTTTTTATACTTATTTACGGCTCCAATCTCATACATGTGTGATGTATGGGAGCCAATCATGAAGAATCAAAAGCTTCTGCAATTAAAAAAAAAAACTGTATAGAGATATGAATGATTTTTTTAATTTTTTTTTTAAGTTTTTGATATTTTAAATTTACAAAAGATGATAGTTCTACATTTAATTTATTTTTTCTTTTGAAATATATGTAATTAGACTTGCTGTACCTGAAAAGTCAGTAATCCAATTTATCTCAATTATGACCCCTAATAAAAGTATCTTTACAAACAACACTTATAAATTGTTAAGCTATTAACTTATTATACTATTTTAAGGATTATTATTTATTGTTCATCCAATATAGTTAAACTTTTAAAAAAGCATAATGTTCAAGCTGTCCAACAGGAGGGGGTTGTCATTTAAAATAATCCTCAAACTATCCTTAGGTATCCTCTAATGCAAACCGTTCTAAGGAATGTAAAGAAAATTATCATATATTTTACATTTATAAAGTTCATAAATAACTTTTATAAACGAATTACATTAAATTCCAATGAATTTATTTTTGTGAACTTTAAAGGGTTAAGCAAATGGTTAGATACAACTTTCATTATACTACGCATTTAACCGTTTAAACGCCAAATTAAGAATGAATAGTGGCCTGACTTGAAATTTGGATATTATATTAATTAAAAGTATATAAATAAAGTTTTAAAATTAAGTGAAAAAAATTTTGAGGTAGTTTTTAGAGATTTTCCATTATTGGAACATTGATATGTTGCATGATCATATTTTGCATATTTTTTAAAACTCATGAAAATAGTTAATTTAAAGTCAAATAATTATAACAACTTTCTAATATTAACTGTTTTGTTTATTTATCTTTAAATAATGTTCAATTGATAAATATTATGGCACTATAGAATTTGTGGAAATATTGGTACCGGTTTTTACAATTCTCTTGGATTATCGAATTTCGCTTTTTTTATATATATTTTACTACAAGGTTTTCAGTTTTTCGTTTCTTCTTGGCCCTTCGAACTGGTTTCTGAAATTTGTCTTCATATTACATCTTTTTGTTTTAAAATAACGTCGACCATTCCACATACATCGAATGGCGTAACAACATCTAAATTATTTACATCCAAAATCTTCTTCACCAGGTTTATCACCAGATTTATAGGGCTCTAACTCGCAAATATATATATCTTACAAATCAGAATTCGAATGAGTTTTTAGAAAGGCCAGAGCATCTTATATTGTAAATCAACTTTTAGACATGCTGTGAAATTTATGAAAACATAAATAAAACACTTAGATAGCACACATGCAGATTTTCACTATTGTCCAACAAAACTAATAAGAAAAATTCTATATCAAAGGAAATTGACTAAGGAAAATACTTTATAATGTCATGTTTAATTGTATGTAAAAGTGATATTGATAAGGTTTTTTACATGTGAATTTCTTATTTTAAATATCATGTTCCATTTCTGGAACACTGGCAGGTAAACGGCTAATATTACCTAATGTATTATACATATATTATGCATCATAATTTATTTAAAATTTAAATGGGGCCCAAAAGTGTTTTAAAAGAACACGTGTGTCATTTATGTCAGCGGTCGGTGAACCGGGGTAAATTACTACAAATGGGGTAAAAATGAAACTTTTTTGAGTAAAAAGTATATATTTTTAATTTGCTATTTTATAAACTTGTTAGTATTTTTTTCAACTTAAACAATTTAGCGACATATGCAGGCCACGTCATCTCACTACCCACCGTCATCTCACTACCCACCACACTAAAGTGTTCTCTTTGCGCAATAAAGCACATTTTATTTTACTTTAAATTGAGTACATATAAAGTGACAAGTCAGAGAGCGAGTTTTTAATAGTTAGTTGCTGATTTTATCATTAATCATCGATATATCGATAAAGTTAAGCCGCAATTTAGAAATTTAGTTTAAATATTTTACACATATTATTTTCTGTCTCCCTTTAGATGGCAGAAAATAGAAAAAGAACATACCAAAAAGAATTCCTTAATTACGGTTTTACACAAATAGAAGACAATGGTACAATGAAACCACAGTGTGTTGTATGTATGAAGGTACTGACTTCAGAATCTTTCAAAATATTTCATATGAAGAAACATTTAGATAATTTGCATTCACACCTGTCTTCCAAACCGCGAGAATACTTTGCAAATTTAGAAATATCTGTTAAAAGACAAAGATTGAATAGCAACTTGTTTGGTACATTCGATCAGCGTTCAGCATCAAGGGCTAGCTTTGAAGTACCCTGGTTGATTGCTCGAAATAAGAAACCATACACTATTGGTGAAGATTTGGTTAAACCAGCTGCTGTAAAAATGGCAGAGATTATGTGTGTTCAAAAAGAAGCGAAGAAACTGAATTCAGTGCCCTTGTCTGCAAAAATTGTGAATGAACGAATTTCTATATTAGCAGAAAATGTTAAGGAACAGTTTATTTTCGCATTAAAATAGGCTAAATATTTTGCTATTCAGCTTGATGAGACAACTAATTGTAGTAGCAATTCACAGCTAATGGTATATGTTCCTACAAAGGTGTAGATAATTTTGAAGAGGAATTGCTGTTTTGTTCTCCTCTTGAGTTGAGATCTCGTGGAATTGACATCTACAATAAAGTAAATGAATACTTCATAGCACAAAGTTTAAAATGGGAAAATTGTATTTCTGTATCTTTGGATGGAGCTCCAGCTATGATGGGTCATATTAACGGTTTTTCGGCTTTCGTAAAAAAAATAACCCTAATATTGAAGTTATTCACTGTATGATCCACCTCTAGGCCCTTATGGTCAAATATTTAGAACCTACACTGGAAGCTGTCATGCATGATGTCATCAAGTTTGTAAATTTTATCAACGGACATGCACTAAACACGCGGCTATTTCGTGAATTTTGTCATGACGGTGAAGCTGAATATACGGACCTATTTTCTTATACAGAAGTAAGGTGGCTCTCTAGCGGAAATGTACTAAATCGAGTATGGACTCTCAAAACTGAAGTCGAAATTTTTATGGTTGATCAAAAAAAATATTCTCTCAGATAAGTTTAATAACTCTTCCTGGGTTGTATATCTCGCATATTTAGCGGACATTTTTGAGAGTGTAAATATATTACATAAATTATACAGTTTGGGTTTACATAAATTTTATGTAAAAGTTGGGGTTTACATAAATTTTATGTAAACCCCAACCGGCTGTAAGCAATGCAGCTAGTAGTCCACTAAGAAAATGCTCTTGTTTCTAAACGGCTTGCAATTTTTAAATTAATGAAGTGCTGCTTCGATTTTATAGTTTTTTTTAACATAAGAAATTCATAGCAGTTTATTTTTTAAATATACTTCATTGTACGGCTAATAAAAATTCCATAACCGTTAACATGTTAAAGAAAAATATTATCTAATTTTTAAATAAAACTCTTAACATATATATTATGCTTAATAATCACTCTATACCTAAAACAATTTCAAAATCAATCCATTTTCTTAATAACATTATCTCATTTTTAGAACTCCGTAAAAGAAAGTATATGAATAGATAAAAGGGATTTTTACAAGTTGATAAAAAATGTGCTAAGCATGGAAAAAATAATTTTTACTTCATTTCCAAAGTTCAGCAATTTCTTGAAATAAGAGCTCGAGGTTAATTTTTACGATAACAGTATCTGAAGGCATTAAAAGATTTTTAATGGAATGTACTCTGATTGCCCTTATAAAGAGCATTTAATTAGTTTTGAGTGTTATGTGAAGAAGCTTTATATAAAAAAACATGAATTATCGGAATTGCCTTTTATTTTAATATTTCATATCGCTTAAAACGTGCATCAATTAGCTTACGCTAAAAGAGAAAAATTGAGAGTAGTATGTAAATTTGTAATGACTGTGTAAAACTATATTAATGTTTGATATATTCTTTCATTTTATTCTGAAAACGTACAAAAAATAATATACTAATGTTCCGCAATTTTATGTAAATTTTTGTAATAAAACATTTTATGTAATAAAATATGTCAATGTTTCTAATTTGCATTTCTTAATTTTAAATTAAATTTATGTTCATTTAAATTATATGTCAATGAATGTGAAGCAAAAAACTTAACTTATTACATTAATTAAAACACACTGAAAATGAATACATTTACATTTTTTGAGTGAAATATTATAACAGAAATAGATTTCCTTTTGATCTATCAAAAATGAATCATTCTGTATGTTTAAAAGAAAATATTTGCAAGTTCTAAATAATTAATAAAACTTATAATTTATAAAAATTGGAATGTATTTTATATATATATATATATATATATATATATATATATATATATATATATATATATATATATATATATATATATTGTAATGTACTGGAAATAAAGCAGGCGAGGCCTTCAATGAAACAGGCTAGAAATTTAGGTATTCTTGACTAAATATTTTATTCAATAGAATAAACTATGTACAGCTATGTACAAATTCAGTAGATGATAACATTCAGGGATCTCGTCCAGAGATAATATGCACACACAAGGATGCGTGGGATACCGGAACAGTATGGCTAGGGCTTGCAATCACAAGAGTTGGAAACTAATTAGTGCCGGGACTAATGCTGACACGATCACTCCGTCTGTCGATTAGCACGGTTGGCTTTCACAGCAAGTTCGGAGGTTCCGAGTGCGTATCACGCTGGGATTCGTGAAGAAAACACAGGATGCAAGTCGATCCAAAATTAGAGTGCAAAGTCACTCTCGGCTGTCTACTTCTATGCAAGAAGTTAACTAACAATCAGCAGATAACGGGAAAGGAATTCCCAAGTCGAATGTCGACTATCTAGCAACAGGGACGCTGGCGGTCTCTAAAAAAAACAAACTCCAGACACGGAGATAAGAGCGGTTCTCGAGCGACCAGGCTCTAGCAGGTAGAAGCCTCGAGAGAAGAACAAAAAGCCTCCGTTCTAGTCCTGTCCCTTCTTTTATATCCCGCACTCGCTTCTTTTCTCGGTCCTTCGAGAAACTTCCCGAACCAGGGTGACGTAATCTTGTGGTCACTCCCAAGCCTCCGATCAGCTGTACTGTTCCCAGATGTGGAAGTTTCTCAGATCCATCAACTTAACCAACTTAATGGCCTTTTTGTAACCGCTAATGGGCGGCAAGGTGCACTCAATTATGTACACAGCAAAGTTCCATTCAACAGGTTACAATGCCCAGACGATGAGGAGCCGGCAACGAACAGTTTTCAATTACGGTGCTTAGACCACCTGGTTCTATTCGAAGCTAATCGTGAGTCCACGACGAAAGGTCACCTTTGGTCTCCTCGTTCTTTTTGGGGTCATGTAACGGATCGTTACACCCCCCCTCGCATAAGAATTTTCCACAGGGTGGATCTCGATTATGCTGACAATTCTCGTGGAGAACTGCAACTCTGATCTTCCTCGTAAGGAACCAACAGTCACTCAGATACTTAATATACAGTATACTACAAAATAACACTAACTATATTTTTGGCTTAATACACTAAATTATAATATTAAATAATTACAAACACAAAAGACAATATGCAAGTATATACAAGTTACATTTCTTACTACATTTTACGTGATGCAGCGGCTTAATGCATCTGCATTAGTATTCTGTGTGCCGGGTTTGTGCACCACACGGTAACTAAACTGTTGTAGCACCAGCTGCCATCGGAATAGGCGACTGTTTGAGCTCGCATTCTTTTGGAGCCACACTAATGGATTGTGATCTGTCACTATGGTGAATTCACGCCCATCTAGATAGAAATGTAGTTTTTTTAACGCAAAGATAATTGCAGCACATTCCTTTTCAGTAGTGCAATATTTCTGTTCAGCAGTATTAAATTTCCTACTGAGAAACAGTATCGGATGCTCCTTTCCGTCAATATGTTGAGCTAACACTACTCCTATTCCCATATCTGACGCATCGGTCTGGACGATAAATGGTAATTCGAAATTCGGGGCGCGCAACACCGGCGATTTCGTAAGTGCCTCTTTTAGTGCAGTGAACGCATTCTCGGACGGCTCATTCCATTTTATTTGACCCCGTCGCTCTTTTCCTTTTAACGCGTCAGTTAGTGGCGCGGCAATGATGGAATAATTTGGAATGTAGTGGGCGTAGTATCCCGTTAGCCCTAAAAACGCGCGTATCTTTGTTTTCGTGTCAGGACGAGGGAAATCCCGGATGCATTGCACCTTCAGTTCTGCCGGATTCCGGTATCCTCCTCCTACCATATGCCCTAGATACTTCACATGATTCTGAGCGAACCGGCATTTCGAAGACTTAATTGTCAGCTGCGCCTTCGTCACTCGCGTCAGAACATCGTCTAAATGGCTCAGATGTTCGTCCCAGGTTTTTGAGAAAATTGCTATATCATCGATATAGGGGACCGCATACTCTTCACAGCCATTCAAAACGTCAGCCATCAACTTGCTAAAGAAATAGGGGGCGTTCTTGAGACCAAACGGCATCCGTAGTGGTCGGTACGTCCCAAACGCCGTAACAAACGCCGCTATTCGTTGGGCCTTTTCCGTCAGCGGTATTTGCCAGTAACCTTTGGCAAGATCGAGGACCGAAATAAAATCCGATCCTGCGACCAGTTCTACACGCTCTTCGATATTCGGTAACGGATAATATTCCGTCCGAATTACTTCATTCAGCCTACGGTAGTCTATGCAGGGGCGCGGTTCCCGCCCTTCATTTTCCACAAGTATCATAGGTGAAGCGTAATCGGAACTTCCCACTTCTATTATTCCCAAACTTAACATTTTTTCGATCTCCGTTTTTAATATCTCATTTTGTCGGTGAGATGCCTTATATGGTCGGGATCGAACTACTTTATTCGAGATTAACTCGATATCGTGGGTTACCATATCAGTTTTCCCTGGATTGTTTGAAAATAATTTCGCATGTTTACATAATAGTTCTTTTAATGCCAGCTGTTGGTCTGTAGTTAGACGAGATCCCAACTCACTCTCCCGCACTACTTCATTATAGTCAAAATCAGAGGAGCCCCTTTCTATCACGTGAATTTCAAAATCATCTTCGGTCGTTTTCCCCTCCGTTCTCTCCTCACATATCCAATTGATAGATTCTGGTCTCCTTACATAGGGTTTTAGCATGTTCACGTGATAATTACTTGATTTCGCTCGTGGTCCTGGGGGTCGGACTCTATAATTGGTATCGGAGATACGAGCCTCTATTTTTCCTGGCCCGATCCATTTAGGCGCTAATTTGTTAGGCCTCGTCATGGAAAAGATTAAAACTGAATCACCTACAGCAAAGTTACGAACTACTGCATTCTTATCATAGGTCTCTTTCCGTTTTTTCTGCAACTCCCCCATACGTTTCACAGCTAGTTCCCGTGCTCTTTTAAGCCGATTCATGAGTGTTAAGATATGTTCGGTAACAGGATTCTCTATATCGGTTTCTCCCAACCATTTCTCATATAATAAAACTTCTGGCGTTCGGAGATTTTTCCCGTACAGGAGTTCGGCTGGTGAAAACCCGGTACTCTCATGGACAACCGTCCGTAGCGCTAATAATGTACTAGGAAGGTGTCGCTCCCAACTTTCACCGCTCTCTAAACATAACACTCTAAGCAATCTTTTCAAAGTGCGATGGAAGCGTTCCACTGGGTTGCTTTGGGGATGACCTACTGAACTGTGAGTCACTTTGATCCCGAACCGTTTGAAGAATTCTGTTGTGAGGTGGCTTGTAAACGAAGAGCCATTATCACATTGAACTTCGCGTGGAAAACCTAGATGCCCGAAAATCTGTAAAAGCGCATCAGTGACCGCTACAGAACCTATATTTGGCACTGGCACCGCTTCCGGGTATTTAGAAGCCAGGCATATCGCGGTGATTATATACCGGTTCCCATTTTCAGATTCGGGTAACGGCCCACAAGCATCTATATTAATTTTAGTGAAAGGTTCACTAATTATCGGAGTTAATCGCATAGGCGCCTTCTTTGTATCAATAGCATTCCCTACTAGTTGACAAGGATGGCACGACTTAACATGCGTTTCCATATCTTGATAACATTTCGGCCAATAAAACAATTTAGCAAGGCGTTGTTTAGATTTAGTTACGCCTGCGTGAGCTCCAGCATCTTCGTGACAAAGAGCCAAAATTTTCTTTCGTAACCCTTCCGGTACAACCAAAACACATTTTTCCTCTCCTAAATGGTTTACCTGAATTTTGCATAACAATCCATTTTTCCGTACGAATTCTTTATGCGCAACTCCATCGGGTACATTTACTAACAGTTCATTCAATTCCCTAGTCTCAGAGCAATTAACTTGGCTGACCGCAAATTCCTCTGGGGATATATTCAAAAGACCCCGTTCTGCGTCGGTCAAGTTGACAATTGGAAGCTCATATTCAGTTTCTTCGCTCGTGTCTTGTAACAATGCGGGTCCCTCTTCTGCGCTTAGGGGGGTGTTAAATCCGTCCCCATTGGAGTTCCCGTTTACCTCGAGGGCTTTCGACTGCAACCTAGTAATCGCATTAACCTGTTTAGTACTCTCTCGGTTTTTCTCTTCCAATAATGCGGCCGTCAAATTTCCCAAAATATATCGTTGTTGATTCGAGAAATCAGAGATGACGCAAGCCTTCGTATCGATATTGCCATATGTAGTGCATAATGAAACTCTTGCCACCGGTAAATTTATAGCGTGAGTATCCAAGGGCTGAGTGACCCATACCGTGTCGCCTGTAAAATCTTGCGGCCTAACATATCGTCTGCAAACGACGTCATATCTAGCCCCACTGTCTCTTAAAATTTCACACGTTTGATTGTTTACAGTGCCTAAACTAACATAGGGTGCTAGCGGATCTACTACCTCACTTCCCGTATTGATAGCATTTAATTCTTCCTTGCGTTTTAATTCCGGGCAATCAGGTCTAATGTGCCCAGAGACTCCACACTGGAAACAAATAATATCGGTGTTCCTTTTCTTTTCAAAATCTCTATTATTCCGCCAATCCCGACGTTTAAGTTCATTCATTCTCGGCGTTTTTGGCCTTTCATTCTTAATTTCGACCTTTTCCTGGGGAGGGGGTCTGATATTTTCTGCCGCCTTGATTGGCACTGAAAACTTGCGAAAATCAGGGGTGCGAGAATCCGGAAATTTTTTTCCTTGCGTTTGGGACTTCCCGGGTTTCTTAAGTAGTTCATACTTGTCTCCTAAGTCCGCTACGATATCGGGTGAAACAAAACTTTCCCATTCTTTGAGATGGAATTCCTTGAATTCGCTCCCCATTTTCCGTTTTAGCTGGTCTACTAGCATTAAATCCAGTAGACCTTCATATGTTGTAACTCCTAAACTGGATACCCAACCTTCTAGATAGGTGCGTATCTCAAAAAGGTAATCCTTCCATAGATTTCCTGATTTTCGTACATGTTGTACAAATTTTTGCCTCAGGGCTTCCGCCGATAATTTATAGCGTTCTAAGAGGAGTTTCTTTACAAATTTATAATCCCGCGTTTCTTCTGCCTTTTCCCTTAAAATAATATTTGACACCGAAAGCGGTAATAATGAAATAAGTTCCCCTGCCATCTCAATTTCAGGTACTTTCAAGTATTCTGCTTGTCTTTCGAAAAGACAAAGGTACAAATTGATGTCCGTCTCATCCGGATTAAATTGTGGCATCCGGTTCCGCAAAGATGCCCCTGAGGGTCTTGGCACCTCTATCAGTTCATTAGCGCTCCTACGTTCCTGGGTTAATCTTAATTTTTCTAATTCGAACGCTCTCTCATTATCCCTCTCTTGTCTCTCCCTCTCCTTATCTTCTCTCTCTAATTCCATTTGCCTGTTCTCTCTTTCTCTCTCTAATTCTATTTGCCTGTTCTCTCTTTCTCTCTCTAATTCTATTTGCCTGTTCTCTCTTTCTCTTTCTCTATCGCGATCCGCCCTTTCTATGCGCTCTTTCTCTAACCGGGCCTCAATAATAGTATCTAGACATCCTTCTACAAAAGCTGGATCGTAATCCTCCGATGTCTCAATTAATTTCCTTATTTGATTCATAGTCAAGGTTTCGTCTATTCCACCTATAATTTCCTTGGCTAACTCGACGAGATCTGCCTTACGCCCTTTACTTAAATAACTCATGGTGAGATAATATCCTTAATAACTTACTACTCAAATTCCACAATATTAACTTACGACTACTCAAACAATTCGTGAAATACAATAATAACACTATACAAATATTACTCGATATTAGAACGATTAACCCAAAATCCAAAATTTCAAATTCACACAATAATAATCACTTGAAAACCAAAACAATAAACAATATGAATTTTCCTAGCACAAATGCACACAATACAAAATAAATACTTGCAATATTCTCTTATAATGTGCTAACAGTTTTCTTAAGTTCAAACTTATGATAATTAATTAACTAATATATTTAATTTAAGCAATGTTCTCAACACACTAATTTTTCTTATCTTATTAAACAATTTAAATCAAACACCATCATACACAATTTAAAATTTCAATTTATGCAATTTCAAAATTCCGAATTATATTCATTATAAAATATTCTGATTTATACACAGTTTAAAAATCTTATTTATGAACAGTTAAATTCCAATTAATATTCAATTACAATTATAATTTATTCACACTTTTAAAATTCAAATTTATGCACAGTACTATCACACAAAATTCCTTAATTCAACTTTACTCTTAATTCAAAACTTTAATACACCTTAGTCAATAATTCTTATCTTTGAAATTATTTTCTATCACTCTATAAAATATTTGTATACCAATTTATGATTTCTTTCAATTGATCTACATTTAATTTAAACACAATGCAACACAATTTACTATACTCTGATCTATCTAAATTCCTAGCACAACCTATACTCAATGCACTGTTGGTTCGATACAAGAGAACAGAATTGGTTACTCACGATTTTTGATGCTTGCTTCATTCGTCTCGAGTCGTCGTAATACGATTGACACCAAGTCTCACTGTTGACTCTCAAATCACAGGGTCACACAAAAAAGTCTCACTAATGCAGGTTCAGATTCGGAACGCAAAATTTCTCATCTGATGTCTGGCTGCACAATTTCACTCGCGAAATTCCTTCACCTAGCCTTCACTGTTTACCGTCACAGCGCTGCCACCATTTTTAGAATACCACTAGCCTGTAACGTACTGGAAATAAAGCAGGCGAGGCCTTCAATGAAACAGGCTAGAAATTTAGGTAATCTTGACTAAATATTTTATTCAATAGAATAAACTATGTACAGCTATGTACAAATTCAGTAGATGATAACATTCAGGGATCTCGTCCAGAGATAATATGCACACACAAGGATGCGTGGGATACCGGAACAGTATGGCTAGGGCTTGCAATCACAAGAGTTGGAAACTAATTAGTGCCGGGACTAATGCTGACACGATCACTCCGTCTGTCGATTAGCACGGTTGGCTTTCACAGCAAGTTCGGAGGTTCCGATTGCGTATCACGCTGGGATTCGTGAAGAAAACACAGGATGCAAGTCGATCCAAAATTAGAGTGCAAAGTCACTCTCGGCTGTCTACTTCGATGCAAGAAGTTAACTAACAATCAGCAGATAACGGGAAAGGAATTCCCAAGTCGAATGTCGACTATCTAGCAACAGGGACTCAGGCGGTCTCTAAAAAAAAAAAAAAAAAAAAAACTCCAGACACGGAGATAAGAGCGGTTCTCGAGCGACCAGGCTCTAGCAGGTAGAAGCCTCGAGAGAAGAACAAAAAGCCTCCGTTCTAGTCCTGTCCCTTCTTTTATATCCCGCACTCGCTTCTTTTCTCGGTCCTTCGAGAAACTTCCCGAACCAGGGTGACGTAATCTTGTGGTCACTCCCAAGCCTCCGATCAGCTGTACTGTTCCCAGATGTGGAAGTTTCTCAGATCCATCAACTTAACCAACTTAATGGCCTTTTTGTAACCGCTAATGGGCGGCAAGGTGCACTCAATTATGTACACAGCAAAGTTCCATTCAACAGGTTACAATGCCCAGACGATGAGGAGCCGGCAACGAACAGTTTTCAATTACGGTGCTTAAACCACCTGGTTCTATTCGAAGCTAATCGTGAGTCCAGGACGAAAGGTCACCTTTGGTCTCCTCGTTCTTTTTGGGGTCATGTAACGGATCGTTACAATATATATATATATATATATATATATATATATATATATATATATATATATATATATATATATATATATATATATATATAATATATATATATATATATATATATATATATATATATATATATATATATATACATATATATATATATATATATATATATATATATATATATATATATATATATATATATATATATATATATATATATATATATATATATATATATATATATATATATATATATATATATATATATATATATATATATATATATATATATATATATATATATATATATATATATATATATATATATATATATATATATATATATATATATATATATATATATATATATATATATATATACATATATATATATATATATATATATATATATATATATATATATATATATATATATATATATATTGTAGCGTACTCAACTCTAAGTGAACTGGAAAAATGATATCGGAGGGCTATGTACAGACTAAAGATCTTTATTAGAAACACAAAAATCTAGTTATGATAAAGACAGGTTGGTTGGTTGGAGCTTAATGGCACTGAATCCTCCTGGGATATATTGTGCCAAACACAAGTACTCAGTAGTAAGAAAAAAATATTTTAAAAATAATTTCAGTGTTTAACACTTAATAACGAAACGATGTTTCGAGAAATACAAAAAGAAATATATGTAGAATTAAAAAGGTGAATAAAGTGATTATAATATCAAATATGTGGATAAAAACCAATGACTTTTAAAAAGATAAAAAGTTCAGAGTGAGTCGACGCATTTAAAAGATATTTGATATCAGGGGTATCAGAGTTAAAATAACGGAGATGATGTTGATTATAGATGGGACAGTCTATCAGGGCGTGTTTAACAGACATGTTGGTTTTACAGATTTTACATGAAGGTGCGTGATCACCGAGTAAGAGATGACGATGGGTGAACCGTGTGTGTCCGATACGGAGACGGGTGAGGATGACATCGTTCTTTCTGGACGATAGATGGTTCCACTTTTCAATTTTTGGCTTGATACTACGCAGCTTGTTATCAATATTTACATCCCAAGCGCTCTGCCAAATTTTATAAAAACAACCTTTTATATATAATTTTTGCATCACTGCACGGGATAGGAACATCGAGGAACTCAGTTGCAGATTTTGCAGCACTATCAGATATTTCGTTCCCCCTAATACCCACATGCGACGGAACCCAACAGAAGAGGATCGATAAACCCACCAAGATAAGTCTTTCAATGATATGTGGAACTTTAAAAACTAAGGGTGACTCTTGCTATTCGGGGAACTCAGCGGCTCCAAAACGCTCTTAGAATCCGTAAAAAAGATAAATTTATTAATTTTACGATGGTACAAGTGCTCCAAAAATAAAGACAAGGATGAAAGAAGGATGTTATATACAGTGAATTGTTGATTGTTACAGGAATCACCTTTTAGAATGACGCTGCTCAAGTACAGAGAAAACATTCTCAGTCGATCGGTCAAACAATGACTCTGAGGTATGAACTCCGTTCCGTTTATAACGTCGTCTGCAAGTAAATTTCCATCTTAGCTGATCGGATACCTTACTGATGACGTGGTGAAGAACCGCTTCGTAGAAGTACTAGCCTGACAGGTGTAAGCCAAAGAACTCATGGGAGTTCTCAGTAGCCAGAGCAATCTCGACGATCTATAAGACATCATTAATCGATGACTCTGGACAAACCCTTGGAGAACAAGGGAGGAAAATGTTGCTGATTCACTTGCTATATAGAAGGTTTCTGTCTGTAAAGGTTTCTGAAAACAACGTCCTGTCACAAGGTAAAGATGAGCTCAGTTCAAGAGCTCACTAGAGGCGCGTTCACTATTTCTATCATATGCCGAAAGGAGTCTGTAACTGGGAATTTTATGTAATGAAAATTCGTTACACTATATATATATATATATATATATATATATATATATATATATATATATATATATATATATATATATATATATATATATACATGAGATGAGGTTTTGTTTCATCCTAAAGGGAGTTCCGAGCTGATAAGTCAACGTGCAGTCGTGTAACCATAGACAAGTGGTAACGAAATGGAATGCTTTGAGCAAAGTAGCATAGTTATCGAGTCCTCAACTCTACGAATGTGTAGGAGGCGACTGTTTGTTACCGGGATTAATCACCCTGCTATCATGGATATACTTAGCTGTTCATAGTTAGTTTTAATGAGTATGCTAGTCTATATTATTTCTTGATTTAGATATAGTAGAATGTAGATCTCCAAACGATCCAATCAGTAACTTTAGTTAATAAAATACCTTAAATATAGAGGGTATTTCCCCTTTTGCTTTTTAAGTAATTCTATAGTATACAAATCACTTATGGTTTTGAAAATCCCTGTCTTTTTCTGACAAGCCTTTTATGTAAAGTATAATTAAAAATTTAATGACATAAATTTAGAAAAAAAAATACAATTGGAGAACTTTATAATTGCTAATGGGAAAAAGTCCCTGAAGCTAAAAAAACTATTTTTTAAATTTAAAACATATAAAGAAAATCCTCTTGTTTTAATGTTATAAAATAAGTAAATAGTATACAATTGGCGTATTTCTGAATGTTTAACGCTAGTGTGATGTTTTAAGAAGAAAATAAGTTTGAATATGTAGTCCAATTCTGCTGGTTTGAGAATTCATCCCACCATTAGATTCATTTTGCAGTTTGTCTTTTTATGCAGTATTGAATAGGCTTCAAAATGATCCATCACGTAGCAAAATGCTAAAAGCGTAGTGCCTCATACTTCAATTTTCTGTCAAAAGATTTGAATAGTTTTATTCTTTGAAAGATATCTCCCTTATGATGAATGACAAATACAAAGAAGAAAACAAAGTTCGAAGTGAAAAAAAGTAGATTGAGAACATTCTGTAAACATTGTACAATTTGTATTAAATACTCCCAGAAACAAAGAATTTTTAAAGTTTGAATGTGATCTATAAAAATTTCCTGATAAATCCTGATGAGTGCTGATAAATCTAATATGTCACAAACATAGATTGATGCTGATAGTTTATAAAGTTCATGATTAATTTTGATGTTTTTCTGTTCTGTATACCCAATAGCAGACATCACATATAGAAAATAGTCATATAAACCATGCATCACTTGTACATACTTTGCAGTATTTTGACTACACAAAACAGTTAATTGCAGAGTAAAGTTGTTTTTCGACAGAAACAGCGTTAAAACTATTATAAGAAAAAATAACTGCACTACTTCACTTTGAATTGTATTTCAAAATTAAAATAAAGATAAAAAGGTATTTTAATCCATCTGTGGTGTTTGTTTAACATCAGACGTAATTGTTTTACATGAGCATATATGCTATACACATTTTTTGTATGCTTGAAATTGTATAAAGGGAGCATGCTACAAATTTATGCAATCAGCATAATAAAACTATAAGTTCAAAAGCAACCGTTAAAACTTTAATTTATATTTCTTTAATATTACTAGCATATATATATATATATATATATATATATATATATATATATATATATATATATATATATATATATGACACGGTCCGAGTATCACACTGGTCAATATATAAGTCAGTTCACACTCAAGTCATTATTTTCTTCTCTTTATTAATCCACTTAACACGCTAATCAACATGGCGTCTCATCTTTGGCGCCCAACTGCAAACAAAAGCAGTTTTCACTATTCGAGAGCCAAAAGGTCCGACTATAGTAATTGCTTATCGCTCTCTGCTAATATCACTGCGCGTGTGCCGTATTTATGTGACTAGTAACGCGAGGCGCGTTACTCCCATTAAAATAATCCCTAATTAAAATCTCTTAAATTACTCTATATTTTAAATCCTGACAACTTTCCCCCTCCCTCTGAAGGCTTGCACGGGCAGGAGGGCCCTTCCTGACCAGCAAGTCCCCAGAGGACCCTAAAATTTTGAAAAAACATCTAATTAATTATCCCAAAAAATAATAAATTTAAGTTACTTAATTCAGTCAGAGCAGGTGGCTCCCTCACAAAATAACACTATTATAATAACTGACAAAATTCAGAAGTAGTAAAAATCACCCTATGATGGTGCTATAAAATGATAAAAGTCTTTTACACAATTACCTAAATCACAAAAATCTTTCCTGAAAATTAAACACATTATACAACATTTATAAAAAGAACAGGAACTTAGGAATATATGGTTGAAGATGAATAACATATGTTACTAATAATAATATATTTGTTATAGAAAACACCTTGGGTTAAACAATCTTAGGAGCTCCCAAAAATAACATTAACAGTATGAGTATAATAAGAGATAAAAAAAACATAATATCAAAATATCACTAATATATGGTGAAAACAAAACAGATGAGTATAAAAAATAGTTTCTCTTATAGCAGAGTCCAACAGTATTGGGTAATGTCCTTGAGTTCTTAACACAATCAGTAGTAGTATAATATGTAATACAGTAAAAAGTAGATAAAAATCAAAAAGGGAACCTAGGTTTGATAACAATGTACACTGTATTGAGATCTCTTGTCAGAAAACATCATAATCTAATTTAATTACAAATTTTCACTTCATTTGTTATTCTTCGTTGATTCATCAAAATACAAAATATATCACATGTCGACAACTTAATCTATTCCAAAAATAATATTATAACAAACTTTCATCATAGTATTTCTCAAATATCACTTAGTAACTTATAATCTCACAAGTAAAAAAGGTGTCATAATGAAAATCACTCATTATGTGGCAAAAGTAAGATCAAAACAATATAGTGTTTACAATAGTGTATACATTCTGTTTAAAACAGGTGTGTGACTCTTGTTTGTGTCTGTTTGTGTAGGGTTTTTGTCTTCCCCAGCAGAAGACGTGCTGTTGGTGGGTGACATTCCATGTCAACACACACCAGTCGCAAATTGAATCATGACAAGGACAAAATCCTGTCATGTGTGATGAGTGGCACTTAGGGTACACACTCTTAGGCGGGACGTAGGGCTGTGTAAAGGGAAAAAACCTGGACGTTTTCTGGCTGGGAACCTTCATCCAGGCCAAGTCGGTTACAAAGTCATAAATCTTAATGTCATTAGGTTTATTTTCCTAATGGAAAAAGTAGTATGGTTTTTTGGGGATGTTTTTCTTCCTGGGAAATTTAAATTTAGAACAGAAAACTCCCTGGGCAATTAAAATTAATCATCAAAATATAATAGTAGCAAAAATCAACTTAATTAATTATAAAAACAGCAACATCAAAAACCTTCCTTAATTAATTAAATTAAAACAAAATTCAAAACATCATGACATCATCAGTTCTTATGTTAAAATCAGCAATAAAATTGACTCCATAGATGAACAAAATTTGTTATACATCTTCATGGTGCATCAAAACATCTTCAGTTAAAAAAAACAATTTATGTAATACTAATATCATAATTAAATCAAAACACAATTTCAAAAATTTCACCAACATTCTATAAATCCCCAGTATATTCCCCCCCTCACAATGAGAAAAAATTCGGTTTTTACATCATAAAATATAAACAATTTTCCAAATAACACTTTAAAATTTTTTCTTTACATGTCACTCAATAAAAAGCAAAAATTAAAAAAAAAACGACTAAATACAAATCTAGTTAAATATAAGAAATGGATATAAAAAAGCACATAAATATCAAAATAACTCTAGTTAAAATTCGTAATCAGTAGATCATTTCTTTAAAAAACAAAACCTCACTCAGCAAAAGTTGTCAAAACATCATCTCAGTTCGATTGCAACTCACTTCAGATCGAAAATGCTGCATCATTAGAATTAAGAATTCACAGTTTCTTGCAATGGTCATAACAAGAAAATAAAAGATTTAACGTTATCGGAAGCAGTAATTTATGCGCTCAAGCCGCAAAAAGGGTGCAGTTTTAGATTACAGGGATTCGAAGTTACAACTCATACAGTTTCGTTAGCTTCCGACCAAGGTCACAGACGATTCACATTTTTATCGATAAAATAATGGAATTTTTAATCACGCGCGCTGAAAATAAAATAATTTTTTCTCGTCGGTCAAAAGTTTTGCCCATGTAGATGGCCTCTTCTAAGTGATAAAATCATAGAATTATCAAATTTCTCTGAGATCAAAATTTTAAAATCCCTAAGCAAATTATTAAATTTTACTCTGTTAATATAAAAGCCAAAAATTATTCTTAAATGATTAAGTTTTATAGTACACAATATTTCAATCCTTTCATTTCATTAATCAAAATTTTACCACACATCACTATTCAAAAAAGATCAAATAAGTAAAATTATAACAATTTCTTCAATATTAAAAATAAAAAGGAAAATAACCATAATCAATTTTTTTTAAGAATTATCATGTCTAGAAATGTTATTAATTTAAACAAATTTAGATATATTTACAAGAACAGAAATTTCAAACTATAAATTCTAGAAATACAAATACACAATTATTTGAAAAAAGTTTCGTTCATAAAAAGTCTTATTATATTTTTTTATACTGAAGTCATAATTGACAATTTTTTTTTAAATGCTCTGTTAAAAAAACTTAATTTTACCTTTATGCGCCAAAATTACAAAAGTCAAGTTAGTAAGTTTTTGTAGAAATTTTTCTTTCACTAATTTGCTGAAATTTAATTTTGCTCTCGTCTTGAAGAGTTCTTGCGTGGCTTTAAAGGGAAAACGGTCAATTCGATGGGGAAGGCTCGTTGTATGGAGCTTCGATGAAATGAGCACATCGGAATCTCGACGTGGCCCTGCCAGGCTAGCAGGCCGGATCTCTCGAACACAAAGTTTTCGAAACTCTTTCTGCCGACGGCGGATGGAAGCCATGGTCCTGGCTGATTATAAGCCTGAGTTTGCTTGATCGGATATAATTGTTCACGTTTGATGTTATGCATAGTTCGTGAGAATGCTCGGCTGTTATTGTACATCTTCAAAAAAAAAATTCCCGCGTAGTACTTTTCTGCCGACTCGTGACACGGTCCGAGTATCACACTGGTCAATATATAAGTCAGTTCACACTCAAGTCATTATTTTCTTCTCTTTATTAATCCACTTAACACGCTAATCAACATGGCGTCTCATCTTTGGCGCCCAACTGCAAACAAAAGCAGTTTTCACTATTCGAGAGCCAAAAGGTCCGACTATAGTAATTGCTTATCGCTCTCTGCTAATATCACTGCGCGTGTGCCGTATTTATGTGACTAGTAACGCGAGGCGCGTTACTCCCATTAAAATAATCCCTAATTAAAATCTCTTAAATTACTCTATATTTTAAATCCTGACATATATATATATATATATATATATATATATATATATATATATATATATGTCGATATATATATATATATATATGTATATATATATATGTATATATATATATATATATATATATATATATATATATATATATATATATATATATATATATATATATATATATATATATATATATATATATATATATATACATATATATATATATATATACATATATATATATATACATATAAAACTATATATATATATAAATACATTTATATATATATATATGGGCTTATATATATATACATATACATATACAATATATATATATATGTATATATATATACAATATATACATATATATATATATATATATATATATATATATATATATATATATATATATATATATATATATATATATATATATATAGAATATATATATATATATATGTATATATACATATATATATATATATATATATATATGTATATATATTGTTACGAACTTTCAAAACTAAAACTGCTGGGTTCAGGGATTGAATGGACTTTACAAGCAAGCAAGACTGCAGCACGAAGACAAATACTTTATTGGAAGAAATACAACATCAAAAATCACCGCGGAACAATTTTGAGCCCAATGCCGTCGGCTCACGCAAGACTTTCCGCATCAAGCACAACACACCGTGCGTACTCCTCGTAGACCGAGATATTCTCTTCACGACTCTCCTCTGCATCTTCAGGATCTTCAGGATGGAAGGTCAACTGGATTACCTGGGCCGAGCCCTCTAATCCAGAGATTTCTAATAGTGAGCACAAAAATGAAGCGAGCAGAAAAATAAACAACTAAAAGGGGGAAAGAAACACATAAAAATGAAAAGAAAGATTAAGGATAGAAGACAAAAAATAAATAAATAAATAAATAAAATAAAATAATAATTAATTGGCCTGGGACATCCAAAAAAAATTACGTGATAAAAGAAAAAAAACATAAGAAATGTAAAAAAAAAAACATTAAAGTTACAACAGAAATAAATAACCATGCAACAGATGTAAAAAATCTAGCAAGAAATCAAGTTAGGGACCAGTGGAGGGGGCCTGGGTAAGGCCCGAGAAGAACGCAAATAAGCGTTCCTCAGAGGTCTTAGCCCTAGCCATATTACATTTGATGTTTTTTAATTGAGTTAAGATTTCGTTAAAATCTTGAACTCCCAACATACTTTTGATTTCGTTTAATACGTTAAGAATATCGCTGAGTTGGTTTGATGAATTAGTAGAAGAGTTAATATTATCAGAATTAAAATTTTGAAAATTAGCTATAGGGGTGGGCTGAGATGGGACATTAACTGGTGCTGAGGTCACATTTGTCAAGAGCGCCTGAGCGAAAGACTTCGATAGAGGTTTGGGAACTGTATATACAGATGAAGGGATGACAGTTTTTACCTTAGGGTATCTAGGGCAGCCCTGGTAGCTAGCGGGGTGAGAACCACCGCAGTTACAGCATTTAGGGGAATCAATTTTCCCCGTTCCCAAGGGGCAATCTTTCGTACTATGAAAATCTGCGCACTTGACGCAACGTGACGGCATAAGACAGTTATCACTATGATGATGGAAATGCTGGCAGTTGTGACACTGCTGAGTCTTAACGGGTGCCCTATAGCGTTCTATTGTAATTTTGATATAAAACAGGGAATCAAGATCAGAAATAGTTTTAGCAACATCAGTAGGGGTGAGTTGAACTTGAAATAGTGGCATTGGCAGTTGGGTTTTACGTTTAATAAGTTGAGCCACTTTGATAACTGGGAAGCCTAACTTAGATAGTTCGGATTTGATATCCTCCACTGGTATATCACTGGGGAGGCCGCGGATCACTATTTTATGAGGCCGAACAGTACCTAAAGGGAGAATAAATCCTTCAATTTTATTCTCAACAATAAATTTAGAGATGGCCCTGTGATCATCTTCAGTTTTTGGATCAATGCGAATAAATTCGCCACCAACCCTTGCATGGAATTTCCTTTCGTTGTGGGGACCAGCTATTTCAGCTAAAATCTGACGATAATTTTCCATCTTAATGATGGAAATAGGTTTAATTTTCGATTTCTTAAGTTCGAAAGAAGTAGAGGTCGATGGCAAATTTCCAGAAAGAGTTTTCTCCTTAAGTAAAGAGAACTTGTTATCCGAGACAATTTTGGCTGATTCAACTTTAGTATTAGAAGAGGCACGTTTAGCCGTATGGCGAGGAGCTGGGAGCTGGAAGTCAGTTTTAGACTTTTTTGAAGGCGTTCCTATGATAGAAGTAGAGGGTTGCTCGCAATCATTTTTGTGCTTACCTGCAAGGTATGAGGCAATGTAAGGTCTTTCTTTGAGGAATTGATTCGTGGCTTCCTGCGTCAGCATACCCTTCTTCATCAATTTGATAATTTGCCGGTCGAAAGCATTGGGTCCTTTAGCAGAGTCGACAATATCAGCGATCTTAGAGAAGTCCATAGGTTCGGCAGAGTTCATAATATAACCCGTTGATCTCCTCTGCATGGGATTCCGTCTGCCTTATATAGGGTCACAGAAACTGCCAGAACACTCCAGAAGCCGGAACCGGAAGTGGCCACGTGACGCTACACTTGGCGACAATTGGCGACACTTGGCGACGAACTTGGCGATGAACTTGGCGACAAAAATAGGTTGCCAAATCCATCGCCAACGAGCCTATATCTCGCCAATTTGGCGAGATACCCATAGAGTCCCATGCTAAACTCAAGCAATTTTCGCAAATTCGTAACATTGCTCCCTCCTCAAAGACTGCACGTCTCGGGCAGTGCACTTGAGCAGAAAGCAACTTACGATACTCACAAATACAATACTTACAAAACATAAATGGAATAATAAATTTAAATTACAATAAATCAATAAGAGAATAAATAACGGAAAGAAAACAACTATTTACAGAACTATTTACAAAAAAAAAAAAAAAAGTTGAAGGTCACGAAACCATAGTGCCAATTACTAATTAAACTAAGTAATGTTACCATAGTATGGTGCTAGACGATCATAATGAACAATCCTAGGCTTAGCATTCGATGATTTACGGATTTCTTCATCACTCCAAGGGTCTAATCGTGATGTAGATGACGCTGTGAGGTGGCGCACAACCGGCTCTATTATCCCATATTTTATCTCAGCTGCAGAACAAAAGAGACAATTCCCTGAACAAGGTCTTCTGGATAAGGGGTCAGCATTTCCTTGTGAGGATCCTCTGCGATGTTGGATATCGAAGTCGTACTCTTGCAGTTTCTGTATCCACCTAGATATCTGTCCCTCTGGGTTCTTGAAAGTAGCAGGTGCGTTGCATAGGCCAAAAGGCATAACTTTAAATTGCCAAAGTCCTTGGCCACCAGTCGTGAATGCTGTCTTTTCACGATCTACGGGATACATCTCTACTTGCCAATAGCCACTCTTTAGATCAAGTGTAGAGAACAACACATTTCCCGATAATGTGTCCAAGGTGTCATCGATTCGGGGAAGAGGGTAACTGTCTTTCTTAGTGATGTTATTTAGGCGACGGTAGTCCACGCAGAATCTCGTTGAACCGTCCTTTTTCTTGACCAAGACGATAGGAGAGGCCCAAGGACTGGTAGAAGGTTCGATGACGCCCTTCTCCTGCATATCATTTAAAAGATCTTTCACTTTTTCAACTTTGGAGAATGGTAATCTTCGAGGATGTTGTTTAATAGGAGCATGATTTCCTGTGTCGATTCGGTGTTTTGTTAACTTTGTTCTTCACAAACCGTCGGATGACTTCGAAAATAGTTCACTAAATTCACCAAGCATTTTCTCTACAGCGCTTTTCTGTTTCTTACTTAATTCTGTTTTTGTTAGCAAGTCCTTCGTTAAATCTTCAGAGGACACGTTTGATGTTTGGAAAGAACTTCGCTCCACACAAGTCACTGGGGTACATGTGGCTAACACCTCACATTTCTTAATAATCTTCGGTTTATCACTTATGTTGGCAATTCTCACCGGTATGGCTTCTTTTGAGAAATCTATGAGTGTTGAAGCTACTAAAACCCCTTTTGGAAAATTCCCGAAGTTAGGAAATTCGAGGAGTCCAAGTCGAAAATTCTTCTCTTCGTCAGAATAGCCCTCCAATATTAATTCTTTCCTGGCTGGTATGGTGAAATCCAATGGAGCAATTATTCGATAGCAGGATTTGATTTCACTAACTTCTTTCCGGAACAGTGTTACATCTTCTGACGTAGAGTGTAGAGAATTATCTTTAAAGTCTAATATAAAATTGTATTTCTTTAGAAAGTCCAGTCCGAGGATAAAACTGTCCGTAATTTTTTGCCACATGCACAGTATGAAGGTACGAGTTGTTTCCAAATGTTATTTTCATGTTCATCTTGCCAATAATCGGAATTTTGTCACCGGTAACAGTCTGGAGAGTAACGTATGGCGGTGTCCAGATAATCTTCTCATTGAGTTGTTGAGCAACATCTTCATGCATGATGGTGACATTGGCCCCTGTGTCGATGATCATCCGGCAGGGTAAATTATTTACATAGGCTTCAACAAAGAATCCATTTCTGTCACCACTTTCTGAAGAAATTTGGAAAACCTCATTTTTTTCACTTTCTCTGAAATAATGTCTACTTTAGTGTTTAACACGCTTACGATGTCAGCCTTCATTTCTTCTAATCTTTCTTCCAGATTTCTCTGGCCTGCCTTTATTTCTTCCTGTCCATTTTTTATGCTTTACATAAGTTCAAAAAATTGTTTCATCTCCATCTCAGCCATCGCTCTTGTCTTCACCATTCAATCCTACACTCTGACACCAAATTGTTACGAACTTTCAAAACTAAAACTGCTGGGTTCAGGGATTGAATGGACTTTACAAGCAAGCAAGACTGCAGCACGAAGACAAATACTTTATTGGAAGAAATACAACATCAAAAATCACCGCGGAACAATTTTGAGCCCAATGCCGTCGGCTCACGCAAGACTTTCCGCATCAAGCACAACACACCGTGCGTACTCCTCGTAGACCGAGATATTCTCTTCACGACTCTCCTCTGCATGGGATTCCGTCTGCCTTATATAGGGTCACAGAAACTGCCAGAACACTCCAGAAGCCGGAACCGGAAGTGGCCACGTGACGCTACACTTGGCGACAATTGGCGACACTTGGCGACACTTGGCGACGAACTTGGCGACAAAAATAGGTTGCCAAATCCATCGCCAACGAGCCTATATCTCGCCAATTTGGCGAGATACAAATAGAGTCCCATGCTAAACTCAAGCAATTTTCGCAAATTCGTAACAATATATATATATATATATATATATATATATATATATATATATATATATATATATATATATATATACATGTATATATATATATATATATACATATGTATATATATACATATATATATATATATATATATATATATATATATATATATATATATATATATATATATATATATATATATATATATATATATATATATATATATATATATATATATATATATATATATATATATATATATACACTCATGTCCATAAATTAAGGATAATTCAGAATCACACAGAAATTGAGCTCTAAAATAAAAATTTCACTTGTAGAATTATCACACACATCTTGAAGAAGAATATGCAAATTGCAGGAAACCACCAGATGGCGTGGATAATACGTGACAATGACGAGAGTGTATGAAAGAGGTATATAAGGAATGGTAGCAAAGAAGTAAAATTGTTCACAAGCGCTTTAAAAGCCTTTCAGTGCAATAACCGCATAGTTATGGCACAAAGGAAGCATTTGGATGATTTTTTACGTGGTAGAATTATCGGACGACTGGAATGTGGACGTACCCAGCTGGAAGTATCCGAGGAACTTGGAATCGCCCAGAGTGTCATCTCCAGGCTTTGGCAACGATTCAAACATGATGGTAATGTGAGTAGATATTACAGCACAGGTCGCCCCCGAGTTACTACGCCGAATGATGACCGGTATTTGGCAGTTACTGCCAAAAGAAACAGACGGAGCACAGCATCAGACCTGTCTCGTCAGCTCTCTTCAGCTACCGGTACGACAGTTTCAAGGCAGACCGTGTACAGACGCTTAGGGAACATTGGTCTATATGCTCGTAGGCCTGTCAGATGTGTTCCCCTTACCGCAACTCACTGTCGCCTGCGATTATGCTGGGCTAGAGAGCATGCATTGTGGACACCGCAACAGTGGTCTTGTGTGATGTTTTCCGACGAGTCCAGGTTCAGTTTACATTCTGATTCTCGCCGGACTTTCATATGGAGAGCGCCAGGTACCCGTTACCACCAAGAGAACACCATTGAACGACACCGTTACGGTGGTGCAGGATGGCTCGTTTGGGGAGGAATTATTCTTGGTTCCAGAACTGACCTGCATGTTCAGAGTGTAACGATGACAGGCCACATCTATCGGGATGTCATTCTGGAACAACATGTACGTTTGTTTCGGGGCGCCATGGGTCCTGAATTTCTGTATATGGATGACAACGCCCGACCTGACCGTGCAAACATTGTAGACGAATGCCTTCAATCGGAGGATATCACCCGTATGGATTGGCCAGCATACTCCCCGGACTTGAATCCAATAGAGCATGTGTGGGACATGCTTGGCCGACGAATTGCAGCCCGTCAACACCCTCCCAACTGTCTATCGGAACTTCGGAGGGCATTGCTTGATGAGTGGTGTAATTTCCCCCAAAATCAGATTGATAATCTGATACTCAGCATGCGTAGGCGTTGTATCGCCTGTATTGCATCGTCCGGGAGACATACTCCGTATTAACCATCATACTAACCATGCTATACTGTTTTCTGTAAATAGGTTCTTTTTTAAAATTTGCTCCAGGGGGTAAAAATCTCAATTTTTATTAATTATGTCAAACATGTAGCATCTTTTTTGCTCTTTACCTTTTGTTTAATAAAGAGACTTTACAAATAAGTCAAATTTGTTTTGCTTTTGTCTCTTTCATCACCTGAACTTCATTATCCTTTATTTTATGGACATGAGTGTATATATACACATACACATACACATATACATATCGACAGAGATAGATGATTAGATGTTAGAGAGACATTGAGAGAGAGATAGTCAGACAGATAATGAGATATGTTTGTTTGTATGTGTGTAGCCATATTTGCTGAAACTATTAAAGTATCAGATATCTGTGAGAATGGACTTAAGTAGAAATACCATCATGAGCTTAGTAGAATTTGAATTTGAAACTAGTTTTGTAATTTTTTCTTGTAGAAGATTTTAGAACTTTATTTACTCTACTGGAACATTATTTTAGAATATTCCCCTACAGAGTTAAAGGGCAAGTAGTTCAATATATTATCTATTTATTTCTACAAAACGTTTATTGATTGTTAAATAAGGAGCTTTGTGTCAATGATATTCCAGTTTTCAACCAATATAACGGTTATTAGACTGAATACACACACATACACATATGTATGTATATATCCTTTAAAAACAATCTGAGTAAAAGTGTCTCAAATTTGTAAAGCAAACATATTCTAAAGATATATTCATTAGATAGTGTCACGATTTTAAAAGTTTTTCAGGGCAGAGAAAACCCTTATCCGAAACTGAGTATCATAATTAATATTTCCATATGCAATTTTTACATCAAAATCCTTACAAATGAAAGCCATAAATTTGTTACATTAGACCTTTTATAACATTAAAAATCCAACAATTCTCTTCGACCAGATGAATTCTACTGCATTCGAAAAGAGCTCCATTGTTTCTGCTCTACCAGTTTTATAATCTGTAGCACCCATTACATGAAGTCTGCGGCCAGCTATATTATTACGGCACTTTCAGTTGAAGTTATCGCGAAGGGATTGAACACAATAAATCACGAACAGCTTTGAAGATATACATTGTGTAGTATTACAATGCTAATGTACTAATTAACTGTAAAATTAGTTCCACAGAATTCCATTTTATAATCCAGTTGTTTCGTAAAAAACTCTTATAAATAACTGCTTTTTTTAATTTTATACTTTTGAAAAATACATAAAGATCATATCATCCATAATTTCTGCTAAAGGGAACCGAAATATAAATGGATTTGTCATAATCGAATCAATTGATTCAATCAAAAATTTACTATACTTTATGGAGACTTATTTTTTCGTTTCTTTTCCTCTTTTTTTAAAACTTAAATGCATTTATATTTTATCTTTCATTTCGAAATGTCATAGGAGCATTATTTGGTTCTAAGTTGCTTTCAAATTTTTTAAAGAGCTTTCTATGAAAGTTTGTATGCATTTAATAACCAAGGTTTGCAGAGTGTATTAAACATATCACGTAGTTGTCACAATACAATAGTAACATAGTTTATGGTGAATATTTTTTAAACGTTGGATAAAGTAAGTAATAGATTTACATAAACCAAACACGTAAGTGAGCAATTTAATATTTGATGAGTTTTATTTCCATAAGAATATTAAAAGAATTCAAATAATTTATACCAACGTAATACACATGGAACTGAGATCGTTTAAATGAATATTGTTCGATTTTTACAGTTTATTGGTATTTTTTCTGATTTTTTAAAAATTCTTTCACTGTAAAATGCCTTATATATTTGCTGCAAATATATTATTAATTCTCATGCAGTGAATGTAATTTGATATTTTATAAATCTATTTTTTGATTACCTTGAGAACTTTTTGAAAATATTTCTATTGACCTAAAATTTATACGAGCACATACGCATAAAATTTGTATATGCTACTATCAGTAAACTCGCCTAAATTATATATTCTACTAGAAAGTGATAATCTGTTCAAATTTTATTCTAATAAATAATGCTTGGAAACTTTCATTCATAATCACATTTCACCTCTCAGGATAATTGAAAACTTATAATGCAGAGAACACATTAATATTTCAGTTAAAAGAGTGGTGCATATTTTGACTCATTAAACGAAGATGTTTCTATTAACATTTTCATCTCTGTTATTAAACTATTAAATTAAATAGTATTTCTATGTGTACTGTGTTTAATATTTTAAATATTTTGAAAGTTAAATTTCATTTTAGTTTGTGGAAATTTGAAATGTATATTTCACAAACGTTTCAAATATTTTTATAATTAAATTTGTGTGTGGGATAAATACAAACCTTTTAATTAAAATGATATATTTCAAATACATTTAAAACTATTCAGCGTATTTCAAGTGATTACAATCTTTTTATTATTAGTTTAATTATTAGTTTTTTCAGTATGGATTAAAAAAAATTAATATAACATATGAAAATACAAATATGAATATTTTTTCCTAATTTATTTATTTAACATTTTAAAGTTTAATAATGCTAAAACCTTAGTTTGCTATAAAGGATGCTTTGTTCCAGTTTGGAGGTAAAAATGCATTTTACGGAACCTCAAGAGAATTTGATAATGTAGTTTCAAAGAATTTTGTTTATTAACTTTTTACTGATATCTTTCTACAGATATATAATATTTTTGTGAATCATAAAGGTGCTATAAATTTGGAAAAGGTAAAGGAAAAGAAAAATTCTCACATTTATTAAACTGTTTATTTAAAAATATTAAATTTTCCTATTATTTATCTATTAATAATCCTTACTTTCTAAACATTGTTTATAGTTTTATTAGAATTAATATAAACAAAGTTTTACATTTGAATTGGTTATTGTGATGAGGCGATTTAGATCAGTAATATAATTGATTCATTCATACACGAAGTAAATTGCTCGGGATCTAAATCTGACCTCATCACATCTTTGTAAAAAGACAGAGGACCATAAAATTATATTCTACGGATATTGTTATCTTGTACGGTGGTCTCGGGCGGGGTTCTGATCCCAGACCCACATTAGAATCCCGTTTCCGTACTTGACATTAAATAAGAATATACCTTTGTAGAGTATTTATGAGTCCCTAATGGACAGTGCCCAATTAGAAGGGATAAGGTTTTCCACGTTGGCGGTCTCAAGGCGGGGTTTAAGTAGACCAACTAAATTCTTACAACTATCCCGATTGGACGATAAGAAAGAAGAGGCTACAAGGATGAAATTAATAAAATAAGAAAAATCTAAAAGTTAGAAGGTGTACGATAGTCAAGACGAGGAGTCTGACGGAAGGTGTTAGGTAGTCCAGACGGAACGTGTTCGAGAGTCCAGTCAAGTCCGACGGGAAGTGTTCTTGTATCAAATAGCACGGTACCCCAAACACTCAGGAGGAAGCCCCTGACCAGACCGACGGAAGATCTATAGATACCCAATCCTGACCAGCCATAGATATTCATCAACTAGCAGTGTTACGGGCACACCATTTTAACTCACCAAAGGTACCCCCTTTTACATACATTTTGAAATTGAGATTAGGTCCTCTGTCTTATATTTACATAATTACTTAAGCATTGAAAAATTATTGTTAGAACTAATTTAGAAGGTGTTGATAAAGCATATTTTATGAAAATTAGAATCAGTTTGTGCATAGATGTATATATATTATAATAAATTTACTTTTTTTTATATTAAGCTAGTTTCGGATGCTGTTAATTTATCTTTTAGTTTATTTTCATATCTTATGTCTGTAGTTTCTCAGAACCTGAGGTTAAATTTAGTACTAAATTACTTTTAAACAACGCAATCAAAATAAAATCCGACTATACATTTGATCACAGGTTAATACTCAAATAAAAACGAGGACTACACGACAGTTATCTGCAATCATTTTAATAGAAAGGTTGATTTCAACGGGGACAGAAATGGATTTTGAAAGGAATAATCTGGTATGTTCGCAGTGCGGTTCGAAATTAGGAATTCCTAGTTTCAGTAAGGTCAATAGCGATCTTTCAAACGTAAAATGCGAATTTTGTAACAAATATCGTAAACATATTTTTTATGTTGTGTGATTTTTAGTATTAGGGTACAGGGATTTTAATGAATGAAACGGAGAATTTTTATTTCTTAAATACACATTAGTTTATTGCATTCATTACAACTAATGGTTATAAAAAACTAACTAATGTGGAGGACATTCATAAATGAAATACAAATATATAAAATAGTTTATAAAATAATATATTAAATAATTATATTATAAGTATTCATAATGTATTAGTAAAATTTAATAAAAATAAGAAGTGAACATAGGTCATTTTGACCAAAAGTCCTTAGGCTCACGCAATATTGTATCTACGTAAGAAGTTTTTTGATTGTAAGTAAAATTATTTAAATGTTTTGGTAAGATAATAATTCTTTTAAGAAACTATTACTGATAGCTCTAAAAGCATCATTAAAATACATACACCATTTTCAATACTTTTCCTAATAATGCAGTCATTATTGTTTTAGTAATTAATTTTAGTGCACAAAGTAATTTAAGTAATTAATTTTAGAGCATAAAGTAAAACTATTCTTTTAAAATGAAAAAAATCACAGAAATGTAAAAAATAAAAATAATAGTGTAAATTATATTTTCTTGAACAAAATGTCTCACAAAAGTTCATTTTAGTACATAATTGGCAAATTATATGTTTCAAAACTTCTTGATTGTCTGTCCTTAAATCACATATAATATACGCATCTCACGTTTTATATGCTGATATAAAATATAATATATGTAAAATATGATAATGCTTTATATGCTGTTATAACATATGTATTTATTGCTTATATATAAAATATAGTTCATTCAGTATCACACATGATGTACAAGTCCATAAAATATTAGATGTGTATATCTTATGTGATTTACAAAGCAAGAAAAGCATTAACACTAGAATTGAGGAAGGGGTCATTTTGACACCTAGCGAACTTTTATCTCTGACAGCTCTTCTATTTTTTTTTCAAATATCTTAATCCTTTCTCGACTTTTTCTAAATCATTGTGATTTACGAAACAGTAAAGATTTCAAGAAAATCGTAGCCGAACGACGGCCGAATGGTTAGAGTGCTGGCCTTCGGAACCGGAGTTCGTGGGTTCGAATCCCACTGAGGCATGGATGTTCGTAGCCGTTCGGAATCGGCATTAAACTGTAGGTCCCGGTCTCATTAGCCCTCGTGTTGCAAAAAGTAGACCGTAGCACTCCAAACCAAACCAAACCAAGAAAATCGTATTTTTATTTTAGCCGTAACAAATGGCTTACCTAGAAGTACGGCAGGCTATATACTGATGTTGAAGACAAGTGTAAACTTCATAATGACTCTTTCACTATTTTATTAGCAGAACTGGAAGCATTCATAGCGTTGTTGCACGTAAGGGGGCATTAGCCGCCAAGGTCTTACCAATTCTTAGTTTGTGGTCCAAGACTTGGGGACCAAAGTTTTTTCATGAAACTATAAGTAAAGATAGGTTTCCAGAAATTATGAAATTTCTTCGTTTTGAAAATAAACTAACAAGGTGTTCACGTTTGCAGTGTGATAAATTTGCAGTAATATCCGAGGTATGGAATACTTTTATATAAAACTGTAAGCTTTGCTACAAACCAAATGAAAATATTACGTTTGATGAACAGTTATTCCCTACAAAAACAAGATGCCGTTTTTTGCAGTATATGCCTAACAGACTAGATAAATTCGGAATAAAATTTTGGATAAAAGTAGATGTTAGGACAAAATGCTTATTAAACGGATTTCCATATTTAGGAAAAGATGAAATGAGATTAAGTGATCAAAGTGTAGGAGAGAACGTAGTAAATCGTTTAATTGATCCTACATACCTGCAAAGTCTGTATATTTTTAAATATAAACTGTAGTTGAGGCAATTTGCGTTATTTTAATTTATTTTTAACAAATATATTATATCATATAGAGAAATATGCTGATATTTTATCAAGGGGTCAAAATGATACCCGCCGTAATTTCTAGGTATACAAAGACCACCGTAATTCTAGTGTTAAGTAATTAATTTTAGAACATATAGTAAAACTATTCTTTTAAAATGAAAACAAAATCACAGAAATGTAAAAAATAAAAATAATAGTGTAAATTATATTTTCTTGGACAAAATGTCTCACAAAAGTTCATTTTAGTACATAATTTTCAAATTATATGTCTCAAAACTTCTTGATTGTCTGTCCTTAAATCACATATAATATAAGCGTCTCATGCTTTATATGCTGATATAAAATATTATAATACTTTATATGCTGTTAAAACATATGTATATAAGCTTATGTAAAAAATATAGTTCATTCTGTATCCCACATGTTGTACAAGTCTATAAAGTATTAGATGTGTATATATTATGTGATGTACAAGGCAAGAAAAACATTGACTGTAACTATTACTTTATAAGTAATGCTACTCCTGGTATATTTTTCTGTTGAGGAAAATTGAAGGAGGAAATTTAAAGGATGTCTGATGTTTTCTAGTTTAAGTTATGACGAGAAATACACTATTGTATAGAAGGTAAAGCACACAGTACTGATTGTTTTTAGAAGCCACGAAAGAACAGGTCATGCAGGCGTTTATCAGAAACTTCAGTGGATTTTAGAGAAAAACTTTATTTGAACTGAAGAGAAGGAGTAAATATTTATTTGCCTATATGAAAAAAATTTAACCAAGACATGGGAGTTTTACCTCCAGATAGAATAACGGCCGGTCTCACCCAAGTTGTTTAACAGCTAACAGCGATTAAACCCAGTCGCCAACCGATGGGGGAACGCAATTCTCCATGTAAACAGAGATTAATCGAAGTTAGCCGTTAAGCGACTTTGGTAAGGCCAGCCTTAGGACAAGCTTACCCCTTTGAACTGACTGAGTTACATATTTATTATCCTTAAAGATATATATATATATATATATATATATATATATATATATATATATATATATATATATATATGCAACAATGGTATCGTTTCCATTCTGGCTACCGATAAAGAAACTGAAAAGACAGAATACCGAATGTAATTCTATTTTGCTCTCATCTTAGCTGGACAGACCGGGTTTCCAACTCACCTGCCTATGAAAGTGAGTGAAATCGCCGGCGTTTTTAACCTTTCAGTAGGAGATAACGACAGAGGAAAGATGACAAAAGGAATCAGCATAATCGCTGTCTTTTTCATTCGTTTTTTAGTGGTTTTTAACTAGATCCTGTGACACTAACATTTCAGTACATAATCAAGAACTAACTTTATGTGCATTGGCTAAATTTGCAATATATTACAAATATATTTGTAATGTTTCAGTTTTAAAGTTAAATTTTAAAATAACTTGTGTGCTCAAAGGTAAGTCTTCTCATATATTCTTTTGTCTATTTTACACAAGTTTCCCAACAGACTTGGTTTAGAGCAGCCATACTCAATCTTTTTTTATAGGGGCCACAAACACGTTTCAGTCACGGTAGCCCGGGCCGCAAGTAAAAAATAATTAGGTGTATAAATGAAAAAGTAATCTAATGAATTATTTAGTTTAATGTAAAAAAAGAACTTTTAACAAAGATGCTCAATTACTTATATGTATATCTAATGAGACTTTTGGAACTGAGAGCATTTTTTAAAAACTTTATCAATATCTGTCTTGTCGTTGCATGCCACTCTTATTATATCATCCAAATGGGAATCTGTCAGTTTATTTCTATATACACTCTTTGTGTATTTCATCTTTGAAAAAGATGATTCGCACACATACGTTGACCCAAAAAATGTTAGCATTATTTGGGCACATCTTTGCACGCTTTTATATTTTTGGGGAACAATGCTCCAAAATTCCACATATTCCCTTTTTTCTTTGAAAATTACTTCCAGGTTTTTGTCATTTTTAAAATCAATAAATTCATCAAACAACTCCGAGTATTTACAATTTAAAACTGAAGCCAACTCAGAAATAGTTGGTGTCTTTAAATGCCATGGATTTTCTACAAGTAACAAACAATTTTTTATTTTTCTGAGATCTTGAAACCTTTTTTGAAATTCGTTTAATAGTGCAGTTATAAAATTTGAAATTATGGAGCAGTTTTCTTCTGAAATGTTAATACCGTCCTCTCTGGTTTTTATAATAGTTGGAAAATTGTGCAGCTGTATGTTCTGTATTTCATTATAATAAATACTTAGCTTTTCCTCAAATGCAAACACTTTATTTGCCATATTGGACACTATGTTATTTTCGCCTTGTAGACTCTGATTGAGATTGTTTAGTTTTTCCGTAATATCACATAGAAAACCTAAAAGACACCACCATTCATCGTTTTGTAATTCTGGGTACCCTTTATTATTTTGCTCTAAAAATAGGATTATTTCATGGCGTAATGAAAAAAACCTTTCCAAACCCTTTCCTCTACTAAGTCATCGCACCGAGGTATGCAAAAGAACGTCGCTGTGCTCACTTCCCAGTTCTTCAAGAAGGGTTTTAAATTTTCTGTGGTTCAGTTCTTTTGCTTATTGTATATAATTGACAATATTGATAACTGTTTTCATTACAGCTTCTATTTCTGGTTGTACAGCACGGGCCGCCAAGTTTTCTTGATGGATAATACAATGGAATGTTATTAAATTGCTGCAATTATATTTTTTCTTAAATAATGAAATGAAGCCATTTTCGGATCCAGTCATTGAAGGACAACCATCTGTACACAAACACGATTTTTTGCACATCAATTTCATGATGTTCTAAAAAATTACAAATAGTATCAAGGTAATCCGTGCCTCGGGTTTGACCTTTCATTGGCAGTAATTTTAAAAAGTTTTCATGAATTTCATTGTTTTCTGTACAATATCTAGCAAACACCGAGCACTGCGATGTTGCTGAAATATCGGTGCTGGCATCAAATGCTAAACTGAAAAACTTGCATCTTCTTAGGTTTTTTAATATATCATCGGAAATAAATTTAGATATGTCTTCAATACGCCTAGTGCAGGTTGAATCCGAAAGCTGTATTTTTTTTATATCAGATACTATTTGTTTTTTGTTACTGTATTTATCAAAAAGTATATTAGCAGCACTAATAAAGCATTCCTTTACAATTTCCGCATCGGTAAATGGTTTCATATGCTTACCAAGAATGTAAGAAATTTCATATGATGCTTTTGTTACCGCCGAGTCTTGTGATAATGCCGCGAACATAACATTTTGTTGCTCATGCAATGATCACTTAAAAAAACTCAATTTCTCATTTCTGAAAGACGATCCGGGAGGAAACGTTTCGTCAAAATCTTTATGTTTTGAAGTAAAATGACGAGAAATATTGTATTTCTTCAATATGATACTTTCCCGACATATCAAACAAGTAGCTGCGTTGTTTTTATTTGGCACAACAAAATAATCAGATTCCCACTCATCTTGAAACAATCTATTTTCACTTGATATTTTTCTTTTATACTTCGACGACATTCCTGACATTATTTTGAAAATAATAGGTATACTTAATTTACAAAACAAAACTATTATTTGGCAGAGGACGCGGGTACGTACACAAATTTAGTTTAATAATTTAGATTAAATTTATAACAAGTTTAGTTTCGATCGACAATCAAAGCGACACGCACTTAGGTCCATGGATCTTACGGTCTGGCCACGCGCAAACACGAGCGGCGGGGCGACTTGCCAATTAGTAAAACACACGTCTCATTACACATGACAAGCAATGTTTAGCTTCGCAAGTCGCCCCGCCGTCCGCGTTTGCGCGTGACCAGACCTTTAAGGGGATTCCCGACGCCGCGTATTTCGTATCGTTTGCGCAACCATAGATTAGGATAGTTTGCGTTTCCAATTTAAGCAAATTATTGATATCGCTCACATTCCCATACTTCCCGTTCAATTACCAACTCTTTGAAGGGCGCGAAATTTGAAGTTGTTTACAAATAAGTTGTAACTACCTAGTTTAATAATTGGGCCAACCAAAAAGCCTCCGCGGGCCGCAGGTTGAGTATAGCGGGTTTAGAGCTTCTTGTGATCAGTCATGTAATTTAATTTTTATTATTTTTAATCTCCCTGATAGCATGACATAATAATGGATGACACTAATGTACCTTCTATAACTTTTGATTAATTATTTACTTTATGAGTATCACGAGCTTTGCAACTTGAAATTGCTCAAAATCTTATGACACAAACATTTAAACAAGTTTTAAAGAATTTTTCTTATGAGATATGTGTCTGCAAAACAATTTATTCTGATAACACAAAATTCTTATAAAGGACAAAAACTTCTAGAAACTTCTAGAAAACATTTTTTTTTAATGTGAAGAAAATATTTACTTGAATCAAAGAAGAATAGTTTAGAAAAATGTAGTTGAAAGAGCATCTAGATTGTAGGAGAGGTTGTCAGCTCGATACAAATGTTCAGTTCATCCAAATCTCATATAATATATACAGAGGGAAAAACAATTATTAATGAAGTCGAAGCAATTTTTAACTCCTTTATTAGTATATGTGGACAATGAAAGCTATCTACTTAACCTCTCAAAATTATTGATCCATAGGCATTTATATCGATTTCTTGAACGGTTGTTCAGCACTCTAAACAAAGTCTGTTTTTGATAAGGAATATAAAATACAAATTTATTTAACTAATTTTGAAAACATGGGATGACAAAACTACTCGTCTGAGTTTAAGTCTGCAGTTTAAGATTTTATCGTTAAATCTCCATTTTGGGTAAAGAAAAATTCAATAATCTAAAAACAGGAGAATAATGTTCTGGAATTTCGGTCTCATCGCAGAAATATACAATGACTGAATTGTGAAGATCAATGTTGAACTTCATTCTTGGAACAGCCAACACAGCTTTTATACCCTTTTGAATTGTGCATAACCTAAACTGAATTCTTCACTGGCTATTTCATTGAACAAACAACTACATGGAAATATGTTCTTTGGTGAACATCGTTACTGAGTTCATCGGTGGATTGAATTCTGGGTATTTAAATATTTTTTGTACGCCAGAAAACAAGATTGTATTTAATAAAATAATTCAGAAAATCTACTCAGATATGTAGCAATTTACTTCCAAATTATTTTAAAGTTATTAAAAATGTAAACAATACATACTCTCTGAAAGCGTATGACTCATAAATGCTCCTCTACTAGTGCAAATGTCCAGAAAATACTGAGAAGGAAAGTTTAAAAACATGTTTAAAATTTATTGCTAATAACAATTGTATTGAAATATCAGGTATTAATTATAGTGAGTATATAAAATATTTATAATGAAATCAAAGTTATTTCCTTTCACCTTTACAATTACTTTAATAATTTTTCGAAGAAAATAATACAAACAATTACTGTTATAGTGAATCGACTGTAGACTAAATAATAAGCTTACTATACCCAAGTTTTCACGATATTCAATTTATTTGAAACATAAAATTTCTTAGAACTAGATGTCTGTTTTGTTCGAAACAATGATTGTGTTATACACAGTTTAATAAAAATTGTTAATTTCTTATTTCAATAGATAATTAATAATTTTAATCTGTTACTTTTAAAATTTACTTTAATTTTAAATTCTTTGAAAAATAATTTGTGATATATGTGAATTATTGAAAATTTGGGAAAAAATGTAAAACTATCAAGAAATTAAAAATTAAAATATTAATGCTTCTCATATTCTAAAATAAAACTTAACGCTAATTTAATGTAACTGACGTTCATGGAATGATGAATATATTTTATACCAAAATTGGGTTTCTAATTTTTAGATTTTAAAAGTTAATTGTATGGTAAGTGGATTTCTATTTTTTCAATTTCTGTGCTTATTTAATGCTATTTTTAAAGAATTTTTTTTATTGATATATCAAAATTAAATAACTTTATAAATTTAGACATTTATTAATGATTCAGAAAAAAATTCTTTTATCGATATATCAAAATTAAATAACTTTATAAATTTAAACATTCATTAATGATTCAGAAAAAAATTATTCTAAGCAAAAAATATCGTTTTATTATATATTAAATCAAACCCAGGCTATTAAAGTAAAGATATTTTTAACCTTCAAATGTACTATGTCTCGTTTATAAACAAATTTCGTGTATAATAAATTATGTGCGTAGATTACATAATTAAATTTTAATGCTTAACTCTTAAAGAATCTCGAAGAAGGGGCATTCTTTAAAAATAAATTAATCGTCTTTAGATTTTCAGCAATATTTTTCAGTAAAGTTCCCTTGTCAGTGTTCAACACAAATGATGTCCTTCTCCCATAAGATTTGTAAGATACAATTCACACGGGAAAAGTATCCAACAAAAATCTCAAAAAATGACAGAAAATGAATGCTCTCAACAGAGCCCATTTTTAAAAGAGAGAGATTTATATCTAAACATATGTTAGATAACAAAGCTTAGAAAAGAATAGAAAATTAATCAAAAGTATTCTATTTTAAAATCTAGGAATACATTTTTTTTTAATTCCAGCATTAAAAATAATTTATTATATCTAACTGTGTTAACCTTTTACAGGCCAAATTCAAATCCAGATATATTTTAAAATATTTTTTTTTGCATATCTTGCCTTCTGTTTCAGTTACGGTATATTAGTCATTTAATTGTGGAAAAACATTTTCTTAAACAATTTTCATCATGTTCCCAATTGGGAATATTGGCCACTTCTGACTGTACACTGGATTCTCAAATTGGGTAGAATGATGTATATATTAAATATTAAATACTAAGAAAAATAATTAGAATGAATTTAAAATTTATTTTTAAATTTAAGGACAGATATCAATAAAGTTTAAAAATTATAAATTTAAATGAAAACAATATTTTCTTAAACAAATATCAAAAACATGAGTTTATACCTGTATGTCATGATATATTGGAAATCAATGAGCTGTATTTTTTTCTTGAACTCATTGCAAGCTAATCTTGCATTTAATGTGCACTGTGCACATCGACCTTGTGTTGTTTGTACAAGAAAATGGCCATCACTTTTTCTCTGTGATATAGGGAGGTAAACTTTGAGTCCAGGTTGAGGCCTAACTTTCCTGGGTGCAATTCTTAGAAGAGCGGTTTTAACTTGTTCACAGACAAGATACATTTAACACCTTTTAAAATAATATCTGACAAGTAAACGCACTATACTGCTAATAGAATTGAAATGTCCTTTCATCAAATTATGGAACTCCCCTTCATTTCCTACCCCTTTCAAGAAATGCTCTCCGTAGAAGAAATTATTTCGTCGAGTATAGCGGCTACAGTCCAGTGTTCCCAATTGGAAACATCAATAATTAATAAATTATTCCAGGTACTTTTCTGATTTTTAATGTCGAATTTCATATTTTTAAAATAAATTAAAGTTGTTTAAAGGATACCAATCGGATTTTAGAAGCATTAGATTTTTTTTTTACATTTATGTGAATATTTAATATGTGCTCTAGAGAAAATGATGAAAAGGGTCATTTTTATGATTTTTTATATATTTTTCTATTAATCATAGGAATATAGCTTTTATTTTAAAAAATCGAGTAGTCATTTTACTACATTTGCTAATTTTTTTGTATCAATATTGATGAAATTTAATTTTAATAATTTTTTAAATATTATGTTCCCTTTTGGGAACAATGGACTGTAAAAGGTTAAAATAGAAGCAAATTAAATTATTTAGTTGTCTTGTATTTAAATTTTGAGGATTATATAGATATCAAAATATAATTCTCTATTGTATTCAGTTGAAAAATAAGTAACTATCTACCTTTTCATTTCTTTTTATCATAATAGGAGCAAATGGAAACATTTGAGAGTACAATTGGATAATATTGTACCAGGAGATTTTCAGGAAAAATAAGTAACGATCTCCCTCTTAATTCCGTTTTATTATAATTGGAACTCATAGAAACAGCTGAGAGTACAGTTGGATAATATTGTACCAGGAGATTTTTATTAAATATAAGTAACGATCTCCCTCTTCATTCCGTTTTATCATAATTGGAACAAATTGAAACAGCTGAGAGTACAATTGGATAATATTGTACCAGGAGATTTTCCTAAAACGATAAAGTTAAGAGATTTAAACTCACTGTTAACTCCTATTATTATTTTATAATAAAATTCCGATACTTTTCATGTATTACGTACCAATAACTTATACCAGGCCTGTTGAGATAACACAAAGGATTAAGACACCAGATACAAACGAGCGATGACTTACCCTTTTGCAGACTCTTTATTTACAATTCTATTTTTGAACAATCTATTGATGCAAATAAATTATATTCAATCGCAATATGAAGACGCCGTAAACTGCTGGAATGTTGGATCAACTTCCTGCCGCTGATGACGCTATCTTCAGATGAACAAAATGGTTGAGCATTCCCTGCCTCTACTGAAGTTCTCCGTTCTCTCCGTCTTGGCCTGCTTTTTCTCTGAAGAGGCTTTCAAATCTGCCGAGCAAATTCCCAAAATTGCTGTTGCCAGGACCAAAGACGACTGACCCGCGTTAGCAACCCCTCTTGTCCAATGGGGGTCGAAGGGGGGTGTTCATTGACATCGCCCTCGTTCCTTAGTCTGTCGCCCTCGATGGCGTTGTCCAGCATTGTAACTCATTGTTACATCATGGTTAAATTTAAATCCCTCAAAAGACGGTTTAAAAGAACTAAAGCTTTAAATTAAAAAAAAAAAGAGTCCATATAAATAGTAGCATATACGCAAATTGGAAATAATAATAATAAAAATTTCAAACTTGAATTTAAGAGTAGAAAGTTTAAAACAATAGTTTGATCCAGTAAAAAAAATCATATTTTCACTAGATTTTTGATACCATATCCCCTTAATAAATACCAGAAGAATTCATAGGTGAGATTCAGTGACAATATGTACGTATAGGTATTAATCAATAAACAGATTATTTGAAAATATCAGGCAGTTTAACCAGATAAAGAAAACGTTTAAATTGTAATGTTAAAAATTGACCCAGATAAAAAAAAAATATTTGTGAAATTTTGTTCAAATTTTAATTCGAGAAAAAAACACGTCATACTTCCAAGTATGTACACATACATAAGATTAACAATAATTCGGCGTATGATTATTAAGAAAAAAGAAAATAAAAGAGCTATTTGGAAACACATATTAAAATAAATTACATAATGGTTTAATCAATGACAAAGGATTTTTGTATAGTTCATTATTGTGCTGTTTTCTTTAGTTTTAAGAAACATTTGAAATAGTAATATTTTAAAGTGTTACCTCTTCAAAGGTTTGAATTGTTCAGTTCTCTACATCAAATGTAAATAATATATTTAAGTTATATTATATGTTCTTTTATTTATAAGAATATTAATCCTACAAAATATTCACAGAACTTCTTTAAAAGTTTATAAAATCTTTTATAGCTAAAAGTCAGGTAGAGTTTTAAAATTTAAGTTTTTCTACACTAAAATAAAAGGAATTAAAAAATAGGTAATTGATCTGCTTACGATGCTATTTATCTTATGAGATATTCACAGAACTTCTTTTAAAGTTTTTAAAAAAGTTTTTAGGTAAAAGCCAGGTAAAGTTTTAAAATTTAAGTGTTTATACACTAAAATAAAAAGAATTAAAAAACAAGTAAATTAAAAAACAAGCTATTTAGCCTTTAAGATAGTCACAGGACTTCTTTTAAAGTTTGTAAAAACTTTTTTATGTAAAAGTCATTAAAAGTTTTAAAATTTAAGTTTTTTACACTAAAATAAAAGGAATTAAAAACAGGTAATTGATCTGCTTACGATGCTACTTATCCTATGAGATATTTACAGAAATTCTTTTATAGTTTTTAAAAACTTTTTAGGTAAAAGTCAGGTAAGGTTTTAATTTAAGTTTTTCTACACTAAAATAAAAGGAATTAAAAAGAGGTAATTGATCTGCTTACGATGCTATTTATCTATATGATATTCACAGAACTTCTTTCAAAGTTTTTAAAAACTTTTTAGGTAAAAGTCAGGTAAAGTTTTAATATAAGTTTTTCTACACTAAAATAAAAGGAATTAAAAAACAGGTAACTGATCTACTTACGATCCTATTTAATACGAAAATTATAACAGTCGTTGAAAATATATTACGTCCAGATCATTTCCATAAAAGGAATAATAATTTTTTCGAAAACTAAGTCAAAAATGGACAATATGTAATAGTTAGCATTTTAACTAACATTTAACGTCTCCACCAGTTTCAACTGTTTAAGGAAATTGACTCTAATTAAATAAAACTCATTTTATATTTTATGGCACGTAGGGTTAAAAGTGCGGCTTAAATAGGACCGACTCAAAACGACGAATTACAGACATTATTCATTCTTCCTAATATTCCCCACCATTTGCCATTTAATTATTCTTATTTTAGAATAGTTCGACTTTTTTTTTAGCTAATGCACGCGGCACGCTCAAAAGGTTCCGAAAGGTTACCGAAAGACCTCTTTTCAAAGCATTCATCCTCCCCTCTTTTTTTTTTTTTTTAATGGAACATGAGAAGACACTCCCCAGAGTGTGTGCCGTGCGAGCGCATACTAATGATGAAGAAACCCATATAGTCACGCAATTTTCTACTCGGAGCAATATACGCACGGCCGCTTCCAGATTACAAACAAGAGCTTTTAGTGCATTTGAAACCTGAGATCTTGTTTTAGACATACTTGAACATTTGAAGGTGAATTTCAAATTCCATTTTACAAGATTTTCAGAAAGTTTTATATTTTCTTTTTTCACCGATATCATCGTGCTCAGATTTTTAAGTATTTCTTACATTCGTGATTTGAATTTTTCATTTTAGAGACACCAGTTTTTACTAGCGACAAATATTATATAAATTTATCTATAAAATTCTTTAAAAATATACCTTAATAAAAATTAAATATTTTTGCTTAATTTATTCATATACATTTCAAATGAATTTTTTTTAATTTCTAGATTTCATAGTTCTTGATTGTTAATATATTCTTCTTTTCTAGTTTTTAAATTTCATATTTAACATTAGAATAACAAAGCATGACGTCACCTCCTGCAGACCATACGAGTACAAAAATTGTATGTTTTAAAACTAATATCTGCTTTCAAACAATTATGTATGTGTTTATGCAATTGTATATTTTAAAGCTATTTTTTAAATGTAATGTAAACAATTTTAAGTATGCCAATTTCTAGTTCTCATTTACATACATATAGACAATTATACACGAATATAATATTTATATATATATATATATATATATATATATATATATATATATATATATATATATATATATATATATATATATATATATATATATATATATATATATATATATATATATATATATATATGAAATATGGGCGACCTTCATATAAAAACACAACAAATTTTATTTCTGGTGAGATACATGATATCCATACTACAGGCCAGAACTTTCTGAACATAGAGCATACACATCATTTTTAGTAGGAATTTCTCAGGAAAAAGGACTACGAATAATCCCTAAGCACAATTGATCACGTGATAAAAATTCCCATGTTTAAAGAGAACGCGTTGCGGTTCTGCATATATATATATGTATACATTCCTCTCTCTCTCTCTCTCTCTCTCTCTCTCTCTATATATATATATATATATATATATATATATATATATATATATATATATATATATATATATATATATGTATATATATATATATATGATATATATATATATGTATATATATATATATATATATATTATATATATATATATATATATATATATATATATATATATATATATATATATATATATATATATATATATATATATATATATATATATATATATATATATATATATATATATATATATATATATATATATATATATATATATATATATATATATATATATATATATATATATATATATTTATATATATATATATATATATATATATATATTATATATATATGTATATATATATATATGTAATGTTTTATATATAAAAATATATATATATATATATATATTATATATATATATATATATATATATATATATATATATATTATATATATAAAAATATATATATAAAATATATATATATAAATTTAAAATATATTTTATAAAAATATATAATTTCAATTATATAAAAAAGTATAATATATATCTTATATGAGTATAGTTTTTTTTTATATTTAAATTATATATAAAATATATATAAATATATATATATAAAATATATATAAATATATATATTATATATATATATATATAAGGATAATTTAGAGTAATATTTTAAATTATATCAATCATTTCAATTAACTATCTAAAATTGAGTTTTTTAATCTGAAGAAATTATTAAATGCCTACTTTATTAAAAAAATTATGGGTAATTGTTTTGAAAGCAAAAAAGTAAAAAAGACAGTACAATCTGGTTATTATAACTTCCTAAAGGTGTAAAAACATTTTAGAATTCTATACTTGTAAATTGAAAAATATCTTATAAAATGTCTTACTGCGTGATAAATTTAAAATTATTTTAAAAGCATAGGTATAATTTCAAGTTCAAATAAAAAAGTGCAAAAATATCCAAAAATGTGTATCTTGAATAGTGTGTGTGTGAGTTTTGTTGCTTTTGAATTAATTGAACAATTGTGCATTAAAAATTAAAGTTACATGAGTTCTCATATAAAATGATTTGAGTGATTAAAAGTGGACATTATATATTATTGGCACAGATGTTAACCCGTGACTATTTATCAGTTTCCCAACCTTTCTTATATGAGACAAACTCATTACCATTAAACGTTACAAAAAAAGTCTTTTTCTATCTGACCTTGAATAATCCACTACTATTTGGTACAATTACGAGTCATTTTTGCAATTTTTTTCTGAAATTTACTGCCTTTCCCTTCAGAAATCAGTCTTTTTGCCCATGCAGCTAGGAGTGGCCAATTTTATCTCCATTTTCCCATTTCTAAAGAATTACCGTCATGGGGATTCGTTTATCTAATGAAAATAGTAGTAAGTATATCTCTCAGAATTTTCGTTGTGATAATTTCTTTAAAAATGACTTTAGAAAATTAAATGAAAATGTATTTTCTTATTCATCAATTCTTTGTGGCAAAACGACCTATAAATGAACACAAGTGTTCTTAAAATAGACTCGACTATAATTGAGTTAATTGTTACAATGGGAACACGAATAGAAATAATTTTAATTTTCAAGGGATGATAAAAAGCATGATGAGTGAATATAATTAGATCATTTTATTTGTAGCTGTGGAAACTCATTTGATAAAGGCAGCCATTTCGCAACAGGAGGGTAGCAACAACAAGACTTGGGCGATGGAAAGATCTGAATTGTTTATTAGGTCTGATGGGATATGTAAAATAGTTACTTAGACTTAATGCCCGCAAAGCTCTCTAACGACATTATTGGAGGTGGCAGGCAACGAATGGGACTTCTGCTTGGTACCATCTTTTAAAATACGAGGACCCCTTTTTAAGGTTAAGAGTCCTTCATCCCTTGTGATTCCTCACTAAGACCTTAATCTTTCACTACCCTTAATACTACCCTTAATCTTTCACTAGTCTCATATTACTATGGGGTTCAATTGGATTCAGTGTAGGCTTTCGTATACCATAGGGGTGAGCAATATCAACAACAAGTGTGTGTTACTTCTCACAATACATGTGAAACATCCGCCATGCTCACTATGGCAGATGACGCAAGTAAAATAGATCCGTAGACGTACTGTCGTCAAAGCTCTCATACGACATTCTTGGGGGTGGCAGGCAAAGAATGGGACGTTCTTCTGCTTGGTATCATCTTTAAAGTACGAGGACCCCTTATTAAGGTAAAGTTAGCCTTCATCCCTAGTGATTCCTCACTAAGCTTCATACTACCCTTAACCTTTGATTGGTCTCGTATTACTACGGGATTCTGTTGGACCCAGTGTAGGCTTTCGTACACCATAGGGATGAGTAAAATCAACAACAATTGTGTTTTACTACACCCAATACATGTGAAAGATGCGTCATGTTCATTATGACAGATGAAGCATGTAAAATAGATCCGTAGACGTACTGTCCTCAAAGGTCTTAAACGACATTATTGGAGGTGGCAGGCAAAGAATGGGACTTTCTTCTGCTTCGTACCATCTTTAAAGTACGAGGACTCTTTATTAAGTTAAAGTTAGCTTTCATCCCTAGTGATTCCTCACTAAACTGCATACTACCCTTAACATTTCACTAGTCTCATATTACTGTGGGATTCTATTGGATCCGGTGTAGGCTTTCGTATACCATAGGGATGATTAAAATCGTGTTTTATTTCACAAAATACATGTAACCTCTTTCTTACAGAATTTGCAGATAAAGTTGAAACCCTTTTATTCACTCTGTTTGTTACTAAAGGTGATATATTGGTTTAGTGTAGAAAGTTTTTTCTTTTGCGAACTTTTTTATTTGAAAAAGATGGTTATGATAATTCCCTATTTCTGTATGCTATCCAAACTTCTTTGATATCTTCAACCATTTGAGATGTATACTGGAAAGCAGCAATTTTTTTAAATTTGTAGCCATGGAGTGCCATAAAAGAAAAATGTTCTGTTGTCTGCAAAAGAAAATGGGGTCCAATTACTTAAATTGAATTTAACAACATGAGAAGCGGATTTCTGACCAAAAATGTTTAAATTGGAATAAAAATTGAATTTTAAGGTCGAAATGTTCAACAGATAGTCCAACGTTGCTCCAGTATTTACTTAATCTCTGTGTTATTGATCTGTTGCCTTTGTATCAAAGAATGAATTGACTCAAATTTTATTAGGGTTAAATGGATGCCAATATATACAAAGACTGAAAAATTTCATTCTTGGTTTATAAGACCTATGGATTTCTCACTGAATCCGTTTTAAAGAATTGTATCATACCATACAGCCAATAATGTTAAACCAGTAAGATTACATATTTAGCTTGCTGTTTCAGTACTTCCATTTTGCAACTTCTTTTGTGAAAATATGGTTACCATCTGTCACTTGACATGACCTGATGGTAATCGAGATTTAATTTCCATTACAAATTTATGGAACCAGAGAGCTTATTATGCGTTAAACGAAAAACCAGAATCACAAAATTATCTAAAGTAATGATGTTTTCGTAAAGACTAGCACTTTGAACAACTTTAGCAACTTTTTTGGAAAAAAACTTTATCAATTAACAGTGGAAGATTTCTCAAGATTGGAAAAGGCATTTCAATTTGTAAATGTAGATAATAGTCCAGTTTCAAATTCCCTGTGTATGGATAAAAACACTTTACTTGCTTTTCCATTATACAATTTTATTAATGCTAGACATTAATGTGTGTACGTACCTTTTTTCCACAATTTTTATTAATTATTTTTTTCCTCTCAATAAATACAATATGTAATTTATGCTTGCAATTCCAGTATACAAACAATTTCTTTCTACATTATTTTCAACATATAAATAAACGTCAGAAGTTTTTTTAGCATGAAACAATAAATTTATAAGAAGTTGCAATTTTTCACTTTATTGTTTTTATCGTATTATTGCTTTAAGTCAAAACATGTTTATCTTCCATTATTTTCAGTAAAACTTACACAAAAAGTTGTTAAAAAGCAAGAAATTTTACACTTCCATAAACAAAAATCAGAATGGATGATAATGCATAAATATAAAAAAAAGAATTTCTTGTTCTACTGACAATGTACTCCCTCATACACTTTTACATCGTATATTCCATACAAGGGATAAGAAATATGTTCCCAAAGCCTTTATTTTTTTATTAATGCTTCAACTATATATTGAGCAAAGTTCCAGAAACTTTGCTCTCGCTAAATATTCTATTTCCTCCGCCTGCGTGATATTATTGACGCGTAAAAATATCCAATTTCTGGGAAAAGTTTCGTTGACAAATTCGTTTTCTGAAAATCAAAACATGTCTGTAGTGCTAAAGTTAACCAGAATATATATCCTAGAAATACCAACAAAATATTGTCTGCAGCATTTCGAGAGAAATGAAATGTGTAAGGGATACATTATATTTTTTAGCGTCAATACCTTTTAAAAAAGAATTTCAAAAAGAACATTTTAGATATAAGAATATTTTAATGCATTAAAATAAAAACAGTAGAAAATATCGGAGAACAGGAAAATATTCTTTACATTCCATAAATCTTTGTTTAATAATTTATGGATTTTAGATATTAAACCCGGTGACACCATAATTTGTTAAAATTTGTTTTAATGCAAAATTCTATCGTATATGTGTATTATGTTATAAACAAAGGAACGCAAATAAGGCATATATTTAAAGCTTGTCGCTTTGAAAATTTAAAAGAAAATATGTCTGAATTTCAGCATAAAGTTAAAACATATTTCCTGAAAAAAAAATGATATGTATATTGCACACGCGTAATGCAAATTTTCATATATTGTTAATAAACTGAGAGGTTACACTTTTAAATCCCTATACATTTAGTCTAACAATACGTAAATTTGAATTTATATTATATTTTGCAGCTCTTAACACTTTAATCTTGCAGTTTGTGGTATAAATAAAATTGATACTGGATGTTATTTTAAAACGTCAGTTATAAAATTTCATATTTCAATATTTTAATAAAATATACTTATAAAAATCTACAATTTCTAAATTTCAAACGCTGATGTGTATAGTATAGGATGGTTCAAGAACTACTTCATGATGGTTATATATAGTGAATATTTTTTAACGTGAGTGATAGCTTGTCTATAAGTCCAGTGGCACTGGATTAGCTCTTCGTGCTTTCACAGTACAGGTTCAAGGTTCTATAGCCTGGCTGAGCAGGGTTGACTCAACTTTTCATCCTTTTAGTTGGTAGATAAACTGAGGACTAAGTATGCTGGTGAATTAAACACTGGTGTGAGGTCGCTACACCCCTTCACAAAGAAGGCTTCACAAAGAAGTTTTGTTAAAGCCCAGGTCAAAGCGACTTTCTGTCTGAGTTTAAATCCAGAATTAAATCCAGAAAAGCTTGACACTATTTATCTATCATTAAAATTTTGTTTAGATACAAACAGCCTTGTTAGCAAAATAAGGGTGACCTAGGAAGAACATGGAAAAATTCAAGCATGAAAAAGACAAAATGTTCTGCGAATTATTAAAATCAGCAGTATCCTGTACCATAGAAGTAGTTGAGTCGTCTATATTATCATTGAACTAAACTATGTCTGTAGTACACTTTAACTATTCTTTGAATGACTTTATATTATTAAAAAATTATAATTATTTTATACATGCAATGATTCTAAATAGATATAATTGGAAATGTATATTATATTTTCGAACAAATTAAAAAATCCAGATGTGTATAGTCTAGATGTATGCGTAGTACATAACCAGACATATGTAAAATATGTGACAATTTTAAGTTATCGAATATACATCAAATTTTACAGAAGTTAAACAAGACCATGGCGCTCAAAGGCTTGCATTCTCATTTGAAGAAAAGAAGTCTTCTGCAGTTCCTTCCATCTTTATTCGTTTGAGTACCTCTTTGTTATAATTTTTCGTATTCTACAATCTAAATATCTTTAACATATTTAAGAAAATTTGCAGACCACTATACGGCTTGTATCCTTATCCTCATTTGAAAAGTCTTCTCACTTCTTTAGTTTCTTATTCCTCGCACTTCACGTAATGTTTATTAAGCTGCAATTAAAATATTTCAATTTAAACAAGAACTCCATTTGAGAGATTCTACAATCTACTTCCTTGCTTAATTTTCCCGCTAACTACTTTGATATGCATGGGAACCTATTGTAACTCATACCGATTTTACCTTGGTTCTACAATGTTTTCAAAGTTATCAGTTGAATTTTTGAAGAATTAAATTTTAGTTAGATGTTTTCTTTTAGAGTGTGAATAAGTCAACAGATAATAACGAAAGCTTCTACATAAGTTTAATACTCTTCTAAATAAACAGTCTGAAAGCATATATGTTGATTCTTGATTTTTTTTCTTGGGTAATCATAATCATTTTTTAAATCACAGTGCTTGTTATAGAGAGATAAGGTATTATTTACAAACACCTACGTCTATGTTATCGACTTTACCTCGAGATAAGTGTAAGTAACAATTTTTAGGACCATCTACTTGAGGTACCTCAAATGTATTCTTTGTTTCACCATAGCTTAGATACAACATAGCTTAGATACAAGATTCATGTCAAATATTTTTTTTCTTTTTCTTTAACACTAGATTTACGGATGCTGATCATATACCTATTTTTATTGAAGTGAGCCAATTTGACTCATACAAGAAAATTGAAGTTTTTTTCAAAGAATATAGTTCCAAATTAATTTAAATAAAATGTTTATTATCAAAAAATTTATGGAAAACATTTTTTACATATAAAATCTGTTTTTGAAACACATTTTCCGCAAACATCTCTATTACATTTAGCACAATGTTTTCTACATCTGTTTCTTTTGCATGATTGTTCACAATTCTTTCGTGCGACAGTAGTGGGAATTTCTGCCATTGTAATGGAAGTGTTCTCGACTTCTTCTCTATATTTATTCATAGCTCTTCAGCCCTTTGGAAATTAAAATCTTTTCGTGAAATATTTACTTAAGTCGTCTCTTTATACAGAATTGTTAAACTATTCTATCAGTCAAATTGGCTCACAACCGTGAAAATAGGTATACCACATTTGATAATGCGAAATGAAGGGGTCTGCGGGGAAGAGTAATGAAAGTTTGCATACATTTTATTACTTAACTAAAAACCAACGTATGTTTTTGAAAAGTGATAAAGTTTTATAAATATATAGTGATCAAATTTTTAATGAGTCAAATGAGGCTCGGTCAGTAAATGTTGTGTTACGATAAATGAGTCATTACAGCAAGAAACTTGATAATGAATATTTTTATCCCTAAAATCTCAATATCACAATAATACCTACCACAAATTTTGATGTGCATCCTGAATTTTATAATTTGGTAATTTAAGCAGATTTTTTTAATTTTTAAAATTTTGTAGATTCATTCGAATTTTTAGCAATGAAAATTGGTTAAGCACTATCTACATTTATGTGTTATATTTATTATAACACTTTGTTTTTTTTAGTACTGTGTTCATATATCGTAGTAAAATAATCTATTATTCTGAAATCTAATTTTACAAAAGTTATACTCAATGATATTTAAAATGTCAACCCGTCTACTGATGGCGACTGGCTGCAATTTATAGCTAACTAAATATATACTTAATTACTATTTTTTACTCTTTGAGTTCCATAATAACTTCGATTCGAGATATTCATCAACATATGAATCACATAAATACACTATTCTTCAGCTAATGGATAAAAACACTTAAGTTCCTTAATCTAGTTATAAATGGAAATACATAGCCTGGTTATATTTTTGCCTGAGAAATTTAGTTTCTTAAAAACACCTAATAAATTAAAATAGTTTTCCTTACCCTAGCTTATAAATTTAAATTAAACAGACCTGCAGCTTTAATTTTCTCTTTTGTGTCAACCAGCAAGAAGCAATTCCAATTCTGTAGCGCAGATAAAATAAACTTGGCGAGAGGTGGTATATTTTCACTTCATTACAAAACCCATCCCAGCATAATGCAATCCTCTTAGGCGCATATTTGTTTTATTGATGTCCGCCATAAGCATAATTTGATTTGTTCCTGATAGCGGAGAAAGAGTTATTTCGCTGTCCCCGGCCCTGACAATAAAATAAATGCCGAGTCTCTCTCCAGAAAATGAGAATCAATTTCCTCTTCAATAGGCCAGCCCGATATAAATCCAATCTTAGAATAAATTAAGACTTCTTTCGTTTTCCCTTAAAGGGGCACAAAATAATGTGAACTTCTTTTAAGAGATTTTCATATTAATAACATTGATTACAAGTGCAGTTTTAAATTACTGAATAATACTAACTTAATATACTTTTACATAATTTTATATGAGTAGCCTATAATCAATTGGTAACTACACTATAGCTTCTAATTTAGAGTAGGTTTTCTGAAAGAGTGTTCAGGGGAACACTAAGATTGGCTTAAGGGGTTCCTCAAGAAAATTTTAAGGACTTTTCCAATTGTAGAGGTGATGATCGACTGAACGTCTAGGCAGCCGCACACAAAAATTTAGTTTCTTAAAAGCACCTAATAAATTAAAATAGTTTTCCTTACCCTATCTTCCTTACCGCACTTACTTAAGTGAGTAAGGAAGTTCCTTTTACTTAAGTGGAGTAAAATACAAAATTAAAAAAAAGTAATTTTTCCTGCTGAATATTTTTATTTTGAATATAAATAAAAGTGTGAATAGGAAATAAAAATGCTAATTGGGCCATTATGCCAAAGAGACCACACTTGGAAGATGATATGCCACACATGGTGTCTTGGTCTGAGAAGGAAAAAATGGTGCTCGAATTGGTGAATAAAAAATTAAACTCCACACTCCTTATTCCTTACTGTCTCTCTCTGAGGGGGCTCGCAGATCTTCCGAAAAAGTTCGTGGACAGAGTTGCCTTGGCCGAAGATGGCTACTCTACGGTTAGCAACCCCTCTTGACCAATGGGGTCTAAGGCGGGTCACTCACATCACTTTCGCCTCTAGGTCAGTTTCACGCTGGCGTTGTTGAAATGTAACACTTTGTTTCACCAATTATAATGAAAATTCGTCAATTGTGTAAATTTTCTCTACTCTCTTTCTCGGAATTAATAATAGTAACTACTATACCAGAAGTGCAGCAATAGAGAACAGAAAAGCGATGCGACAATGAGTCATTCAAAACCCCCGCCACAGTATAGTCAAAAAACGGGGTGAAACTTCAAGATGTATCAGTTTAACAACATTTCATTATAAGAATATTCTTTCTTACCTGTCACCTTTTGTAAGTATTCTCTTCATTTGATTTTTTACGTTTTTGTCACATCAATGATAAATAATAAGCCTTATTTTCTCCTTAAGTAATATTTAGTTAGAAGTTCCATTGCACGTACATGGTAAGAAAATAATTCAGGTAGTTAAAAAGTTTGGTAACCACTAAATTAGAGAATTTGTTAGTTGAAATTAAATTTCTTTACTGCTTTCACAGTACATTATTTGATTTCTTCGATAAAGAACTTTTCTAATTGGAACACTCGATTTCGTGTAGATTATTTCCACGACTACAATCCATAAATTCCCAGATTATTCGATTATTTGTAAAACTACTAACATTCGTCTGTGTTAGCCTATTAAATAATAGACTCCGTTACCGTTCACGGGGTGAAATAATAGTTCCGTGAGTTAAAACAACTAAGAACCACTAAATTAGAGAATTTGTTATTTGAAGTTATACTCTTTACTTCTTTTCCCGTACATCATTCGGGTTCTTCGATAAGGAACTCTGGATCGCATTTTGTTCGTGCAGATTATTTAACGAATACAATCCATTAAATTCTCAGATTACTCACATTTTGCAATACTAATAGCATTCGGCTGTGTTAGGCTATTAAATAACAGATTTCGTTGTTATTCACATGTTAAGAAAAGAGTTCCTTGAGTTAGAAAGTTTAAGAACCAATAAATTAGAGAATTTGTTATTTGAAGTTAAAATCTTCAATGTTTTCTCCATACATCATTTGGGATCTTGAACAAGGAACTTTTCTGATTGGCCAGCACGTTATTCGTGCAGATTATTTTACCACTACAATCTATCGAATTCTCAGATTATTCACTTTTTTTACGATGTTTCTAACATACGGCTGAGTTAGCCAATCAAATAATATATTCCATGATACAAAAATACAGTTTTATAAAATATAAAAATACGACAATGTTCAAATATGGCCCAATTTCTGTTATTTTCCCATATCTGTATAGACACTAGGATCGCTGTAAAAGAAACAAAAAAATATATCATTTTCCATTTTTGAGATAATGTCCGCTGTGGCAAACACTTGACACTTATGTTATATGGTAGTTATAAATATGTTCGGTGTAGCGGACTTAGCCAAATTAAGGGTTAAAGAGAGTTATATCTACTGCATACTCTTTATATATTTACTTTCAAAGAAAACATTCTTTAAGTTTGCACGGCAATAAGTCGGGTTTTCATTCCTTAATATGAATCCAGGAAACTACCTTAAAGCAAGGAAACATAAAATTCAAGCATTTCATCTCTGGATCTTGTAATAGTAACAGATTTAAGAACAAATATCTCTGTGCAAACATCCAGCAAAATATCTGCCCACATTGTGACTCCCTTTGAAATCTTACATCTCTGAGTGATGTTTCCTGGGCTTAAACGTGTTCCACTTTCTCTCCACCTCGTTATCCAAAGAGAAATCGTGTCCAGACTAAAGTAGTGCTTGTCAGTGGACATCACATTGGCTCACCATGTCTAACTCTGGTGCTAATGTTTCAAATTCCAATTTAAAAGAGCGTGTGTATGTTGAGGCGTGAAGAGAATGTGAATTTCTGGTATTCTGGCATACAGACAAAAACGACTTAGTCTTCTTTAAAGACTTAACTTCGAAATGCATACTCCTGTGGTGTCTGGGATTGTTCAATCCAATTCACACAAATGTACTTGGGACTTTGCCAAGTCATCGTAAAATATCGGTTTGAGCGAACATTTATTCATGTTCCACCTGGTACTGGTTGTCCTATAGCACCTCCCGTACATTGAAACCTCTGCTATGAAATTATATAATGAGGTACTGATTTTTTAACTCAGCTCGTAATACAGCAATTTCATAAAACCTGCAAAATGCTTTAAAATCTTTATAGTTTTAATTTTTTGGTGCTGGTAATTGTTTTAGAGTTATTTAAAATACTAAACATTTGCTTATAAAGCATTTTCTATTTCATTTTCTATTTAAAATAAAACAAATTAAAAATTGTAAAATTATAGACATTTCTTTTAGTTCTTGGTATAGTTTGCAGCATTATGGTTTCTTTTATGTTAGGCAGGGCTTAATTAGATTCGTATCTACTACTTAAGGACAACTGAGAACAGCTGATAAAATCCATGTACCCAAAGTTTGTGTAAACCTTTTAGAAAATTCTAAATTATCTTTTATTTGGTGCTACATTTATTACCAATTTAATGTTACTAATTATAAATTTTGATAAAAGAGCTACGTTAAAATCTTCTTCTACTATGAATCTTACTTTACTAATCATTATAATTTACTTTTCTAAAGATAAATTATTTATGCTTTCATTAATGTTCTATCTATACCTAATTTTAATACAATTAGGTAGAAACTTATCCTAGTTAGTGGTAATTTGCATTTTACTGCTGCATAATGTTATGATAAATAATTGCCTATTAGCTGTAATCGACTATGGTATAAGAGAAGACTTACTTTATCAGTATTAACACCATAAATACTTTGTACATTAATATAAAAAATCTTGCAGATTAAGTTTAATTTACATAATTAGATACACATGTTTGTCAGATGTCTAATCTTTTAAAGTAACATCATGCTTCAAGATTATTTTTTAGTGTGTAATTAGTGCTTTAGTATTAGAATTTATTTTAATTTTCAGAATAAACATTATGACTTGGTACAAACATAAATAATTCAAACAAAATACAAATTTATTTGCAATCCATACGTTGATTTCTTGTATATGAAACAAAGCAATTAGTTTATATCATGTACATTTTCAAATCTATAATTCCTTTTTGTTGTTTTTAGCATGTAAGTAACTATGTGTGTAGAAAGAAAAATAAATTAATCAAAAATTGCTGAGAGCTATATAATCACTTAACTAATCATTAGTCGTACCTATTTTGGTTTGTTATCGGTTACAGTTTCAGGACAAAAAATATTTACACTATGTTTTATAAAGTCATTCATTATTAACTGTTTACCCGCCAATGTTCCAATAATGGAAGAGGATTTTTAAGATACAAAATTCACGTGTAAAAACAATCTTAACAATATCGCTTATACATACAATTGAATATGAGATTATAAAATAACTTTTACAGTAAGTTTTATTTTGTTTAGATAAATATTTAATTTTTTTCAATTTTACTATATTTTGTCAATTTTACTCTGCCTTACAATAAAATTTATCAAAATTCCAGTTTAAATGGAAAAATCGCAATACTTTAAAATATATCATCAGCCAACATATCCTACAGGAATGCAACAAAAGTAAAGTTTTATTTTTAAATTTTAAATGTAAAATTTAGGTTTATATATCTATGTTCCATTATTGGAACATTGGCGTTCAAAGGGTTCATTTATCATTTATGTGCAAAAACATTGTATCATTGCAAAAATTATTTTATTTTACATTCTGATAAGAATAGCAACTTTTCTAAAGAAAATAAATAGATAAAGTTACAAATGGAAGCTGCAATACTTCGAAAGGATTATAATATTAGCACTTGAGAATGATGTTCTCTTTAGTAAAGTCATAACAATAGAAAGGAATTCTTTTGATAAAGTAGCTGAACATGTGTGTGGGGGGGATTTCACCTGTTCTTTTGCAGAAAAGTGTAATTTCACATAAAAGGTGTCTTATTGCATATGTTTGATGAAATAGTTATCAGCTTACTTTGAGATAGAGTTTTTATTGGACGACAGTGAAAACTGTGCATGTGCGCTTTCTATGTGTCTCATTTATAAAATTTTCATAAATTTAGCACCATGTCTGAAAGATGCCTTACAATACAAGATGCTCTGCCTTTCTAGAAACTCTTTCGGATTCTGATTTGGGATGCAGTCTTGAGATGTAGATATTTGCCAGTTAGAGACCGATGAACCTGGTAATATAACAGATGAAGAAGGTATTGATGAAAATAATTTAGATGCTGTTAAGAAATTCAATGTTCGATTTTATTTAAAAAAAAAAGATGTAATATGAAGACAAATTTCAGAAACCGGAAGAAACGAAAAACTTAAAACCTTATAGTAAAATGGAAAAAAATGTGAAAATCGATAATCCTACAGAATTGGTAAAACCGGTTTCAATATTGCATAAATTCTACAGTTTCATAATATTTATCAATTGCACATTATATAAAGATAAATAAACAAAACAGTTAATATTAAGAAAATGTTATAATTATTATACTTTAAATTAACTATTTTCATGAGCTTTTAAAAGTATGCAAAAAAAAATCATGCAACACGCCAATGTTCCAATAATGGAATATGTCTAAAAACACGCTGACAATTTGTTTCACCTAATTTTAAACCTTTATTGCATTTATATTCTCTAAGTTAATATAACAACCAAATTTCAAGTCATTGGGACTATTCTTAATGGTTTTTTTTATCAAAAGACTCATATATTTTTATTCTCCTGTTATTAAGATCCATTTAATAAATTTACATACTTATCTTTTTTTAAATAAGATCTATAGAAACTTAGAGCTTTATTTCAATTTACGCTGTCTTAAAATGATAGTATTTTTCAAGACAACTTGATGACAGGAAAAAAGTAAGCAGCCAAATGCATTCATTAATGAAATCACTTAGCATTTATTACATTGTCGTTATGCTAGAAACAGCAAAAGTCCCTAACACTGTTTTCAGAAACAAATCCAATAATGCTTATGACCTAAATAAATTAAGCAAATATGTTCTCTCATAAGTTCATATTACTTGTCAATCGATAGTTCCTACAACAGGGAACTGTTTCCAGGAAAAATAAACCTTTTTTTTTCATACTGAACCTTCAATAAACACTCATATGAGATTATGTATTACAATTAAAGCTAGAATTACAATTTTTCTGGTTCATTGCTATTATTGCAGGATCTTTTTTATTTGCTACCATATTCTTATATAAATAAAGTATAGAAATTTAAGTTACGAAGTTTTTTGTTCATTGCGAAAGATGTCAATGTCCATATTTTGTCTTTATATTTCGAGAATAATACGGAAAAATTTTATAGTAATTTTCTTTGTAGTACTACAATCTACTTTTCTTCCACAAGAGCAGTAGTAAGACTGACACCTTTTGCTTTATTTACGGATTCCAACTACAGAACCCCTGCCTGTTGGGCGATTGATATTAGTGTGGTGAGGCGATTTAGATCATTAATATAATTGATAATTGATATAATTGATATAATTAATATAATTGACTAATTAATATAATTGCTGTAAATAAAAATAGAAGTGGAATGCTTGGAATCTAAATCTAACCTAATCACATCTTTTGTAAAGGAGAGAAGATCCATAAAAATTAATTGAACGGAATTTCGTCGTGTGCGGTATTCTCAGGTGGGGTTCTGATCCCAGACCCAGATTAGAACCATGTCTCCATTCATGACACTAAATAAGAATGCACCTTTGTGGAGTTATGAGTCCCTAAGGGACAGTTCCCAATTTGAAGGGGTAAGGTTTTCCTTATGTTTGAGGTTTCAATGCGGGGAAAAAAAAGAGATTAATATATATACGGCTCTGCTGATTGGACGAAGAAAAGTAAGAAAGGATAGAGATAAAAATAATATAAAATAAAGAAAAGTCAAAGAGAGATAGTTCAGAGGTTGAGAAACAGATTTCGACAGGCAAAGTTCGGGAGTCGAGACGCAGTTTTCGTCACTAAAACTTCGGGATTCGGAAGCAGAGTTCGGGAACTAAAGGAAGATTTGGGTCCAAGAAAGACTTTTATATCACACATCCACCAGAAATGTTAAAAGTGAAATGATAAACTGCAAATATTGTGAAAGTTTACATTTGGTTTCGTTTGGACCAGTATTACTGCGGATTACTGTTCTGATACTTGCAGATAAACGATATTAGAACCTAATTCTTAAAAATGGTTCCGGTTACAAACATGTATACCAGAAATAGGTTTCGAATCTACAAACATTGCTTTTTCAGTCCACTCCTTCGGCCACCGTTTGACGTGTGTTTAAATATAATAATACAATATAGAAATTTAAGTCTTTAAAATGCAATAAAAGTGTTTCTGTAAACACTTTAAATATATCTTAAAACCTTCTGAGTATTCAGCTTTAGTTTCGACTTTATTTGCAATTTTAAAATTTAGATATTGTTTCGACAAATTAAAATTTTTTATGAATGTTCAGCGTACAGAAATGAAACTGTTTCCTATAAATGAAGTCTTCGATCAGTCATGAAATTAACAGTTAAACATACTTAAATTATATTTTAGTCTTTAAAATACTACGTGGTGCTTAGATTCAGTGTTTAGTAAGGAATAAGCGATGTAGCACTGTCATTGGTAATTCGGAAAGTTAGCGCCCTTTTGGAGTTGCTTGTACTATTGCATTTAGATGTTTTCTTTACACATGGAAAATAAAATAATAAAAATGAGAAATGTTGTGAATTTTTTCAATATAAAATTAAGAATGTAATTTAAAGTCTACGAGTTTTTTACATCCAACACTACAGAGGAAAACGGTTTTGAGTTCCGAGTTTAACCTTTAATATCCTGAATTAATTTACCCTCAACTTTCTTACTGAATTTTTGCATCATTATATAAGATTTAATGTAGAATAATCAGAGAAAAAAGAAAATTAATTTTTACTGTATTTTAGTAGGTAATTTTGTAGCTGGTACTTTCTAGTACCAACATATATTTTTGACTCTATGATCAAAAATAAAATATTAAATTATGAATAAAACAAATGAAATGATTACCTGTGAAGTATAAAAGTCTCTAACAAATAATAGTACCAAATAACTGGTAAGAAACCACTAAGCTTACTCAATTGAACAACACGTGTATCGATTCTACCACAAAATGACCTTGGAATGCAGCCCGCCAATTATAAAATCCCTAGTATCCGAATAAAAAGGATTACTGATTTGTGCTGTCATTTATTTTCTGCAGTATGAACTGCATCCTTCATGTCCTTAAGAGTACCGTCAGGAAAAACGGCTTTATTAGGAATATATAGGTGTTTGATTGAAGCGGTACTTATAAGTAACATCAGGATAAAAAGGGTTAACCTTTAATAGTTGAGAACATCATAGAAGAAAGGAAGAAACAGAATATAAAATCTACATACAGAAAAAGTGAAGCATCCCAACCAACTTTTACAAATAATAAATTCGCACTAGAAATATTACCTGGATGAAATTTACTATCGTATGGATTTTAGTAACCGACAGAGAAGGGATATATAATTACAACCTTATATCCATTTTCTGTAAAAAACACATATACATGTCTCTCCTGTAGGAAAACATAAATGTTGTTATTACTTAACTTCTAGTGTAAAAAGAGCCATACACCAGGGTAATATGAATCTTCACTTGAGTGAGGAACCAAGAGAACTGAAGTCGGGCTAAACCTCAAGAAGAAGTTTGAATTTCCTTTTGATGTGCACCACTAAGTTTTAAGAACGTCTTTGCTTAAGAGGTTACATGTAATTTCGAAGCAGGGGCCGAGTGTTAAATCCTCAGTCTTCGTCTACTACCTCAAGAGATATTATTTAGGATCTAGGAGAACATTGTAACCACGAACATATTTTATGTTTATTAACCGTCATAATGAACAAGTGAATCTTTAGCTAACTGGAGACTCAGACAGTCCCTGCTTCACTCAGTCCTGGACACTCAATCCAATAATCTGGTTTTAATATCACTGGCTTTGTTAACTGAGCTATTGCAGCTCAAACGCAACTGTTGAGTTAGAACTGTATTAAATATTTTCTTTTAAAAAATTAAGAATTAATATGTTATTATTTTTAATGTAGTTTTTTAATTATTTATTTATAAAGCAAGAAAACAGTTAAAAAATATTGTGTGTCAACTGTATTAGTGATCGCTTTTTATTTATTAACATTTTATTTTCATTTTTCATATAATCAAAATATCTAAAGCAATTGAAGTGCATAATTTAAAAAAAAACATTCATTACTAAAACTGTTAGAGTAAAAGTAAGCCAGTAGAAGACTTTAAAAAAATTAAATACTGAAATTTAAAAAAAATATCTGATTTTTCAAAAAAAAAATTATGTTGTTGCATTAATTATACATCAGTTAACATTTATACAAATTTTTCTAAATGTAAGTCAATAATTTACATTATTTACATTACATTTATTTTTAACGTCTACCATTCCTTAGGACTAAACACAAAAATTTATTTACAAAGAACATTAAAATAACTCATGTTGGTACACTTGTCTTTAAATATAAAAGGTCAAATCTTAACTACCTTCCAAATTATGGTGATTTGTATAACTCCATGTTAAATATTACGCTTTTAAATTTTTCACCTGGTGAAATTTGAATAAACCGTCAAAGTAATCTACATGTAGTTTACATATAGTTTCATTAGCTTTAAAAGAGGAAAAATATTTAACAAGGCATTATTTCACTGTGAAGTACTTCTCGGAGCACAAAGTGAGTTTTTGGCAGGGAATTTTATTTCCATGTCAATTGTAATAAAGGGGAAAAATAGGAATTACATGTAATATAATTAATTACTGTTAATTTAAAATTAAAAAAATATCAGTAGACTCTGTTTTTTTATAAATTTCTGAATTATATTTATATTCATAACTAAATATCCAATAAAATACTCACTGATAAAACTATATAATTTTACTTTTCAATATATTTTGGCAGTATATGAAAACTGTGTTTAATTTTCCTACAAAGTCTAGATTGGAAATTCAAAATGAATTTATTTTGCTTTTGACCCATCTGCTTGAAACTTTTTTAGGATATTAGCATCTTGATTGTGTAAAATGTTAATAATTACTGGATAAAATGTTAATTAATTTCACAGATATTAATTATTACATGTCTCAAAAAGAATAATATTTAAAATGTCTCATGCGCATTTTTTTTATATATAGTATTTTCATTTTTTGTCAGAGTATATATTTTAGTTCTTTAAAAAAATTCGTTGTTATCGTAAGTCTAAATTAGAAATATAGTTAGAAAAAATAAAAATAGCTGAAATATATATTTTTGCCGTACAAACTATGTTCCTTAATTCTTTAAATTTCTTTTCATTTTTCATATAATCAAAATATCTAAAGCAATTAAAGTGCATAATTAAAAAACACATTCATTACTAAAACTGATAAAGTAAAAAAAAGCCAAAATTAGCAGAAAACTTTAAAAAATTAAATATTGAAATTTAAAAAACTTATGTGAATTTTCAAAAACCTTTACGTTGTTGGATTAACTATACTTCAGTTGACATTTATACAAATTTTTCTAAATGTAAGTTAATAATTTACATAAATGATTTTCAACATCTACCATCCCTTAAGGCTAAACACAAAAATTTAGCTACAAAGAATATTAAAATAACTTATGTTGATACACTTGTCTTTAAATATAAAAGGTGAAATCTTAACTACCTTGCAAATTATGGAGATTTGTATAACTCCATGTTAAATATTACGCTTTTAAATTTTTCACCTGCTGAAATTTGAATAAACCGTCAAAGTAATCTACATTTAGTTTACACATAGTTTCATTAACTTTAAAAGAAAAGGAATATTTAACAAGGCAATATTTCACTGAGAAGTACTTCTCAGAGCACAAAAGTGAGATTTTGGTAGAGAATTTAATTTCCATATCAATTGTAATAAAAGAAAGAAAATAGAAATTTCATGTAATATAGACATTTACTGTTGACTTAAAATTTAAAATAACAATAATTTTATCAGTGGACTTTGTTTTCCTAATTTTTGAATTCTATTTATATTCATAACTAAATATCCAATAAACTACTCTCTGATATAACCATATAATTTCATTTTTAAATATAATGTGACCGTGTATGAAAAATGTGTTTAAATTTCCTACAAAGAGACATAAATATAGATTGGAAATTCAAAACGAATATATTTTGGTTTTGACCAATCTGCCTAAATATTTTATAGGATATTAGTAGCTTTAATGTGTAAAACTGTTAATTATTACAGAATAAAATGTTAGATAATTTCAAAGTTATTAATTATTACCTATCTCAAAACGAGTAATATTTAAAATGTTCCACGCGCATTCTTTTTACATATAGTGTATTCATTTTTAGACACAGTATATATTTTAGTTTAATAAAAATGATTTAGTTGCTATCGTAAGAATTTATTAGAAATATAGTTAAAAAAAATAAAAATAGCTGAATAATAATTTTTTGCCCTACGAAATATGTACATTAATTCTTTAAATTTCTTTTCTTTTTTATATAATCAAAATATCTAAAGCAATTAAAATACATAATTTAAATACACATTCATTACTAAGATTGTTAAAGTAAAAATAAGGGAAAATTAGCAAAAAACTTTAAAAAAATTAAATACTGCAATTTTAAAAAGTTATGAGATTTTTGAACAAAATTTATGTCGTTGCATTAACTATACTTTATTTGACATTTATACAAATTTTCCTAAATGTAAGTCAATAATTTGCATAAACGATTCTTAACGTCTATCTTCCCTTAACACCAAACACAAAAATTTAACTACAGAGAATATTTAAATAACTCATGTGGATACACTTGTCTTTAAATATAAAAGGTCAAATCTTAACTACCTTCCAAATTATGGTGAATTGTATAACTCCATGTTAAATATTACGCTTTTAAATTTTTCACCTGGTGAAATTTGAATAAACCGTCAAAGTAATCTACATGTAGTTTACATATAGTTTCATTAGCTTTAAAAAGGAGAAATATTTAACAAGGCATTATTTCCTTGCGAAGTACTTCTCAGAGCACAAAAGTGAGTTTTTGGTAGGGAATTTAATTTCCATGTCAATCGTAATAAAGGAAGAAAATAGAAAATTCATGCAATATAGTCATTTAATGTTGATTTAAAATTTAAAAAAAAACATTTTTTAACAAAAAAAAATTATCAGTGGACTTTGTTTTCTTAATTTCTGAATTATATTTATATTCATAACTAAATATCCAATAAACTACTCTCTGATATAACTACATAATTTTATTTTACAATATATTGTGACCGTGTATGAAAAATGTCTTTAATTTTCCTTCAAAGAGACATAAGTGTAAATTGGTGAAAATTCAAAACAAATTTATTTTGATTTTGACCAATCTGCTTCAAATGTTTATAGGATATTAGCAGCTTGATTGTGTAAAAGTGTTAATAATTACAGGATAAAATGTTAGATAATTTCTACTACTCCTCGGCACAACAGCCTCTTGGCCAGGACCTACGGTGCCAACCTCCGTTTCTGAGACGAAGGACCCTGGAATGTGAAGCATATGTTCCGGTTAGGTGGTCAACCTTACGCTGAACCCCCAGTGTTTAGTTCTCAAGTATGCTTGATTCTCAGTTTGTCTACCCACTGAAGGAATGAAAGGCTGAGTCAACCTTGCCCAGTCCAGGAATCGAACCTCGGAACTGTACCGTGGGAGCATGAAGCTACCCCAAAGTCATTGGGCTTTAGATAATTTCAAAGTTATTAATTATTAACAATTCAAAGTTAATTATTACGTTCCTCATAATGAACAATATTTAAAATATTCCATGCTCATTATTTTAATATAGTGTGTTCATTTTTATCACAGTATATATTTTAGTTCTTTAAAAAATATTTAGTTGTTATCGTAAGCATTAATTAGAAATATAGTTAGAAAGAATAAAAATAGCTGAAATATATATTTTTGCAGTATACTGTATATACAATAATTCTTAAAATTTCTAAAAGGATGAATTTTTCTATTCAAAATATACTAATTTTTGATCAAATTTTATTTCTTAACCTACAAGGTAAATATCTGATAAATTTTAAAGGTATATATGATGGTTGGAAATGTTCAAGGAGTGTTGCAAACTTTTAGAAAGTTAAAAACAATATTTTAGAAGTTATTTAATGTAGTTATTAGTTGCAACTTAATATTTTTCTGGTAGTAATTATATTAAAAATAAGGTGGTTTGTAAACTTCCTCTACCCTTTTGATCTTAATTACATTTCATTGAGTAAACAACATATACATTAAGGAAATTTTACCACGATAAACATTCGATACGTTATAACTGTGGATTGCATAACAACAGTTGAAAGGCTGGCGTATTGAACAAGTGGTATGAATCACACACTTCAGAAAAGGATAAATGTTCGGCATAGTTGCTGTTCTTATATAGGTAGTTTAATCACTTATGAGTAAAATATGATACAACTCGAAACAAACTCATGACCATCTAGTTTATACTATAAAATTCGAACTAGTTATCAATCGAAAGAGGCTACGAAGTAAAGCTCCCTTAGCTGTTTAAATCTAAGTGAATACACCATAAATATAAATTTCTTAGTTGAATTATAGATTGCCGTTTATCTTATAATTCATCTGACATTATATTGGAAAAAACTTTCTGCAGTATTTGTAAATTTAATCAGACTTTGCCTTAATTCATTTTATAGAATTTTGGTATGCTGCTTCTTTGGTATGCTAAACTTCTTTAATTAGATTTAAAAAAATGAAATCTTTCAGATATATTAAATAGAAAGAAAATTATCTAAAATAAAATTCAGACTTCAGATATATAATTCTCCTGCAAACTTTCAATATTGTATTACGTTTTATATTACAATTTTTTCTCTCTCTTTAAAACAACTGTGAAATGCTAGCACGTTTGTCACTGAGTAACATATATATAAAAAAGTTTTTACTTACAAATTAAAGGAAATTATCATTAATTCTTAATTTTTATTCGTGAAATTTAAAGATTCTGTAATGCATAAAAGGGTTTTAATGAAAGACCATTCTTGTTTATCTAGGATCAAGTTATTAATTTACGTGCCATCAATTTTATCACTTTGTATCGAAAAAAAATCTGTTTCATTTAAATAATTAAATACGCCATGTTTCATTCCATCTTTTTATAAGATATCAGTAATTGTTATAAAATATGATGCTCCTAAATCTTCGATGATTTAAATTGTTACTCGTGAATAAAATGTTTCGATATTTTTTGCAATATTTCCTTATGGTGTATATATTCCAGAAAAAAAGTAATACAGCTTCAAATCGACACATTTATCTTTGCTTATAATTAATAGCTTGGAATATCCCATTTTTAAAGTTATAGATATAAGTTTCAAGGGTTTTACTTCTATCTACGTAGTAAATAATAGATTACTGCAAAGCCACGAGACAAAAAAATATGAAAAATGGCTGACTTATAATCTGTCAGATGTTATCTATGTTCGTCATCATAAATCATACTTTTACGAAACAAAATACGAGATAAATTGCATTTTTCGAAATAAATTCTTTATCTGAATTTTTAAATTTGTATCACAATAGAACTTAACTGCTTAGCTTTAAAGAATATATTTATATTCATAATGACATAAAATGACTTTTTTGAGAATGAGAAATTTTAATAAAAAGTCGATTTTCGGTCATTATTTGTGAATGTGATAAGATACAATAACAAGCTTAATGGAAAACTATAGCATTGAAAAATCATCTATACACATGATTTTTATCATATTTCGAGAGAAATAAAAACTTGAGAGCATGTTTCAGAAGTGATGCGGCCAGATATTGAATCAATACTTTTTTTTCCCGTTACAAGTTTCGGAAATGTAGTTATTGTTCTAGTATTATGTTTATCTCAATTTAGATAATCAATCATTAAGAAAAATACAATAGAAGAACACTTTAATACAGCAATGTCGGTTCATTAACAGACAAATATTTTTAATGTTATTAATTATATACCTAGTCCATAAAATAACTATGATTTTTAAATTGTATTCTTGTGCAGTTTATTTATAACTCAAGTATTGTTTAAAAGAATTGTATTATGTTTTTCATGCTTTACAAATAAATGAAAATACCAAGAAACATTCTTGTAATCTAAAATATAATATTCTTCCAAAAATCTTATACATTCCGTTTTGCAGATTATTTAGAAAAAAAAGTATTTTATTGTATATTAATATCTGACTTCAATCTGGTTAAAAATTCTGTAATCATTTCTTATTTAATAACTCTGTAATATTGATATATTAACAAACCATAATACAGTTCGATTCTTCAAATCTTCATTATATTTTTTTATTTCATTTATCATAAAATAAAAGATTCTACATCTTTGAGACTGGATTTTACAAGGTATTTAACACTTTAACCTTCAAAAATATAGCATTTTTTCATTTCAAATAGTATATTATCTATAATTATATAAAAAATACACACCAAAAGGTAAAAAAGGAAATTCACTTATCCTCAATTAACGCACTCGACCTGCTTTTTTGTGTAGTCTTTAAAACACAGAATTATTTTCGTGAATCATGACTTTGTCCATTCTTTTATATGGCATATGAACACTATTACATAAATAATATTTGTATTATGCTAAACAAAAAGGAAAAAAGAAATTAACTTATTCTCATATTAACTTACTCGACCAGCTTTTTCGTATACTCTTTGAAAACAAAGGAATTATTTTCGTGACTCATAACATTGTTCATTCTTTTACATAACATATGAGCACTATTACATAAATAATATTTGTACTATGCTAAATTGAAAGGAAAAAAAAGAAATTCACTTATCCTCATACTAACTCACTCGACCTGCTTTTTCGTATACTCTTTGAAAACAAAGCAATTATTTTCGTGACTCATAACTTTGTCCATTCTTTTACATAACATATGAGCACTATTACATAAGTACTATTTGTATTACGCTGAATCGAAAGGAAAAAGAAAGAAATCCACTTATCCTCATACTAACTCACTCGACCTAATATATTATGTAATAGTGCTTTCTCGTATACTCTTTGAAAACAAAGAATCATTTTCGTGAATCATGACTTTGTCCATTCTTTTACATAACATATGAACACTATTACATAAATTATTTTTGTATTATGCTAAACCTAAAGGAAAAAAAAATAAATTCACTCATCCTTATATTAACTCACTCAATCTGCTTTTCCGTATACTCTTTGGAAACAAAGAATTATTCTCGTGAATCATGACTTTGTTCATTCTTTTACGTAACATATGAACACTATTATGTAAATAATATTTGTATTATGCTAAACCTAAAGGAAAAAAAAGAATTCACTCATCCTTATATTAACCTACTCGACCTGCTTTTACATATACTCTTTGAAAAAAAATATTTTCGTGAATCATGACTCTGTTCATTCTTTTATATATGAACGCTATTACATAAATAATATTTGCATTATGCTAAACTATAAAGAAAGAAAGAAATTCACTTATCCTCATATTCACTCACTCGATCTGCTTTTTCGTATACTCTTTGAAAACAAAGCAATTATTTTCGTGAATCATGATTTTGTTCATTATTTTGCATAACATATGAACACTATTACATATTATGCAAATACGTTATATTATTAACTTAAATAACATCATAGGAAAGCAGATAGTAACATGGCCTTTCAGTAACAGGAATTACCAGCTAAGTTGTTACTTCTGTCTTCAGGACGATAGTTGTAAACCAAAAGTTACAGATAACTGCAATTTTCCTAAAATGTACACATTAAAAAATTTGATTTCATTAAGTCTAAACGTACTCAAATTATAATTTTTGCACACATAGAGACATAATTTCAAAAATAGTATATTGGAAAAGATTTCGAATAATTCTTTTTAAATGCTTTAATTTTGCACTTTCTTAGATATATTTTTCAGAAAAAATCGATTATGCCTTTCAAGCATAAAAATTAACCAAAGTTGGAAATAATAATTTTTTGTAATGTAATCTTTCTAATAATCTTTTAAAATAAATTTATTTACAAAATTTTCAAAGCCTGTCTATTTGAAACAATAATAATATTAAAATTCATTTAATAATTTATCACTTAATGAGTATGGGATATTTAGTTAATAAGATTTTGCTATTTGAAGACGTTAGTGATTTGGAAATATTTTCTTTGCATGCTTATAAAAGTTGTTGAATAAAGTAGAAAGCCGGCAAAAACGGGAGTAGAAAAGGATTCTACTATACAGCTTTTGTTGTTTAATTTTCGTTTGGATTCTGTAAGTCAGACAACAACGTTAAATTTACATTCAAATAATTTAATTCATTCAAAAAATTGTGTGAAGAACCCTTAAGAGTTTTTCATTGTGTGATGTATTTCATTTTGGATTCATTTTTTGCCAGATTTGCATATATATATATATATATATATATATATATATATATATATATATATATATATATATATATATATATATATATATATATATATATATATATATATATATATATATATATATATATATAATATATATATATATATATATAAATATATATATATATATATATATACATATACATATATATATACATATACATATATATATATATATATATATATATATATATATATATATATATATATATATATATATATATATATATATATATATATATATATATATATATATATATATATATATATATATATGCTTTTTATATGTAAGTATTTGAAATACTTCCATTCTAAAGGGGTCAACTTGTGTCGTTACTTTTGTATGTTCAGATTACTCACTAGTTAGGAAGAGTTAGGAAAGTCGTTTTCTATGTATTCTCAAATAAGTAATCCATAACATATGATTTCTGAAATTAGTATTATTCCCACCTTATTTTTAAGCTGTGAATCATATTCTAAACTTTAAACGATCATTTGTTAATATTTTTTATCATATATTAAATATTTACAAATTTTGCAAGAGTTTTCCAGGAATGTTCTTAAAATGAGTCTAACAGAGGTAAAAATGATATTTTTTTTCAATACAGGAACTGAAGATAAATGCAAAAAGTTAATGACTCATAGGATAGTGAAGCAAACGAAGAGCAACTCAGAAATTTATAAACAAAAGCAAATCAAGCTATTTCTAAAACTGTTTTTACAATAGCTGATAAGACAATTAAGGAATGACATAAATACTAAAAATTTAACCAGTGTCATATACCGGTTTATAATGTTTTAAAGGAAACATTAAGAATAATGTTTTAAATGAAACATTAAGAATAATGTTTTAATGTTTCTGAGGACTCATGTTTCTAAGTGCCTACAGGTTTCTAGTTTTCCATTGGTAGTGCTATTTTATTGCATATAAAGAACTGTACAGAATTTCATCAGGAAATAGGAAATGGAGACTAAAGATTATCTCTGGTTGCATTACATACTTTTGTTCTTATATTATATATTCGACGAGCACAGTAGCGCAGAATTTAAATTTATAATCATTGTTGTTTGAGGTATGGTAAAACCATTTGGCAAATACACAATTTCAAGAAATAATGAAAACAATTTAACAAATTAAGGTTTGAAAATACAAGATCTATTTGATTACAATTTTAATAAATTTTCTCTTACACCTGATATGGGAAATACATTAACTGAAAACTGTACAGCATATTCCTGCTCAGGTCAAAATATTACAGTTAATAAACAACTATTCCCACATAAATTTAGATTTGGACTTAAGCAATATATGACTTATAAACTTGCACTCTTAAATAAAATTTTAGCTATCCTTTAACTTTGATACTAAATAATTCTTCAATATATTTCCTTATTTAAGGAAAACATAAAACAATGAATCCTCAATTACGTTTAGTCGAAATTTTTGATATAAAATTAACAGTATATAGTGACATAACTAGTATTATAGTAATATAATTCAATAAATTATTGAAAAATTTTAAACATAAATTATGAAATATACGTAAATATATTTCCTTACTTAGGAGAAGATGGAACAGGAAATCCTAAATTACGATTAGTTAAAATTTTGATATGAAAATAGCAGAATATAATAATATAACCAGTATTATAGTAACAAAATTCAATAAATTATCGAAAAATTTTAAGTATAAATTATGAAATATACAAAAAAATTGTCATTGTTTTCAATGTAGGACATTTAAAGTCATTTTATATAATTTCATGGATGAGTCAAACCCTTCATTGCCATTTCAGTAGGTAATTTTTTCCACTATTCTAGTGTTAAAGGTTACTGCTAATATCATTATAATAATTAATATATTTTGTTACATTCATACGTAAAAGTATATGTAAAAATCACACACCAGTGTTAGATTAAATTATATTTCATTAATTTGCATTGCTTGGCAATTTGTGCTTTTGTTTTATTATGAAAATATTATACTCGACTTTCTAATCTATATATATTGAAACCTAAACGTTAAAGTATTTTCATATTAACATTTCCAGAGCAACGTCCTGGAAAAGTATGTATAATAAACTATATTTTTCTGTTGCATAATTAAAAGCATAAATAGGTGGTTATTCCACTTATAACCCACACTGACTTCAAAGATTTCTCGGTTCTTACTTAGTTTTTATTATATGTTTTCCTTAATGTTAATTATTTTTCAGTTACAGAGGGTTTTTCTTTTTACTAGAGAATAAACACATGGAAGGTAACTTTGACGTTGCATTGACTTTATTTTATATTTTTGGGGATTTAAAAAAATGTTGTGACTAGAATATTAAAAATATATATCCCATTTCTTGGAGATGTAATTAGAATTTTTGCATGATACATTTTATCTAATTAATGTATGGTGGCTAATATAATAAAGCTTTATATACATATTAATAAACACATACCATGCAAAATTCTTAGAATTTAGAAAGTGACATTCGAGGAACTAAGTGAAAAAAGTGTTCTTTAATCTGACTTTTTTAAATATTCACCTTTTAACTGTATTATGGGAATAAATAATTCTTCAACAAAAAATGTTAGATTATTAAAATATAATATAATTTTGTAAAAATATAGTGGTAACCATCACTTATGAAAAATAGTCTTCAATGTTAGTTTACTTCTTTCGTTTTCTACTGAAAGTTAAAAACTTATATAGAGATAAAGTTTGATACAGGAAAAGTAAATTTTATTATTTGAAGTTTCTCAGTGTTTCAACAATGTTTTGGATGGTTTTTACTATAAATTTGAATCTTAAGGTTATAAATGAATATACCTAGCTTTATAGCGGATATATTAGACAACTTCCGAAAAACTCGAGTAATTTTAGAAAAAAATAAGTCATTAATAATATGTAAAAATTCAAATTCTAAAAAGTTCTAGAAATCTCTTGACGTTTTCATACGTCAATTACATTATAATTATTTGAAAAATATGTATTTATTGTACATGTTTTATACGTTCAAAGGAAGTGTGTTTTTTTCAAGGTCACTACTGTAACTATAGCCTAAATACTATCACCCGGTGGTTATTAACAGAGCTAAAATCTGGTATAACAATATCTTTTTCGTTATATAGATATTTCGTTATAAACTGAAATATATCCTGATTACAGTAATTCTGTATCTATCCATGTACAGACACCAAGACGAAATTAGTCAAAATATATTCAGACAGGATCAAATTAGATATTTAAAGTTTCAAAATAAAAGTTTATTTGTGCGGATGTAAAAATAACATTTTCTCTGGTAAAAGGGATTCAGGCATTGTCAAATTGGTATCTCCGTTAAAATCTGAAGACCAAAATCTCTTAAGAATTCAATATTCTATTTACTAAGAAGTACATAAATAAAATGTTCAATATATTGTATGTCATGTAATTAAAAAGAGAGTTTGATACAGGAAAAGTAAATTTTATTATTTGAAGTTTCTCAGTGTTTCAACAATGTTTTGGATGGTTTTTACTATAAATTTGAATCTTAAGGTTATAAATGAATATACCTAGCTTTATAGCGGATATATTAGACAACTTCCGAAAAACTCGAGTAATTTTAGAAAAAAATAAGTCATTAATAATATGTAAAAATTCAAATTCTAAAAAGTTCTAGAAATCTCTTGACGTTTTCGTACGCCAATTACATTATAATTATTTGAAAATATGTATTTATTGTACATTTTTTTAGACGTTTAAAGGAAGTGTTATTTTTCACGATCACTACTGTAAGCATAGCCTAAATATTATCACCCAGTGGTTATTAACAGAGCTAAAATCTGGTATAACAATATCTTTTTCGTTATATAGATATTTCGTTATAAACTGAAATATATCTTGATTACAGTAATTCCGTATTTATCCATGTACAGACACCATGACGAAATTAGTCAAAATATATTCAGACAGGATCAAATTGGATATTTAAGGTTTCAAAGTAAAAGTTTATTTGTTCGGATGTAAAAATAATATTTGCTCTGCCAAAGGGATTCATGCATTGTCAAATTGGTATCACCGTTAAAATCTGAAGACCAAAAGCTCTTAAGAATCCAATATTCTATTAACTAAGAAGTAAATAAATAAAATTTTCAGTTATTTTTTATGTCATATAATTAAAAAGAGAATTATAAATGGGTTTTCAAATGTATTTGTTATTATATTTTTAGTGTTTTAACTCGCGTACAAGTCTTGTATTAACTAGGTTTTCACAGTTTAAAGGCACGTCTGTGTGTAAAGGCAGTTTGGATTTTTTACTTTGTGCATTTGTTTTAACAAAGGTAAAATGTACAATACTGACTCAAAGATGAACATTTAGATATCTGCATAATAATAAGAGTTTCATATTTCTCTTATAGTTTTAAAACTCTGACTGATTAAAGAAATGCCAAATATTGTACTAATATAATAGTTACATTTTTGTATAGAATTTTATATCAATTAACTATAAATAAATTTCAACAAAATTTTATTGCAACATTTTTTTTCCTTTATGTCAGACAATCTTTAGAATAAGATAAATTATTTTTATTTTCAATTTTGGGACACTTGCGTCTTATAGATTCAAACCTTCAAAGCCTTAGATATTTTGTCGGCCAATTTAATTTGGTGGCATCGTACTAGTTGTCAATAATTTTTCCTATGAACAAGACAAACAAACACAGTGAGTAATTACTTACAAAGAAAGCGTTTGGGAACTTGAAGAGAATTTTGACCACGAATTACTTTATGTGCCCCAGAGGTCAAATGAAGATGACAGATCTTTGGCCAGCTCTACTACTCCGGCAATGAGATAGATGCTTTTGCCAACTGAGCTACCACTGCTCAAACGGCTAAAAAATGGTTTGGTTTGGAGCGCTACGGTCTACACACAAGGGCTAATGAGACCGGGACCTACAGTTTAAAGCCGATTCCGAACGGCTATAAACATCCATGCCAGCAGCGGGATTCGAACCCGCGAACTTCGGTTCCGAAGAGCAGCGCTCTACCATTCGGCCATCGTTCGGCGCTAAAAAATGGTATCTACCCTGGCTGGAATCAAGCCAACAACTCCATGGAAGAGGTCGATTCGTTACCCTTAAGTTACCGAAGCAACTGTTTAAGAGAAAAACAGATATACTCAGTTATAAAAAAATATATTAAAATTTCAAAGCATTTTTTTTCATTTGAATATTTTTGTAAAAACAAATAAAAACACTAGCATAAATTATTTTTTTCCAAAATCAATGATTGCACCTAGGAATTTACTGTTTTGTATCAGCACTATCTAAAACTTTACATAATGTATTAAAAGAAATTTTCGCTAAATTTGTTACATGTGAATTGCCATCAGCCCATGACTCTTTTCTTAAATTCATTTGGGCCGAACGATGGCCGATTGGTTAGAGTGCTGGCCTTCGGTACGGAGTTCGTGGGTTCGAATCCCACTGTGGCATGGATGTTTGTAGCCGTTCGGAATCGGCTTTAAGCTGTAGGTACCGGTCTCATTAGCCCTCGTGTTGCAAAAAGTAGACCGTAGCACTCCAAACCAAACCAAACTAAATTCATTTGGGGTTGAATTTTCTTAGGCTCGGGTAGAACAGCTCTCGAGTCAAATGACCCTTATCCTGGGATTCATTCCTCTCAACCACTACCATCACCACCAAAAACCACCTCAAAGGTGATTTCCTTCATTCAATGTGTAAAAAATAATGTATCGGATCATTGTTATTGCTGTAGTCGGCTATCGTCGTATGGAAAACTGGTGATATGTTAATAGCTAATTTATTTTGAAATTGTAATGGAAATTGGATTTTCTATCTTTACTGCATTACTAGTGTTTCCCTGATTCAAAGGAAATATAAAGAAATTGAAACAGTTAGCTTGGACATTGTTGCAGATAAACTATTAATGACATTAAAAGTCTATTGGTGTTTTAACTCTTTCATAGCTAATTCATGGAAGAGAAAGATTAATTACAGAATACCAATTTATAATCAATTTAATTTGAAAACAGTTAAGGGTGTAAATAGAATGCACTATTGATGTAGCAGTGATTTGTAAGGTAATAAATTAAAACAAAATATAAGAAATTAAAGTGGAAAAATTCACACACAATAATTAACTTGTTCATTATGCCTTAGATTATTGGTTAGTGTTATTACGAGTTGATTTAAAGGATTTTTAGCATTATACGTATGTAAGATTTGCTGTCTTACGCATCTGGTGCTTCAACGGCATTGGTGGGATATCGGGGTTTCAATGTACCTTATTTTTGTATGCAGTACAAATTATTATCAAAATGTATCTAGTATAAGTATTTTTAATGAAATGGTTTTAAATTATTAAAACTAGATACACAAGAAGTAAATTTAAATGAATGTTATTTTGAATACAGTTTTGTTTCTCTTATAAATGCTCTTCATAATATCATCATATATTAGGAAATAATTGTTATAATAAAATGACATTGTATTGCAGTTTATTTCAACCTATCTCCAAATAAACCTTATAAATAGAACTAATTATCTCATGTTATGACTATGAATTGCATTCAATTAAAGTTATGTTTGAGATTTACTAAAATGCAATTGAAGAGATTGGTTTGGTTTGGTTTGGAGCTCTACAGTCTACTGTTTTGCACACGAGGGCTAATGAGACCCAATTGAAGAGAAGAGATTGTCAATAGAAGACTAATGCGTTATAAGTGTTTTCTGTGTAGTTTCCGTGCAATTAATCAATTAACTTGTCTGTGTTAGACCTAAGATATTGATAAATTGAACGGATATTAATATATATAGTTTTTGGATTATACATATGTAGTCATATAAATAATTGAGATGAAGAAAATATCCATCACTGTAAATTATTAAGGTAATTGAGTTCTTAATAAATCGGGTATCATACTCGAATTTTAAATACTTTTCGCATTTCTCCTATTAAAATTGGGATATGAAAACCAAAGTAATTTAAGTTATTTTGGGGACGTTAGAATGTTTGTTTCTTTAAAAAAACTACGTTTAATTTCATCTTAAAAGTATTTAACATTTCAAAGTATTGACCAATAGACAGGCAAGGAAAAGTAAGGACACTTCCATAGCAAGAACGTAAAGGACTTTATTTAACACTCGGTTGACAAAACTAAGACCTGACTTGATCTTTTATAGCTTAGAGTAATATTCTGTACCAGCACTCTGAAGATTAATCAAGTAACTTCTATTATAAGTTAAATAAAAATTGCCGCAACGATTGTGCGGTGATTTAAACCGAGGGATTTAAATCGCTTGGAGTATGCCGGAATAGCAAAGGTACCATTAAAGGATTTAAGCAGCATTTCTCCCTCCTTAATGAACTAAAGTCTCTCGATGCTTCCTACCTAATTTGTAACTTTCAATATTAAACATATATGTCAGGAAATCCTGTGTTGTTGGACAGCGTTTTCATGATCTGTTCTGTAAGCCTTTTTTTTAGCAGTAAGAGACTGTTCTGGTCATCCATGGTGGAAACCGGCAGGGCATTTTTCAGCTGTTCTCGGAAAGTTTGTCTTTCCCCTCAGGCTGAACTACAGATCTGAGTTGTCTCTCAGCTGTGACACAGTTTGACGTGCACCTGGGCTTCACATCAGTCCATTCAGTTCGTCTACAGATAGGGGATAACGCCTTCCCCTCTTTTTTGCCTTACGGCGTAATAAATGTGGAACCTGTTTTAAAAAGTAACTTTCAAAGAGATTTTGGATGACCCGTATTAGCCATTATATAAAATTTTGGGATTGTGTTAGGATATATATTTAGAATGAGAAGTGCATATATAATTTATGCGGAATGTCATATGTTTAATTAGTTTTATCACCCTTTTCCTAATACAAAATGCCCAGGGTAATAATATTTTTTTAAAATTTGATAATTTAGTCAGGAGAGCCTGAATAGTTATGGATACTTTTTTATGCATAAAAGAAGTTGATTCAAATGTTGCATTTTAGCAAAATCAGTATTAAATGTTTGAGAAATGAAGTGAAAAAGGATTACGTAACTATTGAAATAAATTTAAATTATTTTTAAAAATAATTATCGTATATAAGATTATATATATATATATATATATATATATATATATATATATATATATATATATATTTGTATACATACACATACATACATATATATGCACAAACATGCATACACATATATATATATATATATATATGTGTGTGTGTGTGTGTGTCTGTGTAACGATGCATAAGTTTGAAGAAATATGATAGAAGAAATATGCTTGATAATAAATTAAACTTGATTTAGACCTGATTTATGCATTCTGCAAATTCAAGACATAAATTTCATAGGCAGAATATTAAATATACCAGAATTCAGGTCAAATTTTATTTAAAAAAAGTGATAACCATTTTAATTTTTAACTGTGATTTTACTCCCTCTGTGATCACAGCAAACATACTCAATTAGCAACAGGAAGATCAGAGAGATTTTTATAGTTTAGATTTTTTATACATGTTATTTGTCCTTGAATCGAATACATTTACCGAATTAAAATGAAATATTAATGCAACATATTGAATAGAGTTCAATAATTTATCACTCATTTTTCTATCATGTGTATGTATACAAACATATATATATATATATATATATATATATATATATATATATATATATATATATATATATATATATATATATATATATATATATATATATATATATATATATATATATATATATATATATATATATATATATATATATATATATATATATATATATATATATATATATATATATATATATATATATATATATATATATATATATATATATATGTATATATATATATATATATATATATATATATATATATATATATATATATATACATATATATATATATATATATATATATATATATATATATATATATATATATATATATATATATATATATATATATATATATATATATATATATATATATATATATATATATATATGTATATATACAGAGATATATATATATATATATATATATATATATATATATATATATATATATATATATATATATATATATATATATATATATATATATATATATATATATATATATATATATATGTATATATGTTATATGTATATATACAGAGATATATATATATATATATATATATATATATAGAGAGAGAGAGAGAGAGACAGAGAGTTTCTTTATCATTTTATCTGGTGTAATATTTATAAACAATTCTATATATTGTATGTTGTACGAAATTTATTCATTTTCATTCGTATTTTTCTACTTTTCGTTAAATGCCTGGGGATATAAGTATTTAATTCCTCAGATACCCATGAAATAACGAACATGGCTTTTTTCTTCTACTTTAAGAAGTTTGATTTCAAATTTTCAACTGTAAAGATTGTTTTCAGAGAGGCTGCTGATAATACATATTGATTTTCTCAATTACGTCAAATTATGTGAGTCGTGAAAGAAATTATCAAAGTCATTGTGATGATTTCAAGTAATCTTATTGTTACTATTTTGTGCCTCACGAGACACAAAATGACTCTTTTGAAAACCTAATGGAATATTTTTCGTTTAAGAATATACACGCCATTAATTAAGATGAATAGTTTCAAATTTCTCTTATATTTTAGAATTTTGAAAACTTAGATTCATGCTTTTATTAAAACTGTTATCAGTTTTTCCCTTAAGCTCTAAAGGATCACAATGTTTTAGCGTCAGTTCTATAGAAGAATAATTAAATGAAGCAGAAATAGATACACATATTTTAGAAGTTACATAACTGGTATATTAAAAAATTAAAGTATTTAATAAGGGTAAATTACATGAAGTACATATGAACAAATGTATCTTAAAGTAGGTTTTCCACCAAAAGTAATAAAATATCTTCTTTTATTACCAAAAGAAAGAATAGAAAAAAGATAATGGTTTAGAGAAAATAAATTAGTGATCCTTGTGTAATCTTCTGTACATTTATACCTTTTAAATAGTGAAATCTGGGAAATGTTACATGATAATTCAGGCACATCTAGGAATGTACTAGGAAGGACAAATTGGCCTGAGTTTAAAGCTAAAATAGTAAGAGAAGGCTTAATTGACCATTTTCTGCAATTCTAGTCATTCATTAAATAAGTATTGTATTATATTGCTCATGGAACAATATCTATGGCCACTTTCCAGTATAATAAGCCATTTATCGAATATATAGCTTCATTTTGATTACCCGTTAGTACTCTAACCATTTCTATTAACTGTGTATTTATGAATGAGTATGTTGAATCTGAGTGACGATGGACTGCAAAGGATAAAACAAAATATGAACTATAACAGCCTAATCAACTACAGTGATCAACTATATTTTATCATCATGAGATGCAATTTGTAAAAAATTGAAAAACCTCGTGAAAAGAGTTTGTAAAACCATTATTGTAAAGAGAAGCGTTATAATAGATAAACCTGTCTGTCGTAATTCCAGTCGATACACCTGCTGAACATATACCTGATGATCCAAAAGTCAGGATGAACTTTAGACATGAATAATTCGAAAACGAATGTAGATGCAAAGATACCGTTTGTCCCAAACGCATGAAAAAGATACCGGGTTTAGTGTGGTAACGAAAAAAATATTTGTGTTAGCGAATCACAGATGGCGCAATAGTGTTTTATAGCACTACCAAAAGATGATTTACAACTGAATAAATGGTGACAACTTACAAGTCAACTTGATTAATACTACAGTAAATGTTCAATATGCTGTCCATCATTCAGAACTACAGCTGTGAGACGAGTCACCACACTGTTAACAGCATTTAGTAGAATTTCTTGCGTTATGACATACACATTTTGGGGGATGGCATCTTTAGTGCTGCTAGCACCATCTGACAGAGCCATATGTTGTTAGCCAACGGAATTATTTTCGTTGAGTTTCCACAAGAAATTCGGCTTATTTTCCATTCGTTTGGTGCAAAGTGCATCTTTTTATCTTTATAATTTTTCGAATAATTTAATTTTAAAGCTTGTCTTGACTTTTGGATCACCCGGTATATTATTTATAATATATTTATTTAATAACTACATAAACAAAATATTTTCATTTTATATACTTCTAGGTTGCATTAACTGACTACAGCAGTTTTTGACTATGAGAGTCAATGTTTTCTTTTACAGGTTTTCTTGTATTTTTGTATTTTGAGTTCCCATACAAACCTTAAAAATTGAAGACGAGTATTTTTAAAGACCAAAGTTTTTACAACAAACATACATCAAACGTGATACATCAAACATAATTACTTAAAAGCAACTCATTTGCACCGATGTTGAATGACTTTTCTTTCTATCGACCATACCTTATTTCCTTTTAAAATATTTTTAGCAAAAAGGAAGAGGAAGGAAATACAATATCAAGTAAACAAATAAAAATATTTAACCTATACTAACAAGGGATTATTTTATCTTCTAGCACTGCAGTTGGCATTTGTAAATTAGACCTTGGATGTACTTTTGTAAGCCGATTCTGCACTCCTACTAACATCACATCTTTAGCAGGATCCAAACATATGGTAAGAGCACTACCTATTCGACAAACACATCAATAATGAGAATGAGAACTTACTTTCGTTAGCTACATATCATTCTCATTATGAGTGCATGCCCTTAATGTTTATTATTCTTAAAAAGACTTGGTTTGTAGAGTTATTTTTTCTCTCAAGAGATTTATGTGATTATGTTTTTGACAGTTATGCAGATAGTTAGAGATGAGGATAGTTGGCAATACTGATAACAAGATTTCGGGTAATTCAAACTTTAACTTTCATCGTAGAGTTATATAATATCAATCTTTTACTTTTTATTATTCCATTTTTCCTCATATATATAATATCACCACTTACTTCACTACTTTAAATAGAATATTTTACATTTTAATACTGTTGCTACAGATACAAATCATCGAAATTTAACTTTAATAAGTTGAAAAATTGTGGTTAAGAATTTTTAAAAATAAACCATTCTGTTTGATTCAAAATTTAAAAATAAGATACTTTCTTATTCAAATAAATAATTCCCGAATGTGTTAAAATAAACACCATTAAGGTTTCTTATACAATTTATTAAGAAATTTCGTAAAAGCGTATGCTAACATTATTCGCTTGAGTTCTTGTGCTAAAAAATTCATTAAAAAATCCTCAAATCTGGACTGTTGATTAATCAAATAAAATCATTTTTTAATTTAAAATAACTTATTTTATTATTATTGATTTCAAAATTATTAAAAATGATAAATTAATCTCTTTATCACTTCCTACGTTTCTTCTGCTGACAAAAATCAAATATATAGAATAAAAATTGAAAAAATAAATGATGGAAACATTTTAGTATACAAATTTGTTACATAATAAGCAGAAATTTTATAATATTTCTGAATTATTCGTTTTTATATGTATACAGTATTTTTTAGAAATACGAATGTTAAGTTCCTTCTAATAGATATTATTTTTCTTTTAAATTAATGAACTATTTGTGCTGTAGTACTCATTCATCAGTTCAGCAGTATTTTTATTTTACAGTTATTTATTTTAGTAATTGTAGAAAATATTTCAGTAGTTTAGAAAAAAGTAATATCTATTTTTTTGTCATCGAATTGTCGCATAATACTTGACATTCTCAATAACCTTATTTTTTAAGTATTTCAGCAATTTGTTTTGCAATTTAAGTATTCGTTTACATTCGATAACAGTATAAATTATCAATTATTAATAATTATCAAGTAATGTTTTTTGTTGAGGAATGTTTGATAATAAAAATTCTCCTAATCATAGTCAGCGAAAAGTAATTAAATGTCATTTTATATAAATCATTAATGTTTTAATATGCATTTTTCTCAACCCGGTCCATATGGTGACTTAACAAGAAGTGTTTTAACTTCCGTAACCGGAATCCATATTTTAGAATCATATTAATGTTATGGATATTCTGAAATTGCTCCTAAGTCTTTCCTTCAATTTAACCTGCTTTAACACACATATAAGTTATATTTAAATAAAAGTGGCATAACAGTAGGCATGAGAAACCGATTAAGGATATTGCTGTGAACTAGTACATGAAATTTAAAAAATGTAGATACTGAACATATAAACAATAGGATGTCTTGGAGGTTGATATAGATGTCCAAGTGATCCACAATTTATTAGATAATCTCGGTTAAGAAAGTTTGGGAACTCCAGTTTCCACAGAAGCTTGTACCTCATTGTCTGAGTATTACTACCCATTCAGAGCTTTAGTGGACGAACAAAAAGACATAACACTTAGGTGATAGGCACATCATATTTGTCAACCTTAAGAATTTTATAAGTTCAATATGGCAACGTTCTGTTATTCGACCACGAATATTGACTTTTACGTTATTTACAATATACTTAATATGTGTTTTATTTCTTATTATGGTAAGAAATACAGTTTACAAAATTATGCCCATATTTAGAAGCTGTAAATAACTAAAATGTTAATCCGTCATATGTATATAAAATATGAAATGAGATTTTATTATTAACTGAAATTAAGAAGTTTAAAATATTTTTTATTTTCCAATTTGTTATTAACCCCAGGTCATCGTGCTCAAAAATAGAAATTTCAGGATGTGATTTCAAGTTAGCGATAACCATGAAGAAAGTATTAAATGAATTGAAATCACATAGCGATCGTGAGTTTGATGATATTTATCACATATTTCAAAGTATATTTAATAACCTTTGATCTTTAAAAAATTTGATTTTCATATTTTCACATTTTTAAAACCTTTGGATATTTTTGAATTGTTTAAAACAAACCTTGTTAAAATATTTGAATTAAAATTTTAGAACTGTGCAATATTCGAATGTAATATCAAAACTTTTAAGAGAACTATAAAAAAGTTGTAATGCATTTTACTGAAATAGTGTTTTTCAATTTGCGTACTGTCAATAATAGACAATTCCACATATTGATTTCAGAATCTGATATTAAATTCATTATAATCTACGAGGAAACTACCTACTCTTTTGTAGTCGTTTGTTTCATTTAGGATTTATAGTATTTATAAAGAATTTGCACCCACGACTTGTGTTTCGTATATGTGTGGCCTTCATGATATCTGCAAAATCGCCTCTATTGACCCCTTCTCCCAGGCGTTCCAAAGAGGAAATAAAAAGCCTGCCGGCTAAGGCGGGGGGGGCTGGTAAGGTTTTCGGATGTGTCTCTGGTCTATGTTCGCAGTGTATCGAAAAGAAATGATTTATTTTTTCAGATTGAATCAAGTTTCGGAGAAGGGGACCCCCCTCCAGGTTAAGGGAGAGAAGATCTTCGAGAAAGCAGTTGAGTTCGAGGAGTAGACACAGAGCCTACGACTGGAGGAGACCTATCTGTTCGATGTGAGGGAACACGATGTCGGTTATATTTTGATTTGGAACGTTCGACCATTTGATCTGCTCACGTCAGGCTCTGAGACGCCAAGACTCAAAATATGACATTTTGTTATGCTTTAATTTTTTTATTTAATCTCGTAAATAAATGTTTCTTGTTGTCCTGAAAGTGTTCTGAGGTATTTTAATATATTCTCTGAAAAGACCGAACACACCTGTTCTAGTAAAGTAGGCCGGGCAGGTCCCACGCAAGCATAGAGCTGCAGAAAAGTGTGTTATTACAGTATTTGAAATAGAATTTTTAGACATTATTTTAGCTTTTTTAAAAGTTTAATCCCATTGCTGTAATATCTGATATTTTTTTAAAAGTTTAAATAGATGGAGTATGATACCTAAAATTTATTGTTTAAAAAAAAGCAAAATTTACTAATGAAACTCATTTTGTGTTGGTCTGGGTCAGAAATTAAAAAATAAATTAAGACACGGTTTCATTTTTAACTTTATATGAAAGGTCTTACTTTTGAAATACAAAGTAAATTCATCAAAACTAATTGAATGAATTAGAGAACAAATATTGAAAATCTCGTAATAATTTTAAAATATATGAAAAAGCAAAAAATATGAAAGAAAATTCTTTTTAAATTTGCTTAAAAGGGATATGAAATAATTATAAATACTATTAACCTAAAGTAAATACACGTTCAATTTATAAAACCTAGACAATTTCCCCGAGTTTAAAATTAGGTAAACTGTATGAAACTTTTTTGAACTGAAAATTATATAATACTAACTTACATCTCAATAAAAATTCTGTAATCCTGAATATAATTGTAATCCCAACTATTTGTTTATGGTATGGAATTCTCTATAGAATATAGATAAAAAAAGAAAATAAAACAAAGCATATAACAAAGAGGGTAAATTTAGATAAATGATAAGAAATAAAAAGAAAATAGAGAAGACATCTTAAAAAATGTGAGTAGACATTTTTACTTGATGGTAGAACTATATTTATAAACACGTGTAAGGCCAGAAACAAGAAGTCTTTCAGCATCCTATGAATGTTTCATGTTCCTGACAAATTTCACATTTTCTTTGATTCTCCGGGATATACCCGGGCACATCAGCAAAGGATTTTAACCGCATCACGTCACCGCAATCCATAACTTGTTTAAGATTACCGTAAGAAATGCACGAGAGCTTTCTGTGCATTCAAATAAGAGATAGGGTAAAAATGTCATGCTTCTTCAATTTCAGTCACATTTTCATGCCAAAAAGATATTACTATCATAGACATTTATCGCATTTTGACATTCGGAACTTTCGAAAATGTAAACGTGATTGATTTCCGAGAAATCTGAAGTGGCCCGACAAATATTCGAGGAGATCGTGGATAACATGCGGATGGGTGGAAGGGTCTTGAATACTTATGAGATACATAAAATTACAAAGAATTTCTTTTAACTGTTGTTTTTTATTTCCTGAATGGCATCGCATAAAACCCGCTCCGTATGTACTCTCTTTCGTATACACTTAACTATAATACTCAAAATATTTCTCTGTATGTGTGAGAAGACACATTTTGAAACCTTGAAAAAATATTTACGATTCTGGAGTAACACAAAAAAGTGGAGATATATTTTTATGTCTATGAATATTTTTTACGGAATAAAAAAACACATTGTTTCTTATATAATTTATCTTTTGTTAGATTGTACCAACCCCATACTGTTTAATTTCAAGCTAAATCATGTGTTCTACCATTGTATTTATATATTTATTAGTATATATTTATTACTATTTATTAATAAATAGTCAGAGTTTCTTTTTTTTTTATAGATTTGCTCCAAAATCAGTAAAAGTAATTTTTTAAAGTATTTTTGGGGAGAATTTTATAAAAATAACTTTTACTATTTTTGGAGAGAATTTTATAAAAAGAAGAAACACATATTAGTGCTAGATTGTTTTCTGAGACATAGATTTTAGAAAAGAGAATAAAAATAAAATGTTAAATTATTTTTTATTAATTATGAGAATAAATGTAATAAAAAGAAATTTAAAAAAAAAAATTTACTATATAATATTGGCACTGACAACATAACTTTTATTTTCGCATTTCAAACAATGTCAGCTAATTTTTTGTTGTTAGAATGTGAAAAATTGAAAAAGCAATGCAGACATCTAAAAAAGAAAGAATAAAATACTATAATATTAAATTTAATTCTAGCGAAAAACAGCTAATATTGCTAACAATATACATGTATTCCAGCAAAATAATAACTGCCCGTCACAATAATAGTGTAGCCACTATTCTCTTTGCTTACCAGGTCTTGTTGAGCAAGGAAAAGCTTAAACTGATAGCCCTAATAATATAAGATGCAGTCGGACCACATTGAAGAAAAACGGCACAATGTTCAAGTCTAATTGAAATTTAATTTAAGAGTCGCTAGAAAAGGACACCTTTACTAGTCAGTGGGAAAATGCAGAATATACACCAAAACATGAGTTGGACTCCATTCCGAGACAACGATGAAATATTTCTCAGAGAAACGGAAATTTATTCAGCGAATTTAACTGTTAAAACAGGGGGAAAATAGATCCAGCTTCCGTCGACAGATGGAATATGAGGTGAGTGAACAGAAAATTTCCTTCTACTTCATAGAATGCTTTGGGAAACATATTGGAAGAATTTTAAGTCGAAGATTCTCCATTGATTAAGACATTTTTTGGGTGGGAAAACAGGTTTTATGGAATAGAGGAAGATTTTAACGAGATTTTAAAATGAAATAATTTTCATATATTTCATGTATTCACTGTGTACATAAGTACACACCCATATACACTCACATATACACGTATGTGTATATATGCATTACAATGAAAGATAAGTATTTTATGTTTAGAGATACATGATTAACATGGTTAACAATGCGAAATATTTAAATTTCAAATGCAATTCTCAGTTTTGTACACCTATAATAAACACATTGATTTGAATAAATAACAAATAAATGTGTGTGCATACATATGAATATAGACATAGTTTACAGACACAGTTTCAATTTTGCTTTACTTCGTTTTCTGAATTGCATCAAAAAATGCTTTTCGATTAAAACCTATTTAAAAATTCGTTTATCCTCTTGATTTCATACATTTTCTAGATTCAGGGGAATATATAATCACATATGCATTGAAGTACGTTAAAAAGACATATTAACCATGTAAAAAGATAAATCAAGTAATAATTTACTATAGACACATTTTTACACGTGATACAAAAAGTGTAAAAATGTATTTGTAGCAGGTGGGACTACAGGCGAAAATTGAGATAGCTCTGAAACTTACCTAATGAACCCAAACGGTCAAGTTGGTAAGACATACGTTAAGATACAATGTACGTGAATCAAAAGAGGCCAAAATGTCAGAACCTGTGGCCACCCTCACCTGAAGTAGGTTATAATAAGAAATTAGTTAAAAATCCTGGGATATGTTTGGAGGAAGACAAAAATGTTCATATTAAACAAATAGAAAAAGTTTACACTAAAAAAAAACCCAGCTATTTGCGAATCTAAGAAAAGATTGGATGACAAATAAATGAAAGAAATGGAGATTTAACAGATAGAGGAGAGAGTAAAAAATACTTGAAAAGTGGCGTTGGGACTCTCCTAGTTTAAGAGAGACTGGAGAACGGGGTTCTATAGCAGTGCCCAAGCTGTTGCGGAGAAGTCCCACATATGACTCCCGGTTTGGTATGTTTGGAAATGTACTCCGATTGCTATAAATTCCTCGTGTCATATCACAAATTGTGATTTTCTTTTAAACTTCGTCCACGTCTGGAATATTATCCGAGTTAGTCATTAATTTACACTGTTGAAGACTAAATTAACCATCACATTTATCATAGAAAAAAATTCAATCATTTTGTTCAATCATATTTGCCACATTCATGATTGTATTAAAATATTGTATCCAATGTATAATATAGGTAAATATTGAAATGTAAATATAGTTAATTAAGGTTATTGTGTTTCATCATAAAATTATAGTCATGTAGTGTTGGTAAATGTTAACATCTCTAAAAATTTATTATGCATTTTGAAAATGTGAAATCAAAAAGTTATAAAAGTGCAGTTTTATTTAATAAAATTAAGGACTGAAATAATAAACACATGTGCATACTTGAAAGTCTATCAAGCGTTAATAGCGATATTCGGCGAAGTTGTACAGCAAAGAAGGTTGGCGATGTTGTTTTAGAGAAGCGCGGTGATGTTGAACCGACTAACAGCAGCTAACTATAGAGTAGGAATCCAAGCAGTTGAATCAGTAACTTCAGTAATTTTGTCAGGGCTACTCAAAAAAGCGTTCTTTTGTAGATATGGCAATTTTCTTTCGAAAGAAGATGTTGCCTCGTGTTACCTGCACAGGAACTTAGGTGCTTCTGAGCATAAGTCTTGCTTCTCTTTCATCTCATCCGGTTGGAGCGCATGCAAATTTTAGGCCACTGGATATAGAACCGTATAGCCATTAATCACACATCACGAAATTTAAAAATGCAACTATTACCAGTTTAAAATACACTGGTGTGCAAAACTTAAGCAACAGGTGGGGTTTTTGCCATAACTACACGAGAAATCATCTGAGAGACATGAAATTCAGAACTGAGGGAGAGTATTATGTACGAAAAAGATGGCGAAAACATCGGCGCTGAAAATGGAATACAATGCATAGGGTATGGAATCAAACGAAAGCAAGCTTTATTGGACGCATAGTATCATGACTCATGATTCTCTATCCAAGAGGAAGAGGGCAAATGGGCCACCTTTTTGAAGGCGTCTGGCCACAGTAATCGGACTCTTGTTGTTGAGGAGCTACTGGAAAGTGAAAATATCACTCAAATAGATTGACTAGCTTACTCCCCTGAATTAAATGCCACCGGACATGTGTGGGATGCTTTGGGGAGAAGCATTGCAGCACGCTTACATCCTCGGAAGAACATACTACAACCCAAACAGATGCTGATTGCGGAATGGCACTTCTACCTTAATAAATGTTTGACCAGCTGGTTCTGAGTATGTGGAGACTGCGCAAAGCAACCATTGTAGTTATGGGAGGGCATATCCCATATTAAAGAACATCTGCTTGTTGTCCTGTCACTTGGATAGACAATCAAGAGCCACGATACTTTGAGTTCAATAAAGCTTGTATTTGTTTGATTCCATACCGTATGCATTGTATTCTTTTTTCAGCTCCGATGCTTTGCGTGCATAATACTCTCCCTCATTCCTAAATTTCATGTCTCTCAGATGATTTCTCGTGGGGTTATGCCAAAAGCCCCACCTGTTGCTTAAGTTTTACACATCAGTGTATATGTAAAAATTGTGGTAACCTCAGTCCTAATTTAGGGCCTCTAAAGACAACCTAGGTTAGAGATATAGGTCGCTCCGTTTTACGATTAGACGTTGTAAACCACAGGAACAACATAACACACTTGACTTAGAATTTTAACGTGATTTTCCTTTAATTTAAATATTTTTGTTAAAAAATGTTAAACACTAGTTCAGTCTATTCATTATCATTGTTATAACTAAGAATCTAATTAATTATCTTATCAGTAGTATTTAAAATACAATACAATTTAATGATGGAAACTTTGGCTTAAAATGATTAATGTGTTATGACCTTAAATATCGCAATAGATTATATTTAACTTAGTATGAATTTGTCGTGAGAGAAAGCTGACAATCTTTTAATTTAGGATTTCCTTTAACACTTCTCGAATAGAAATTTGATTTGCGTTTACCACTCCATTTATTGTTCTGTTCTGAGAGAAAGGAAAAATTGAGTAGAAAAAAAAACAGCTAAAGACGAAATTGCAACAAAAAACTTGTTATTAATATTGAAAAATGTTATTTTAACTCTGTTATCGCTAATTCTTGGAACTGAAAATCCACTATAAAATACAGAATACGAAGAATAAATAACATCAGTTTTGAATAAGTAACACGCACTACTGAGACAAAAATGATTAAAGGATTATAATGTAGAATGTAGTTAAAAGAAATAAAAAATTAAACTTTTTAGAAAATGTCTGACCTTTTGCTAATGCCTCGAATATATTTGTTGACGTTATAACATTTGTTCTATATTTAATTTAAAATGTAGAAGATTTGTTAACTTACAAATTTGACGTTTTCACTGTCACTGCCGAGTTGGCGATAAATTGGCATTTGACTTTATATAATAATAAATAGGGCTATTATTTAATGTTTTCTTATTGCATTGAAGGCACATTTAAACAAACTTTGAACCAAAAGGAAACAATATATAGAAATACAGTTAAAATGTTACATTTCTGAGCACAATCATTTATTACAAGTCTTTATTGGATGTTGTAAACTACATGAACAAAGTAACACACATAATTTAGAATTTTAACTTGATTTTCCTTTAATTTACATGTTTTTGTTAAAAAAATTAATACTAGTTCAATCTCTTTAATATCATTGTTATAACTAAGAATCTAATTAATTATTTTAACTGTTTATTTAAAATATTATATAGTTTAATGATGGAAAGTTTGGTTTAGTCTGATTAATGTGTTATGCCTTCAAATATTGTAATAGATTATATTTAATATAGTATTGAGCTGTCGTGAGAGAAAGCTGACAATCTATTAATGCATAATTTCCTTTAATACTCCTGTAATAGAAATTGATTTGCTAATATAACTCCATTTATTATTCTGCACTGATACAAAGGAAAAATAGAAAAATAAGAACAGCTAATAATGACATTACAACCCAAAATTATTATTAATGATGAAAAATATTATTTTAACTCTGTTATAGCTATTTTTCGGAACTGAAAATTCGGTATAGAATACAAATTTCGAAGAATAAATAACCTCAGTAGTATTGTATATGTACCATACAGTACTGAGGTACTGGTGATATGAAAATTATAATGTAAAATGTAGTTATAAGAAATAAAAAATTAAACTTCTTAGAAAATGTCTCACTTTATGCTAATGTCTCTAATATATTTGTTGACGTTATAACATTTGTTTAATAATTAAAGTGCAATGTAGAACATTTGTTTAGTTACATATTTGACGTTTTCATGAGCAGGTATACCGTGTTGGCGATAAATTGGCATTTGACTGTATATAATAATAAAAAGGGCTATTTTTTAATGTTTTCTGATTGCATTGAAGGCATATTTAAACAAACTTTAAACCAAATGGGAACAATGTATAGAAATATAGTTAAAATGTTACATCTATGTCTGAGAACATACCTTTATACACAAACTTTGTCAGAATAATAAGTAAATGAAATAATGCTTTCAATCAAGAATTTTATCAAGGTTAATAAAGCTGTAATAAGCACACCTGAGAACAATTTCATGCGTTTTCAAAAGGTGCATGATTTGATAATATGTTTTTGGGGAAAATCGAATTTCTTATGAATTAAAAAAATTCCCAGTATATAAATTTAAATGACTTTGAGCTATGTATGATTTTCATTTACAGAAACATGAATTCCTAATTTACTTACTTTGGTAATTTCAGAGGTATACTGTGGTAACTTACAGCCACAGGAGGAAGCTGCAGTCAATGACAAATAGATGATTACCTTTTGTCGTTGCTTGGAATAGCTAATTGTTATGGATAATACCTCTTCATTTCACGTAAATTCCATTAAAATTCCATGTGATCCATGTATATATTTTGTTATAATATACTTATGAAAATTAACATCCTCGATCACTTATTTGCTCTTTGGCATTTATTTTGTGGTTTATTTAGAAGTTATCTTTTACTAGAAATTTGAGTTTGGTAATATATACTTATTACTATACAATTATATAAAAAACAATTGAACAAGTCCATTGTAGAAGATTTGTTAATTTACACATTTGACGTTTTTACGGGCAGTTATACCGAGTGTGCAAAAAAATTTCATTTGAATGTGTATAATAATAACCAGAGAAATTACTTAATGTTTTTTTATTGCAGTGAAGGCATATTTAAACAAACTTTGAACCAAATGGAAACAATATATAGGAATATAGTTAAAATGTTGCATTAATTTCTGAGCAGAAACCTTTATACATAAACCTTTGTCACAATCAAAAGTAAATTAAATAATGCTTTCAATCAAGAATTTTATCAAAGTTAGTAAAGCTGTAATAAGGACACCTGAGAACAATTTCATGCGTTTTCAAAAGGTGCATGCTTTGAACATATGCTTTGGGGAAAATCTAAATTCTTGTGAATTAGAAAAAGTCCGAGTAATACAAATTTAAATGTATTGCAGCCATGAATGCTCCTGGTTTACATAAACTTGAAGTCAGTATTTACTTACTTTGGTCTGTCCTAAGGGACACTTCTCCTTTAGAAGTAAACGGGCTTCACAAACCCTGGGTATCTGAGCGATCTTTCTTTCTACGTCTTCCGTGGTAGACCACAACTTGCCTCTGTTGTGATTGTTCCTTACTGGGGTTGACCACATTAAGCTTCGAACCATGACGGGGCTCGCGTAGGTCAGCTGCAGCTCTATTGCTGTAATGGTTGGTGTAGTGATGACTGGTTATTCAGTCCTTCTGCTACTGTATGGGCACACTAGCCTGGGTCAGAGTAAGAATTCTCTTTCTTACTTTGGTAATTTCAGAGATATATTGTGGAAACTTATAGCCAGAGGAGGGAGTTGCAGTCAATGAACGATAGATGATTGGTTTTGTAGTTGATTGGAATAGCTAATTGTTATGGATAATTCCTCTTAATTTCACGTAAATTTCATGAAAATTCCATGTGATCCAAGTATATATTTTGTTATAATATACTTATGCCAATTTACACCCTTGACCACTTATTTGCACTTGGCATTTATTTTGTGGTTTTATTAGAAGTTATCATTTTACCAGAAATTCGAATTCGGTAAATATACTCATTATTATAGAATAATATAAAAAACCAATTGATATTCTGGGTAAAAACTGTTTAGTAGTTAACAGTTTCAGATGATCATTTGGGCAGATTATGCTAAGTATATTTCGCAGACAATTATACTTATATTTAAAAGCAGTTTCCATTTAAGTGATATCAATGCCAATTATTATTCGATAATGTACATTCATTAGCTTTTCAATAAATAGCTGTAAACGCTGCAGTCTGAAGAACCTTTATATAATCAGCCGCATAAACTTTCTTTATAAATAAGCAACATTAATATTCCTTTTATGTTCATAACTTTTCGAAGTATTTGATTAAAAGCATATTTAAAAAAGAACACAATGTACACATTCCAATATGTGCTATAAAATTACATATAAAAATTATTTTTAAATGTTTATGTACATTCAAACTTAAATTTCAAGTAAAATTAAATAAAAAACACTCAGTAATGCAAAATTTCGAATAAATTTAAGTATGGAATTTTAGATTTAGAATTATATAAAAACAGTTATGAATGTAGTTTTAAGTTCTATGTAATCAATATTTCAAAGGAATTTGGGAAAACAAAACAGAATTCAATTTTATATTAAATTTGAAAAATCGATATTTTACTGAATTTCGTTTTAAAGCCAAGGAAGGTAAACATATTTGAAATGAGTTACACTCAGAGTTAATTTCCAAGTAAAGTTAAATACATTCAGTAATTCAAAATTTGAAATAACTTTTAGTATGGAATTTCAGACTTAGAATTACGTAAAAACAGTTATGAATGTAGTTTTCAGTTCTATGTAATCAATATTTCAAAGGAATTTCAGCAAACAAAAGATAATTCAATATTATATCAAATTTGAAATATCGATATTTTACTGAATTTCGTTTTAAATCCAAGGAAGATAAACATATTTGAAATGAGTTACATTCAGAGTTAATTTTCAAGTACAGTTAGTTTGGTTTGGTTTGGAGCTCTACGGTCTACTGTTTTGTACACAAGGGCTAATGAGACCGGGACCTACTGTTTAAAGTCGATTCCGAACGGCTACGAACATCCATGCCACAGTGGGATTCGAACCCACGAACTCTGGTACCGACGATCAGCGCCCTAACCAATCGGCCAGGGTTCGGTAAAGTACAGTTAAATAAAAAAAATCAGTAGTTTACAATTTCAAATAACTTTTAGTATGGAATTTCAGATTTAGAATTATATAAAATCAGTTATGAATGTAGTTTGTAGTTCTATGTAATCAATATTTGAAAGACATTTGAGCAAACAAAACAGAATTCACATTTATATTAAATTTGAAAAATCGATATTTTACTGAATTTCGTTTTAAAGCCTAGGAAGATAAACATATTTGAAATGAATTACATTCAGAGCTAATTTTCAAGTAAAGTTAAATAAAAACTTTTAGTAATTCAAAATTTGGAATAACATTTAGTATGGAATTTCAGATTTAGAATTATATAAAATCAGTTATGAATGTAGTTTGTAGTTCTATGTAATCAATATTTGAAATAAATTTGAGCAAACAAAACAGAATTCACATTTATATTAAATTTGAAAAATCGATATTTTACTGAATTTGGTGTTTTAAAGCCAAGTTGATGCCGTGGAAGATAAACATAATTGATATAAATTCCTTTAGAAAAATTATGATCCAGTATATTTAAATATTTTCTAAATGCTTAGAAACACCAGTATTGTTATTATAAAATTATAAATTTAGTTATAATCACTTGTATGTATTATATTATACTTTGGATAAAATATTAATGAGAAATGTGAACAGATTCGGTTATTTTGAAGATAAAAGTATTATTTTATTCTCAATGATGGAATTTTTGAAATATGATGCGCAGAGAAAAGAAAATGCTTTTGAGAAAGGTCAGATAAGGTATTGAAAAATTGCTTTTGAAACCGAGAACTTTTCTGTTTCGTTATGAATAAATGATATTGGATGCTGCACAAACAATATTCTCCCGGAAAACAAACAATGCAGAAGTCTCAAGGAAAACGACCTTTGCTCTACGTTAAAAATTTTAGTCAATATAAAAGAGTATCAAATAAGGAATAATAATTTCATGAATCTTTGAATCGTGGATAAGGTAAGTAAGCCGCGAAGATTTCAGGAAAGATTTTAATTTTAGTTTAGAACCAATCGATAATGCATATGTGTTTGTATATTATTTTTCAACCGTTAACTCATTTTCCTATGACAATTTTTGTTTATAAATTATAAATTTGGAGAATTATTTTATGAAATATACTATTTGTTAAAAAAATTGGTTCATTCATCACATTTGATTAAGATCATATTTAACCTTATGAGCAATTGCAAAAACCTATAATGATATGATGTTCCTTTCATATCAAAAATACTAAACGTAATTGTTATATCATAAATCTCAGATAATTGATAAACCATATATGTATATATATATATATATATTACACAGGGGTTATTTCTGTAAAGATTTCTCCCAATATGTGCAAAGCTGTCGAACCTCATGAAAACTTGGAGGATATGGCGACCACGGACATATTTTGTGCGCTGAAGTCGCAATTAATGGATATATATATATATATATATATATATATATATATATATATATATATATATATATATATATATATATGTGTGTGTGTGTGTGTGTGTGTGTGTGTGTGTAAAACATTAATTACAAAACTCTTTGAAAAGGAGAAAGCTCAACTGCTAGAAGTACTAAAAATGCAGTCGGACCGACATTGAAGAGAACAGCACAAGTCTAATTGAAACTTTATTCCTGAGCTGCTACAACGGACATCTTTTCTATTTAACGACAAAGAACAAGCAACAAAAATCACTCTGTTCGAACAGAAATGCACACAAGAGCGAATACAGAAAGAATTTTCCTACGGTAAAAAAAAAAATTAGCAAATTAAGTGCAAGATTTTGAAAGACGTAGAGCCATTTGCCAACGACAGCTGGGAAACGTGCTGAATAGACAAAAAGTTTACATTTTTAGGATAGAAAGTGTTGGAAAGAATTTTAAGTGAAGAGCTCTCCTTTGATTAATCTATTTAGAGGCTGGATAAAAGATTTAAAGGAATTACAATGGGAGAGAGGTAGTTTTTAAAGAAATATTTGAGTTTAATAATTTATATATATATATATATATATATATATATATATGTATATATATATATATATATATATATATATATATATATATATATATATATATATATATATATATATATGTATGTATATATATATATATATATATATATATATATATATATATATTATATATATATATATATATATATATATATATATATGTATGTATATATATATATATATATATATATATATATATATATATATATATATATATATATATATATATATATATATATATATGTATGTATATATATATAGATATAGATATAGATATAGATATAGATAGATAGATAGATAGATATAGATATGTATATACTGTATCAGGGGGTGTAATTAATTTTAATTTTTCTCACAGTTACAGAAGATTATAATAATATATTGTTTCTATCAGTTAGATTCCAAATCACATTCGTTCTTTACTTCCTATACGTTCCAAGATTGAACGCTATCGCTAACTAATTCTATTTAAAACATATAGATGAAATTGCTTAAGAATATTTTTGAATATGTTTTCTATAATTTGCGGTTGGGATTTTAATTAAATTAATAGTTTTTAAAACATTGCTAGCAAAGCCCCAAAATTCACCACAGAATATGTCCTTTTTTTTACTTTGTGAAATATTTATAAAATTGTAACCAATATTTTTTCAAAGTTTAAATAGCAATAATTTATAACTTTTTCTCTACATAGAAGTGAACAAAGAAATTAAAATAACTATTAGTTTATAGTAAAGAAGCTATAAGTTATATTAAAAGTAAAATGCATTTAAATTTTAAAGTTTTTACCTTTAAGCCTTTTAGCAAATATTTATATGTCTATTAAAGCCTATTTAAGCTTATGTTGCAATAAGAAATCAGTAAGCTATTTAATTAAAAAAATTCATATTGTACTCGTTTCTGTCCGGTACATTTAGATAGTTCAAATCTGACTTGAATAGAGTTTCATTGCTGCTAGAAACCGAACGATGGCCGATTTGTTAGGGTGCTGGCCTTCGGTCCCGGAGTTCGTGGGTTCAAATCCCGCTATGGCATGGATGTTCGTAGCCATTCGGGATCGGCTTTAAGCTGTAGGTCCCGGTCTCATTAGCCCTAGTGTTGCCAAAAGTAGACCGTAGCACTCCAAACCAAAACCTTCATTACTGCTAGAAATCAGTTTTAAACAAATGTTCATCATGTAGCAAAAGAACGTAGCATAAGATAGTAGCATAAGACCTTAGCACTGCAACCTATACTAAGCTATTATACAAAAATGAGAAAAGAAATGGTTAATTGATCGTCAGAAATAAGTAGAATCAAACCTTAAATACTCAGGAAATAGCGCTTAAAGATTAATACTCTGTTGTTTAAATTTTAATACTTTTCTAAATTAGCAAAAATACTCCGTAAGTACTGAAACATATAATATTGTGATTAAACTTGAAATTTTAATTTTTCAGCAACGTTTCTAAAAACGAAACACTTATGTAGTAAATTTCATCTCGTATATAAAAACGAAAATGACATATGATGACAACAATGACTATGAAACAGTTTGATTCCCACGCATTACATAATCTTTTATATATGATTGCCTGATGAATGATTTAACACGTAATGCACATGATTGAATTTATAACACTCATGCTGTTATAGTAAAACTATAACAGCTTTCCTGTACAAAGTGAATTAAAGACACATTTTCTGAATGTACATAGAAGACTTTTTCAAGCGTCTTTTATAAATTATCAGTGGCTTGAATTTACAGTAAAATCTTCAAAATATGTGAAACTCTCTTTTCACGAATCAGTGACTACACTGAAAATTAATCGATTTTTATTCATGGAGTTTCAAGTAGAAGATATTTATAATTTATCTTTACCTAATCTTTATAAAAACCTATTGGTGTGGAAAGTACCCTAAAACTGTTACTGAAGAAGCGTGTTTTCATTTTTATTCTTAACATAAAGATATAAAGTGTTTAAAATGCTTTGAACGTGTTCTATTAGTGGAAGATAAAATTGCGTTTTGATGAAATAAACTAGCCTTTAATAGTATTAAAAGTTTATGATATGTTTAAGTGGATATAATGGGATTCAAGACATTAATATTTCCTTAAAATTTACAAATTATAAAATGAAATTATTTTTTTATACTTTTAGCAAGTACAGTCAGTATATATGTATACGGTCAATATATGTATATTGTCGCTTCTAGTAGCCTTTCACTTTATTTATTCTTTTTATCTTACACTTTTCCGGAATTCGTTCCATTGTTTCATGGATTATGTCAAGGAATGTTTTTTTGTTCCTTCCTGCACTTTGCTTTCTTTTAGCCTCTTAATTATCTCGAATTAGTAATGAAGCTCGTGTGTAGCTGCAAAACTACTAGCCTTTAATAGTATTAAAATTTTATGATATGTTTAAGTAGATATAATGTGAGTCAAAACATTAATACTTAATTAAAACTTAAAAATTATAAAACGTAATTATTTATTTTAAGTTTTACAAGTACAGTCATATTTGTATAGTAATATATATATTTTGTCCTTTCTCGTAGTCTTTCACTTTAGTTATTCTATTTATTTTACACTTTTCTGGTATTCATTCCATTGTTTCATGGTTTATACCAGGGAATGTTTTTTTGTTCCTTCCTGCACTTCGCTTTCTTTTCGCCTCTTATTTATCTCTAATTGGTAATGAAGCTCGTGTGTAGCTGCAAAACAACTAGCCTTTAATAGTATTAAAATTTTAAGATATGTTTAAGTGGATATAATGTAAGTTAAAACATTAATACCGAATTAAAACTTACAACTTATAAAACGTAATTATTTATTATACTTTTAACAAGTACAGTCAGATTTGTACAGTAATATAGGTATTTTGTCCTTTCTCGTAGTCTTTCATTTTATTTATTCTTTTTATTTTCCACTTTTCCGTTATTCATTCCATTGTTTCAAGGTTTATGTCAGGATATGTTGTTTTGTTCCTTCCTGCACTTTTCTTTCTTTTCAGCTTTTAATTATCTCGAATTGGTAATGAAGCTCGTGTGTAGCTGCAAAACAACTAGCCTTTATTAATATTAAAATTCTATGATATGTTTAAGTGGATATAATGTGAGTCAAAACATTAATACTTAACTCAAACTTACAAATTATAAAACATAATTATTTATTATAGTTTTAACAAGTACAGTCAGATACAGTAATATATGTATTTTGTATAGTGCAGTTTAATTTTGTACAGTTTGTACAGTAATATCTGTATTTTGTCCTTTCTCGTAGTCTTTCACTTTATTTATTCTTTTTATTTTCCACTTTTCCGGTATTCATTTCATTGTTTCATGGTTTATGTCAGCGAATATTATTTTGTTCCTTCCTGCACTTTGCTTTCTTAAATCTACTTACAAAGTGAATTAAAGACACATTTTCTAAATGTATATAGAAGACTTTTTCAAGCGTCTTTTATAAATTATCAGTGGCTTGAATTTACAGTAAAATCTTTAATATACTTACAAATTACTCTTTAATATTTTATTCTTCAATACAACTTACAAATTATAAAACGTAATTATTTATTATACTTTTAACAAGTACAGTCAGATTTGTACAATAATATATGTATATTGCTCTTTATCATGGTCTTTCACTTTATTCATTCTTTTTTTTTCTACACTTTTCCGGTATACATTTCATGTCAGGGAATGATTTTCCTTTTCTTCCTTCACTTTGCTATCTTTTCGCTTCTTAATTATCCCGAATTGGTAATGAAGCTCATCTGTATCTGTAAAACATCTGTCATTTTATCTGTCTTTATTTGTATTTATAGTTATATTTTATGCAATGCACTTGTTTTAAGATATCAGGTTCTACGATATATATTGAGCCATAAGGAATTGTTTTATGAAGAGTTCCTCGTGATGTAAAAACATAACCTTAACCTCCAAATGTATAAAAATATAAAACATCATTTAAAAAGCAATTGTGAAAATTTTCGAAAGATAATTTTGAGCACTCTTATTACTTACTGATCCAATCTTGGTCAATAAAATAATGGAAAATAAAAATAAACCCGTGATAAATAACTTGTTACTTAAGTTTAAAACTAAACTACATTGAAAAATTGACGTTGATAAAGGAAAAATCATTTTATCAATTGTAAAATGTCATTCAAAGCTTCGGGAATCCCCATTTCAATGAGTTAAAGTTAGTTTCGCCTTTTATCCAGTGCATATATCCATTAACTTGACAAGATGTTTTTCAAATATTTTTTAATTTCTGTTCTTTTTCCATGTCTGTATAGACATTAGGATCTCAGTAAAATAAACAAAAAAAAATATCATTTTCCATTCTTGAGGTAATTAATGTCCGCTGTGGTGAACAATGACAATTATGTTATATAGAAGTTATAAATATACACGTCGTGTGTAGCGGCCAGACATAGCCAAATTAAGTGTTAATGCACGAATATTTGTATTAGGTTGGTTATTTATGATTTATTATTCGTGATTATCATTGATGTATCTATATCGTACAATTGCCTCTAGTTAACCCTTTAGCGGACAGTGGTTTCGCAGGGAAACCTCATGTTAAACATTTTTTCTCTAATTTTTTTTTTTAGAAATATGAATAGTTTTTGCTTTTTTATGCTTTTGACATATAAAAATTACAATAAATGATAGTACTACACTTAATAAATTTATTTTTTTAAATATATGTATTTAAACTCGATGTACCTGGAAAGTGAGTAATTCGATTTTTTCACGTATGGCCCCAAGCAAAAATATCTATTCAAACAACACTTATAAATTGTTAAGCTATTTATTTATTACACTTTTTAAGAACACTTATTTATTGTTCTTCCAATATAGTTAAAATTTTGAAAAGTATTGGGTTCACGCTGTACAAGAGGGTGGGTTTGTCAGTTAACCCCCCTCAATCCCTCCTACGGTATTCTCTAATGCAAACCTAAGGATTGTAAAGAAACATTTTAATCATTTTGCATTTATAAAGTTCATAGGTAATATTTATGAACTAATTAATCATTAAACTCCAAAGAGTTTATATAGGTGACCTTTAAAGGTTTAAGGAAAACATATAATTATAGTTTTTCTTTTTAGCAAGTTTGCATTCATATTTGGTTGCATTTAACTTTACAAAACATACATAACTATTCTGTATTTTACTCGTATTGACGATCAGCATATCAACAACAAGTCGTACAATAAATTAGACTACATTTTAAGGGAATCAATACCAAAGTAAATTCAATAAGAAAGAATTTATCTTTGACTTATATATTTATGCAGTGTTCATGATTATTAATGCATGCCATTCCTTTCTGTTTATACTTTGATGGTTGAATGCTCATTTAAAAGGAACATTTATCTTCACTCCAAAAAATTGTTCGTCGCTTGATTCCATTGTCACTTTTAAAGAAAACAAGAACTTTTATTGAATGAAGCAAGTCATAAGAAAATAAATGTCTCCCACTGTTTAGAACCACGTTCATGGTTTCCCGTCTCTGGAGCCAACAAGTTAGGGCATTGTATTTCTTTCTCAGCAGTAAATAGATTCCTGATGATTTATACTAATGCAGACATATTTTATAGGACTTCTAGCAGATTCTCAAAATATAGCTGTGATTTATCCTAAACATAACGGATGCGTTTAATAAAATGATTACATTCTAGATATTTTTTAGCCAAATATAAATTTATCAATGTTTACTAAATCTGAAAATGAGGGAAGTGAAATTAAAATTTTCTTTGTTAAATATAAAGTCATTTAACATGCATACATATAATTCTTTTAATCTTTCGAATTTTAATATTAAATTACTTGCGGATGTACACTAACCTTTATAAAATTATTTTATAAATAAAATTTATCTCATACAAATCTTTTTCTTAAAAAATACGTATTTATAAGTAAAAAGTTTAATTAATCTGTGAAATCATAAATTCCAGAGAGAAGAGTTTAATGTGTTTTTTACACAACTATGTACTAATATGCACTGGAGTTTTAAAATTAATTCATATTTGATAATTATGTGAATATTTAAGAAAATCCAGATTCAAAATGGTGGAAAACTTGCTATGTGCATGCAATACGATTATAATAAAAAAAGTGCAAAAGATGCGCATTATCTAGTTTTCTTATCAAAAGGAAAAGTTTGAAAGTGAACGGTTAACGCTTTAGTTAAAGAATTTTAAATAAAAAGTGGATTTGGTGGTTTAATAAGGCGTGTGGTTGATTTTCGGAGCCACCTATGCAGCCCAAAGATTTCCAAAATTTACTCTAAGATTGTAGACGAGTTTAGATCTGAAAGAGATTGAAGAGGTCTGAAAACCTCCTTTAAATTATGAAAAGTTTAATGGGTACGGATAAGCTGCAAGTTGTATCCCGAACTCTGTCGAGAGCATTTCACACATGTTCAATAAAAAATCTCTGAAGCACTACATGCGCTGAATATCTTCACACTTTAAAAAAAGTCATGGAGAAATGGCTTGTTATCATCGCTCAAAATATATCCAGGACCTACAGTACCTCGAAACAAGCGAAAATAAGGCTCATGTACCTTATTTCTAAATCTTGTAACAGTCAAGGTCTCTGTGGATATCCAGCATAATATCTGGACAGAATATGATTTTCCTTGAACACTTATGTCTTTGAATGATTTTACCTGAATGTAAACATGTACCCATACCATTGCCTAACGATAATCCATGTTCAGGCTTATGTGGGATTTATCCCAGAAACTACATTTATCCATTATTCCAAACCTTAGAGGTAATATTTCAAAACTCCGGTTTAAAAAAGCATCTATGTGCAGGTGGGATTGAAATATCGCCTGGCACACATACCAACATGATTGAGTATATTGTAAATAGTTCACCTGACCTTCTGATGTCACGAAGGTATTTCGAAATATTAGTATTACCTTTACTATTCTTGGTCAACAATGCACTAGTCGGCAGGATACATTCTCTACTTTAAAACATATGGGATCACAAATAGGGGATATGCATAATTCAAGACACTTCAGATTAAAATCGTACAAATTCCAGCATTCCAATAATTTATATTTTTAAAAATCATATCGAATTTAAGTCATTTTGATATTAATCCCTCACATGGATCGTTTAACTCAGAACAGCTGAGTTTAGAACAGCAATTTTACAGAACATAGCACTTATTCAAATGCTAAATGAGTCCGTTTTATACTAATTTTGACTTGCATATGTTACTGTGAAAGACCGAAATCTGGAAAATGTCGACTTTCCCCGGTGAATGTCAACATTCACGTAGTCGTTTGGTGTATGTCCGAAATATTTGCTAAATACCCTTATTTCTGACTTACACCGGTAAATGTCAACATTCCCCACGCACTAATGGTGAATGTTGAACATGTCGGATATTTATATTTTTTCTCTGTAATTCATTCAAATCTATAGTACTACCACATGTAACTGTTTAACTTAAAACAAACCGAACACTCTTAGAAAAAAAAATAATACCAGTAATTAACTTTATGTGATTGACGATATACTATCTTATTTATTGTAACAATTTAAACTGTTGTTGTAATTTGAATTGCACAAGCGTCCCTTACATTTATAATGGAATTTAGTAATGAAACATTTCTTTTTGCAATGACAGTGATATAGCCATGCCCTCCACTTCTCGAATTAACTTTAGCGGCTTCTCTCAGCGCGACATTTCTTGAGAAGAAATCTCATCTATGGAAAGTAACTTTTCTTTACAAAATATAAACTGATTACGGGTATAAAGCTGCTTGATGGTACCATTTTGGTTTTCTTATTTATAAAAGTCGGAGTCTTCTATTACAACAACAACCACCAATACATTTCGGGCTTCTGTACGACCACGGTCGACATTAGGGGCTTGTATTCACAGATTGTCATAAATTTGAGCAGGAGGAAATTTTCTTTTTGAGGTTTATAACATTTTCGTTGCATGATTATATTTTGCGACCGTTCTTTTAATAGAAATAAACTTCTGCTGTTTAGTCAGGGCTTGATAGAAGGCGTAGTAGGTTGAAGATCTTCATCTATTTTTTCTTTTGGGATGGATACAGGGACTTTGGAGTATTCCTTCATGGTATGTGCTATTTTAACATATATTATTATATGTTTCAATAATAAAGTATAATTAAAAAACGTAACAAAAATATTTTTTTCAACATTCACCATCAGTGCATGGGGATTGTCGACATACACCAGTGATAGTCCGAATATGTAAGAATATAACAAAATATTCAGTCTTCCACCGAGGTATTTGGTGTATGTCGACATTCATCGGTGAATGTCAACATTCTCCAATTTCGGGAATTCACAGTAACACATACATAATTTTCACCTGGTTGCCGTCGATTGCAAAGTTTCTCTTACGTTACTGGCAAAGTTTGAAATCCGGCATTCTATAGAATGTCTAAGCATTGTATAAAATGCCTAAAACTAGCCGGAAAATTATGAAATGATTCATGTTTCACACATTTCCTAGAAATTCTATGTCAAAAAAGAAACTGGCAAAGTATAAAATACGCCACAGATTCGTTCCGAATATCACATGGCAAGTTACGTGACATTTAACGTGTGCATCAAAGTCAGAATTTGTCAGTTGCAATTTGCGGTTTATAAGGCAGTGTCAAAATACGAAATTTTAGTTAAATTTCTTAAAAAAATATTTTTAGTGTGTTGTATGAAAATAGAAGCTGTAGTATTAGAGAAGGATCCATGGTCTATAGACATGAAAAAACGATTCGACGATGAACTGTGCAAAATGAGAGTTAACGAAGCAAGAAATTGTGTTTTTTTAACCAAAACGATTTACCACTAGTTAATAAATGTAAAAAAGCCAAAATGACTACCAAGAAGAAATCCAGGGACTATTGGTTACTGACTTGCGACAATATGATGATTGTGGAAAATAAAAGTAAACTCATTTATCCTGTAAAAGCAGGTGTCAGTACTAGGCAGTATTATGTCACGGACACTGAGCTATTTCACGTACTTTATGAAGCTCATTTATTTATTGGACACGAAGGACGTGATAGACCGCATTCCTATTCCCGACTTCATTAAAGGGGCCTGGTAATTCGAGTAATATATTGGCTGTAATGATTGAGACAAAGGATGGTTTCTATCGACTTGGAACTTCTAAAGAAATTTTCAAACAAGCATATGCTAGATCACAATTCAATTTATACCCTAAGAACTTTCTTAGAATTGAAGATATTCCTGACCACAAAATTCCTCTCCGGTCAGTTGCAATTGCTTAGTCCAGTGGCCAATGATTCGTCAAATCTATGTGCAAAATAAAGTGTCAAAATATGAAATGTCTTTCAGTTAAAAATGTAATGAAATGTAATTACACATATCTTTCAAGACTGCCATGTTCCAATAAATAGTTAATTTCTTATTTTTTATGAAAAGTTTGTTTTCCTTGTTAAGATAGACATAAATTATATTTTAAACAACTTTAATTTTTATTTAAGCATTTTCAATAATTTTTTTTAATAGTATTCTCCTTATTTTTTTCAGAACAAAATTTTTGTATTTGAGAAATGCACATCATTAACATAATAATCTCATCAGGAGCTTTTTCATACTTTACCTAACTAGCATTTGTCATTCTATAGAATACCTAGGTATTATATTCAATGCCTAGTGAATACTGTATGTAATACTTACCATATTTCATACCGGCGAAACGACTAGCATTATACGTAATGCCAAAGAATTCAATAGAATGCCGGCTTTTTTACTTTGCCGATGACACACACAATGTATCACCTTCAAATAATAAATCTTCACAAATAATTCTGAACACTTTGACAAGTGTATATTTACACTTTAGGAGTTAGGCTTTACTTTTCAACACCAGTGTACTTTCTCAGAGTGTATGTCACAAATACATGTGTATTTAATAACTATTTAAACATTTTATCAAACAATTAAACATCATACTGTTTTAAACAGATACAACTATGTTCCTCCTTTTCTTCCTCAATTTCCTGAATTCAAATTACTAGAACTGACTTTTACCTTTAAATAAACATTTCCGAATTACAAGGAATAAAAAGAAATGATGAAACGAGTCACGCTAGCAAATCTGCTACTGGACTTTTTTTCGTGCCTTATTCTTTTTATTACATTCGCACAAAACATATCATGGATTTGAGAGAGAATATATATATATATATATATATATATATATATATATATATATATATATATATATATATATATATATATATATATATATATATACATATATATAATTATGTTATGTATACATAAATATATGTGTGTGTTTGTGTGTTTATATAAGACTGTAGAAACTGCAAAAATATATAAAATTATTCATAATTAAGAAAAAAGTTTACGGGGTTAATACTTTTACTTCTTGAAAATCAAGTTAAAAATATTGCAAAAGTAACCGATATCTGGCGCTTACTCAAAATCTAAATAAAAATCAATTAAATAATTAGAATGCCTTTGAATCTTTTATTATAGACTGTGTTCCACATAACATTATACGAGGATAGCACAGTTCAGATGTGTCGCAAACACATGAATCCAGTAATGACATACTGGGACAGATCCGGATGTATAGCAGGAACTTCTTGATAGATGGCATCTTTCCTTTTAGAGAGAACCAATTGACAGTAGGTAAACATGTTGGATTTCAAATATTCACGAAAGTATGAGGATGTCAAATGTGGAAGGAACTGGAATTGTGAAAAACTGGAGAAGCAATGGGAGCTTGAAGGGTTTGTCTTTTTGATTTTGTATAAGGAATTAATTTCAAAAGCAGCTGAACTTCATTGTTGTCTGCAAATTTTTATTCTTTAAGATCTTTTATGAGGGGGCCAAAGGCATGGTAGAATCAATTTGATAGGTTATACTTCACCCGCAATATCTTACTGGGTGATAAACACATGTTCTGTTCGTGTCATTCTATTTCGTCTTTTAAAAAAATTGCTACCCTTGGATCACTAATATGCTTACACTTTGTACCATACACCTTTTGTGTGGATTATAAACTTCTCCAGAAGTCACATTTTTCGCGTTACAAATTACATGATTACACTTTAAAAACCTTTTCACTCCTCTATGATACGAACGGTACCTTCGCGAACTTGTTTCTACGCTTTCATGCAAACATCAGTCGCACACATCTGTCTCACACTAAGGTATGCATTTCCATAAACACTTTATACAGGAATAAGTAGTCCTCTGTATCTTATCACAGTGGCACAATTATGGCAGTGTTACTTTCACTTGACAGACAATCATATCATTTTAAGGGATTTAGAGAGGTTTCTGTGAGTACACAGGTCTTCTAGATACAGCAGTTAGAGTTAACGTTAATATGAAGCGGAAAGGATCTCATGTTCCTACGTTCTAAATGTCCCTGTATTCAAAGATGTTACTGCGGTATAATTTTTGATTTCTGAGAAGGCCAACTTTGCAAATGCATTTATCCTTGTGGTATCCACTATTAAATGTTCATAGAGAGATTGCAATATATATAATTTATAACGACTATATATTTTACAAAAAAAAAAAAAAAAAAAAAAAAAACTAGGAAACAAGAAGGATGGTTAACCTAAGCATCTCTCAGCTTTCCTTTATTTGCCGAAAATACATTTTTAAGGTAAAACGTGGCTATTCTATATAAATTAACCTCCCTAACCTGTTGAATGAAAGAAAAAACTCACTTATATTCTGAATAAGTTGATTCGAATATAAGTGAGTTTTATTAAATATTTATACTAAATTAATCCCCAAAATTGGATTTAATAGAAAAGCTTTCAATATCTGAAGGTATCAATCGCTAAAAGATACTAATACTATAATTGGTATTAATCACATTAATAGTAATAATTAATAGTGGATACATAAGTATTAAAAAATCTTTACATACAGAATAACTTCTGAAAATAAAGTAAATATGTCGATATTTTTTCAGATATGCAGCTGAAATGAGATATTACGTACTTATATGTAATAAAAGGAAAATCCTTCTTTAAAAATACGAATGTTTTTACTCATTTACTTATTATACATCATATTTGAAATTTTGCGATTTTCAAGAACATTTTAGGTCTATAGACTGTATTTTACCCATTAAAATATCTTTATTTTCATAGTTATGTAATCAAGAGATAATATAAGTTATAAAACAACGAGTGCATTTTCAATTACTCGATGTACTAATTTACATCTCCGGAAACTATTTTTTCAACTCTTTTTTAATTTAACTATTTTTTCAATGTATATTCAATATTTGTTACAAACGTAAAATTGACATTTCTAACTCCATTTATTGCTTGTTGTTTCTTTGCCGCAATATTAAATATTTACTAAGATTTTAGTGCTATTAACCACTTCCAGGTAAGGGTGGTATTTTTGTCCATGAGCCAAGCTCTTATTACCGCGCTTATTTAGCCACGCTCTTATTACAATGTTGATTTGGTTGACTCTTTGTTTTTCGCTCACTCTCAAAACCTAATGGTAATTTCTAGATATGGTATATAATCAAATTTAGTCTCTTATAGTTATCCAATGCAATTTGATTTTGCGACTCACCTTCCACAAAAATGTCGAATTTCTGCACATGAAAATGTTTAAGTAAAACAAATTCCGGAGGTAATCCTCTTAAACGGAGACTTCTGCGAACAATGTCAGAGCTATCCACAATGGCGAAATCGTTACCCGGCGCCTCCACCAAATTTGTCACGAAGATTCAAATAAACACACTGTTTAACTTAACGGAAGAATTTATTTAAGGTAAATAGCAACTCTCAACTTTACAAGATCGAGATGCTGCCTACAACTAGTATGTATCAGCTTTTATACCCGAACAGAATATTCGATAAATAACTAATTTACATATTAAAGATACATGAATGTTCAAGAACATAAGGAAATAATAAATTACATTTTTTAAATTAAAAGTTCGTACTTTGGATAAACCGCCATGGCAAGCATCGAACCCACAATCTTCGGGTCTGGATCGCGTGCTTTGACCATTCGGCCACTGAGCTCGTTGGGTAAGCTTCTTTATGCGGCATTGCTCCTCTCTCAAAAAGACAGCGTCTCGCTGCTATTTAGATCTGGAGCGTGTCAATATATATATATATATATATATATATATATATATATATATATATATATATATATATATATATAATATATATATATATATATATATATATATATATATATATATATATATATAATATATATATATATATATATATATATATATATATATATATATATATATATATATATATATATATATATATATATATATATATATATATATATATATATATATACATATATATATATATATACATATATATATACATATATATACATACATATATATATATATATATATATATATATATATATATATATATATATATATATACATATATATATAATATATATACATATATATATATATATATATATATATATATATATATATATATATATATATATATATGTGTGTGTGTGTGTGTGTGTGTGTGTATCAAAATTATGACACTCTAAATCCAAAATTCTCTTTAATTATCAAGCAAATGTCAGATAAAAAAATATTTTCCTAATTAAATACTTTATATTCATCGCTCAAATTTAACGTTGGAATTAATGCAGACTTTCTGTTCCCTGGCCATATTTTGAAGCTGTCGCAGGAAGATGCTATTGCTTCTGCAATAACTGAATTGCTGCTTTTGTATTTTGGAGCTAGCTAACTGATGAAAGTTGACGGTTGACACCCAAAAAATTCTGATCTATCTTAAGTTTTATGAGAAAAAAATCACTTGACTTCCTTTCTGAGGTCCCGGCATGAGTAAAAAAGGTGTACATTTTAGTAGCATTCTATTCTGAGCATTCTTGAATTGTAAAGGCGGTCGGTGGACCAGTGCATTTTTGATCTTAAGAAATGTGATATTTGATAGTGTTAGAGTTATTTTTTTTTATTTATTTCGAATAATTTTTTTTATTTGGGCTAATCTCTCTTATAACTGGTGAACAATATTTTTCCACTGTTTACATACACACATATATACAATATATCAAAATTATTACACCTAAAATATCTATCTAACATTCCTTCTCATTCTTTCATACCTAATTTCCCAGCCACAATATTTACCCTTTATACCACCTTAGATTTAAAGGAGTGTTTGCCAACTTAAGTTCTTCTTACTCGTCTCCCAAAACTAGAATAAATCCTAAATTTTCTGTCCACTGGCAACAATTTCGAGCTGACTTAAATGATTAATATTAACTTCTGACTTATAACAACGCTGAATAATTTGTTGATTTCTTAGGAAAGAATCCGCATGATCACTCGTTCTTGTGTGGAATATATAATAGAAATGTGTTTTCTATATTATTCGATACAACAGACTTCTCTTCTAAAGGCATGTTTGTCTTAATTCATTAACTACCAAATTATTTTAAAATTGAAATCTTTCAAAAATATTTTTAAATTGCATTTCATATATCATAAATAGCGTCATTATGAAGTTGTATACATTTTCCGTAATTAGGAACTGAGATAATAGGTGATCTATAAATAGTTTGCTGACCACTTATGGTAGTAAAAGACCAAGTAACTTTAATGTGGTTTCATGTTTAATAAACTTCAAATCTTGCAAATAAACTTGGAGCCATGGCTGAAAATTACTTAGGTTTTCAAGTCATTCCCCAATAAGCTTGAGCAATTAAAAGAATAGGGTCTAAATCTTTAAAAGTTATACTGCAATTGTGAGATTAATTTCGCCACATTATATACACGCACACACACACACATATATACGTGTGTGTGTGTGCATAAATGTAAACTCTGTATTACCAAAAATTAAAAACAAATACAATAGTACCTACACGTAGTTGAAATATTTACTTAACTAGCACGGATTTCGTTTCCTTCATGTATTGTTGGATTGTTTCAAACGCAAATAAAAAGAAACATTGCAGAGAAATCTCAAATTGATGCTCTTATTTTTGTACTATAAATTCTAGATGTCACGCTTTGGAATATAGTGAAAAATAACTTTCATCTCCAGTGATATAAAATGGAAGAAATATTTCTAGAATTTAAGCGATATTTAAAAAGGAAAAGAATGAGGGGAAACAGAAAATATATCGTAAAGTATTACCTGTCATATGTGCGTGTTTTTCGGGAACATTCGATAGAATTTTCAGCTTCTATACTTGTTTCCCTAAATTTCGCTAGTAATAAGTTTTATTCGTAGATACTATGAATTAGTTATTACAACTAATATAAAATGTAAATTATTATTACATATATACACACACGCACATATCTATATTTATATATATATATATATATATATATATATATATATATATATATATATATATATATATATATATATATATATATATATATATATATATATATATATATATATATATATAATAGTAGAAATCAATGAATTTTTCATTTAACATATTGTGTGAGGGTAAATTTCGCAGCGGAATTGTACCGGGAGCGGTCGTTTTGAGCGTAAATTTTGTTATTGGGTTAAATTTGAATAGATCGAAAATTATTTAATTTTTTAACCAACTTTTCTTGTTTTATATTGAAATATATAAAACTAATATATAAATAGAATTATATAAATAACAACCATAAGATTTCTGTAAACAAAAAATATATTTTTTAGAGGATAAATTTATTATAGTATAGTAAATACGAAAAATCAAATAGAAATAGTAATATATTGTTTTAATTTTTTTCCCGTTCTGTGGTTCTGCATCGACTGATGTAAAAACTAGTTTTTATTTGTCTAAAGTTTTCCAGAATCTATCTAGTAGACAAGAACATTCGGCTTCCTTTTTCTTATATACAGTTATTTTTGTACCCACCAAAAAACCATGATGTTACACTAACCCGTACTAGTACGTGACCCGTGCTCAAGTATCAATCATCAGAAAACGTACTAGTAAGTGTCCACATACATTTTGTTAAACTTCCATTTAATCTCTACACTTAAAATTATGAATTTTTTAGTTAATGGTAATACTATGAACTGAAGTGATTTGGAGGGTCAATTATTTAAAGATAAATTTATTTTATGGAAAAATGTAATTAATTACTAGTATATGTTCAAGTATGCTTAGAGTAATCTATGACTGTAAAATATACTATGATAAAAAAAATTTAAAAAGTTGTAAAGTTATTAATCATCAAAGCGATGACTTTGATGTCCCTTTCTCTGCTTACTCTAACACTGACTATTGCTGTCAACTGAATAACTGAATTATTGAATAAATATAATAGGATAAAAAATTAATTATCATTTACATATTAATATACTTATTCACAATGAAATAACTTTACATAACAGTAAAAATATTTCTACTTATAAATTATGATCTGCAAATTATATTTAGAATATAGTTGTAGAACATAAAAATGGGATATGCTTGACGTTATAGACATGCTTATTGCATAACTGCTTATTTTTCTTTGTATATTATACGTATTGTATACATTATTTGTATGTATCATTTACATATTAATATGCTTATTCACAGTGAAATAACTTCATATAACAGTAAAAATATTTCTACTTATAAATTATGATCTGCAAATTATATTCAGAGTATAGTTGTAGAATATAAAAATAAGAAATATTTGACGTTATAGACATGCTTATTGCATAACTGCTTATTTTTCTTTGTATATTATACGTATTGTATACGTTATTTGTACGTATCATTTACATATTAATATACTTATTCACAGTGAAATAACTTCATATAACACTAAAAAATATTTCTATTTATAAATTATGATCTGCAAATTATATTCAGAGTATAGTTGTAGAATATAAAAATGAAATATTTGACGTTATAGACATGCTTATTGCATAACTGCTTATTTTTCTTTGTATATTATACGTATTGTATACGTTATTTGTACGTATCATTTACATATTAATATACTTATTCACAGTGAAATAACTTCATATAACACTAAAAATATTTCTATTTATAAATTATGATCTGCAAATTATATTCAGAGTATAGTTGTAGAATATAAAAATGTAAAATACTTGACGTTATAGACATACTTATTGCATAATTGCTTATTTTCTTTAATACTTAATTACAGTATCGTAAACAAGGTGTTAAGTCGAGTGTGTGAAATTGTTTTTCAATCAGTAGTTTGGTTTGGAACTTTATGCTGTACTCTTTTGCTACACGATATTTAATGAGGCCGTTGACCCAATGAATTATTGGTCTTCGTCCTTAATCACTTTTAGACTAGTATGTTCACCTTCTTTTTTATGTCTAACTATTGTTACCCTAACATAGAAGGGTAGATCTTTTCCTTAATGCCCTAATCATTGGGATTTCCTGACATCTCCGTGGCTTTTACTATTATGGATGATGAATCTTTTGTTTTATAATATCCTACATTATTTGTTTATAAAAAATGAACTGACAAATTAGTAAACTTTGAAAAACAACTTTTATAAATGTTACCTTTTAAATTTCATATTTTAAATAAGCTTAATTTAAACCTCATTTTCTGGTCAGCGGTTTAATAATGTGTGTTATTGTGTTGTTAATTGTTCGTTTAAATGTTCGCAATTCTTCCTTTTCTTTGCCTTAAATATTCTCATTAATGATAATTTATATTTGTGTTTTAAATTTATTTAACACTATACAACGCAATACGGTTACGTAGATTATTAGTTTTGTTGAGAAAAATCATTTTTTCCAAATTTTAATTGGAAAAATTGGATAATTTCTGTCGAAAATTGTCTTCCATAGTGACCTACGATGGCCGTATGGTTAGGGGGATGATCTTCGGAACCGGAGTTCGGAATGGATGTTCGTAGCTGTTCGGAATCGGCTTTATGCAGTAGGTCCCGGTCTCATTAGCCCTCGTGTTGCAAAAAGTAGACCGTAGCGCTCCAAACCAAATCATCTATAGTGATCATTTTCTAGACTTTTCTAAATTGTTCTACTAGAAAATGTACTAAATGCAAGTGATGGAGTATTTATTATATATTTATATTTTATAACAGTTATAGTGCTGGTCATAAAACCCTGAAATAAACTTAAAGTGGGTTTGGATTTGCCAGTGCTTTACTTTAATACAGTAACAATCTAAAAGTCAAATAAAATAACTTCTGCAAAAACTTTTCATGAGTTACAAAGCTAAATACTACAAGTTTCATTGTACAAATAGTTGCTATTTTCATGTAATTCTCTGAACTATAACAAATCTAGTATTTGGAAATCCTGCAAATACTAGATTTGTTATAGTTCTGGTCTCATAATACAAATTATTTTATGTGTTGGGAGTATAGAAAGAGCACATTTTTTGTTGTTGTTTCTGATGTCACTTGGATAAACCAAGTACTATGAGCCTTATGCTACTTACATTAAAGAAAAAGGAGTGCACCTTTCTTTTCAATGAGCACAGCTAAGGTGAAAGAACGACTTTTGTTCAAATGGGTCATAGCAATTTTGAAGCAGGGGAAGCAGAAAACAGAAGACCCATACACTTAGCCTGCCAACCCCAAAGGTATTAATTAAGGAAATTGTTACCACGAATCTATTTTACTTGCCTCTGTCACATTTAGCGAACACGGCGGATTTTAGGCCTACTCGAGCTCTGAACCAGCAACTTCTCAGTTACGAGATCGTTGCCTTTGCCGACTGAGCTACCGTAGCTCTGTGAATTTCTAAAGAGCTCCTATAAGACAGCGGACAAGGGATTACTGGTAAGTATAAATACACAGAGCCAAAGTTCATAGGAGGTCAGGCAAGAAGTTTAGTCCCGTTTGGTTGATGTGGCTAGTACTGTTGCTAATGTAAATAGTGATGATGTAATACGAAACTCAGCGCAGTGATATATCAGTGGTAGATAACCTCCTCTTGTGGTCTTCACTTGTTAAAGTGGAATTCCGGAGGAGATTTAAACTGTTTACTTTCAGGTTCTGTGTAATTTTGTGTTAACGGAAATAAATTATCAACAATTTCTATGAACAAGTGTCTATTCAAGAGTTTTGTTTATGTATATTTGTTGAAGCATATTATGTATTAAGCCAGCTTCATGATATTGATGTAATTTTTTCGATAACTCTAAGTTAATCAACCCCACAGTTACTAGAATTATTCCCAGGCACTAGTATTATTTGGAAATACATAAGGCAGCCTACCTGCTACGTACGTTAACTATTGTTAATTGTTGTTATTTTCTATTATTATTATTATTATTATTATTATTATTATTATTGGTCTGTATTCTCCTTACTTCTTTATTACTATAGCTTTGTACTCTCATTGTTATACCCAGCACATAAATAGAACATATCAGAATATTCCATTCCGTATCTGCGTTGTCCATGCTATTATCTTCTAAAGTAAATCAGCTTATATACTATTAATTCTATATATATTATTTTATTTTATTTTTCATTTATTTTTATTTTTTATTATTTATTTATTTATTTATTTAAATTCTTATTGGCCATTGAGTCCAGGGTAGACTCTTCCCCAGGACAGCACTTGAAAGCCGTACACCAGATAGGGTAGACTACTCCCTGAGGGCGCTCAAATAATCCTACGGAAGTCAAACGGACGTGAAACGAATCAAGCGAGATTTCGAAGACATAAGGAATCTATTTCATCCAATTCAGAAGTCACTTATGTGCATTCGGGGATTTCATAATTTTTTTACAATTTCCTCTTATGCAACGAAATTTTGCTAATTGAACTGTTTTTCAATGTCATTCCAAATGTGCTTGTCAAATCTGCTGGAGCTCACGCAGGCGTAACTAAATCGAAACAACGCCTCGCTAAATTGTTTTATTGGCCGAAGTGTTATCAAGATATGGAAACGCATGTTAAGTCGTGCCATCCTTGTCAACTAGTAGGGAATGCTATTGATACAAAGAAGGCGCCTATGCGATTAACTCCGATAATTAGTGAACCTTTCACTAAAATTAATATAGATGCTTGTGGGCCGTTACCCGAATCTGAAAATGGGAACCGGTATATAATCACCGCGATAGGCCTGGCTTCTAAATACCCGGAAGCGGTGCCAGTGCCAAATATAGGATCTGTAGCGGTCACTGATGCGCTTTTACAGATTTTCAGGCATCTAGGTTTTCCGCGCGAAGTTCAATGTGATAATGGCTTTTCGTTTACAAGCCACCTCACAACGGAATTTTTCAAACGGTTTGAAATGACAGCTGGTGCTGCAACAGATAGCTACTGTGTGGTTCACAAACCCGGCACAGATAATACTAATGCAGATGCATTAAGCCGCTGCATCATGTAAAATGTGGTAAGAATGTAACCTGTACATACTTGCATATTGTCTTTTGTGTTGTAATTATTTAATATTATAATTTAGATATAGTTAGTGTTATTTTGTAGTATAATGTATATTAAGTATCTGAGTGACTGTTGGTTCCTTACGAGGAAGATCAGAGTTGCAGTTCTCCACGAGAATTGTCTGCATAATCGAGATCCACCCTGTGGAAAATTCTTATGCGAGGGGGGGTGTAACGATCCGTTACATGACCCCAAAACGAACAAGGAGCCCAAAAGGTGACCTTTCGTCGTGGACTCACGATTAGCCTATAATAGAACCAGGTGGTCTAAACACCGTAATTGAAAACGGTGCGTCGCCGGCTCCGAACCGTCTGGCCATTGTAACCTGTTGAATGGACCTTTACTGTGTACATAATTGAGTGCACCTTGCCGCCCATTAGCGGTTACAAAAAGACCATTAAGTTGGTTAAGTTAATGAATCTGAGAACTGCTACATCTGGAAAACAGGACAGCTGATCGGAGACTTGGGAGTGACCGCAAGATTGCGTCACCCTGGCTCGGGAAGTTTCTCGAAGGACCGAGAAGTGTATTAGTGTGGGTATAAAAGAAAAAGACCGGACTAGAACGGGGGCTTTTAGCTTTTGCTGTGTTTCTTCTCTCGAGGCTTCTACCTGCTAGAGCCTTGTCGATCGAGGACCGCTCGTATCTCCGTGTCTGGAGTTTGTTTTTTTTAGAGACCGCCAGCGTCTCCGTTGCTAGATAGTCGAACATTCGACTTGGGAATTCCTTCCCCGTTATTGCTGATTGATAGTTAACTTCTTGCATAGAAGTAGTCAGCCGAGAGTGACTTTGCACTCTAATTTTGGATCGACTTGCATCCTGTGTTTTCTTCACGAATCCCAGCGTGATACGCACTCGGAACCTCCGAACCTGCTGTGAAAGCCAACCGCGCTAATCGACAGACGGAGTGATCGAGTCAACATTAGTCCCGGCACTAATTAGTTTCCAGCTATTGTGTTTTAAAGCCCTAGCCATACTGTTCCGGTATCCCACGCATCCTTGTATGTGCATATTATCTCTGTACGAGATCCCTGAATGTTATCGTTTATTGAATTTGTACATATCTGTACATAGTTTATTCTAGTGAATAAAATATTTAGTCAAGAATACCTAAATTTCTAGCTGTTTCATTGAAGGCCTCGCCTACTTTACTTCCAGTACGTTACAATATATATGTATGTATGTATATGTATATATATATATATGTATGTATATATGTATATATATATGTATGTATATATATATATATATATATATATATATATATTATATATATATATATATGTATATATATATATATATATATATATATAATTATATATAATATATATATATATATAATATATATATATATATATATATGTATTATATATATATATATATATATATATATATATATATATATATATATATATATAAATATATATATATATATATATATATATATATATGTATATATATATATATGTATATATATATATGTATATTATATATATGTATATATATATATATATATTATATATATATATATATATATATATATATAATATATATATATATATATTATATATATATATATAATATATATATATATATATATATATATATATATATATGAGGTTTATGGGGTTTAAGAATTAAACTAGTATTAATTAAAATTCGTTAGAGAAAGGAATAGGAGAAATACTATACCTCGAGCGAAAAAATTTATTTTGTAAGTATTATTTTTTCGTTTAACTTATTACTTTCTTTTTAATTTCTTTTCTCGTGATATTAAGGTTTTCTATAGACCTTACCTCTCACAACAAACTGACGATTTTAAAATCAGGTTGTTTCTCTGTATTTTACAAATAAGATCGACAATTAAATCTTAGTCAAAATTTAAATTCATACCTTTCAGTCTAGAAAGTGGATATACTAACCAATAAACCAATCGCGCGGCTTATTTTACCATGTCGTTTCTATAGGGAAAGATATATTTTATGCTATTCAATATATTTGCAAGTTTTATGTTTTTCTATAGTAAATGTATTATGCGTATAAAATAATCCCAGAAGGAAAGACATGTAATATATTAACACGATGGCGGACACTTGCTTCTATAGCCGTCAAATCAAAGTCCACTAAATGGCATGGCGGCAATAGCCGCCAAAAACGAAACGGTTGTTTTTAAACACTAAGCCTATAGAGGCACAAATGTGCATTTACATGCGTACAAGTAGAAGTCTAGCGTCATATTTTAGAAATAATTTTTTACTGATGAATTTCGTTTTCTATCTGTTACATGACTAGCTTTAACTATCTTTCTTAATAAATGACGTGGTTGTGAAGGGAGGAGTACGATCTTGTTTCCTCTTGTATTAATATTTTGCCCTTTTCTTACTTTTGTTCGATTATCAACTAAGATTTATAACTCCTAAAAGTACTTTGTTGTACACAAAAAATTGCTTATTTGATTCATTAAACCTGTCATAAACGATTTTAAATTTTGTTATTATAGCCGCTATCGTCCTATTACTTAGTGTCTAGAGTCCTCTGTTGGCATTACGGTTATAGCCGCAACCTAATTAAAAGTGCTGAAGTAATCAAAATCATGTTTATTGAAGTAGAAAGAGTAAAACTATGCTTCAAATATTCTAACAATTACAAAACAAATAGTGTTAATTTTCGAACATCACTTGTTCCGACCGTCCAGGAATTTGTTAAATAATTTTATTTTGAACATTTTACTGGGTTTTTTAAAGATTATTTCCCAACTTTATTATTACGGTATTCTTAGCTTCTGGTACCTAATATATGGAAGAAGTAAGCTAATAATAAGCTTATCAGACTTAAAAAGTTTACTAGTTTAGAAACCGGAGAAAAGTGGTGACGAAGCAGAAAAGAATTAAAATTTAAATTTGAATAGACTTTTATAAAATATCAAACTTGATAAATGTACAACAGTTAAAGCATCTGGAGCATGCTTTTTTGGAATCTCAAAACTTTATAAGTTGTAAATCATGCGCAGCGTTATCTTGAATATTTTTTCGATAAATTTATATAAAATACTTTCATTTTATTTCCATTAAATTAAGTTTAACTGTATATAACTTTCGGTTATAATATTTCATTAGTCTAAATGTTTATTAGCCTAAGCATTACAATCAAAAAGAAAAATATAATTAAATTCTTTAAACCTTGGTGGTATTAAAATTGCTGCAACTTTATAAAGCATAAACATGCATTACAATTTTTTAATCTTCGAAATTTTGTAGTTGCTAAGTGCACATAGGATTATTTGTAGTTCCACATACGTAATCTGTAATACTTTTAAGAAGTGTTATAAATGTGTTTACAAGTTTCAACATCTCATCCCCTACATAAAAATAGCCTAAGTTATCTATTCGCCTGTCCTCGAATTTGGGAAGCGGTTGGATCTGGAATGGATAGAGGCATCCATATTGGATTCTTCATGAGTTAGGGTTAGCAAAATTCAAAGCGAGTAAAGTTTAAAACGAATAACTTTTAGTCTATATAAATGTAAAATGGAGCAATATTTATTAAATATAAAAGGGTAAATAGTTATCCATACAATCATTTCAATAGTTGGGGATGGAGCATGTTTATTTCGATCGCTTTTGTATCTTATGTTTCGAACACAGTCTTTTAGCAGTGAACCGGTATGATTTGTAATCGAGATTTTCAATTTCAAAGATTTCTTAGATTCAATCAATGTACATTGAACTATCGAGCACATTCAAACAATTAAATTTTTTACTGATCCTGTCATATGACGGGCTATATGCTAGTTTCTGGTTAACACTTCGATTGCGGGAAACGTATTTTTACGTTTTTTGCACTCTGTCACTGGAGCGCGGATTACGTAAAATTACGTGTATTGTAGATTGATAGTACATACCCGCTAACAACCACAAATCTACTAAATACGTATAATTACATGTATGCAAGACATTATATGCGTGTTGTTTGCTTTGCTATGCAACGTTTTGCATTTTTTCTTTCCACAAGTTATGATTGTCGAGTTACTCGTTCTTTTGTTGCGTTATTTCGTCTTCAATCGAATTCCTAGTTCCAGAACGTACAAATCGTGTTTTGTCAATTTGAAGCTTGGTTTTTTTATTGTTGAATACAAAAGTGATAAAATGAGCAGTTGTGACTAAGATAGTGATGAAAACATATGCGCTGACAAATTATCGGACTTTAAAAATCGTTTATTTTTGTGATTTCGTAACAATATTGTTTTTTTTTTTGGTTAAATAATCATGAAGTAAATATTAAAGTGTAAAATAAAAAAAAAGTTTTTTTCATAAAAACAATATAGTTTTCGATTTACTGCGATTTTTCTGAATAATTAATCTTTCACGCTATTCACGAAAAAACGAACGCTACACACGTAAGTTGGCGGTGAATTATACCCGCATGCCAAGTGTTAAAAAGAAAAAGAATGTTTCAAGAATAAAACTTCTTCGCTCAGGGGATCTTTTGGTTTTTAAAAATTCCTTGCATCAAAGAATTAAACATTAACCAAACATTTATAAATACAGAAACCGCTCTGTGTTTTAGTTAGCATCTAGTGTCTACTTTTCTCAAATGTCTTAAAGATATGCTTAACTCATTAACCCCTTAACAGTTTCATTTTTTTCACGAATTCGATGAAAAAAGTCATATTATTTTATTGCATGGTTTTGTTCATTTCTAAATTGTAAGTTGTAAAATGTTATTAAAAGCAATATTTCTAAATATTTTAAGTATGTTTAGCAACTTTCCTACAGTAAATAAAGTAATATTATCCCTGGAAGTTGTCTTTTCTCTTTCATGTAAGCTAGACAGAGAAGTTACGTTTAAAGCGTTTTACAGATAAAAACACAAATATTTTCCATTACTATTACTGCAAAATTATTTTAATAAAAGCAAATACTAGAGATACATTTACTTAACTCGTTTCTTCAACGATCAGATCTAGTGCGTGTCACAACGTTCCATTTAGTTAATTTTAATTCTGTTCCATTTAGTTTCCATTAATTCTATAAGCTTCCCTTAAAAATTCCCTGTTTATAACTTTTCTGCCATGATCCCAATTATCACGTTGGTGAGGCAAAAAAACCTATTTTTTTATCAATTAAGCCGCTCTGGATATTAAATCAGATGACTTCACACATACCAGGAGCGTCACTTGGCGTTCTCCTTGGCCAGCGCTGCGTTGCAATAGTTTTTATAAATTCGCCCTTTTCATGATATGACATATCCCCACTCCACACATTGGCATGTTTTAGTCCTGCGCTTGGCGATTTCCCACCGTCGTGTCACCAGGCAAAAGGAATGTTGATGAGTTTTCCAGCCATCAGCGGTTGCCAGCAGTTTCAGCCCTGGAGATACAAGAGGGACTCTTCACTTAGACTTGACTTGCTTCCCAGACTGGCGGTTCTCATCCGGATACACAGGATGGAAGAGAGAGAGAGACCTGGATCCCGAAACGAGAAGAGGAGCTCAGAGTTCCATCCTCCATAATCGTCTTACCCTTTTTAGTCCATTTTTGCTTTCTCGTTTTTTATTAATTTTTATCTTTAAAAAAATTCAATCAATTGTCTTCTATTAATTTTTTTAAATTTTATATTAATATCAATAAAATCCATTTAACTTCTCTCCTTTATTTTTAATGCCTATGTGGTTTTTTTTACTTTAAGATTTAAACTTAAATTGGCGAAAAGCAAAATTTAATTTATATATTAAATATTGGGTTAAGGACATAACTCGTATTTCTACTATACGTCACCCACTCAAATAATATATTTTTTACTGTCTTTTCTATGGGTTTCTTTTTCAGGTACAAACTCTTTTTATGTTTTCCTCGACTCCTAGTTCCCCATAGAAACCCCACTTCCACTGAAAACACCATACCAGAGTGCGATAAATATTGAAAGAGGCATGGTCCAAAGTCACAGTTAACAAAAATACCTTGTCTCATTTCTAATTCTTTCGTCGCTGTCATTTTTCCTTAGTCAACATACATAGCACTAGTTTGTAGTTCTTAGACTTTTGTCAGTAGTTCGAAGGTGGTCTGTAGGTACCTCTAAAAATTTTCTCTGGTTCGGTCTCCCAAAAACTCAAGCCATATTCAAGCCAGAAGATAAAAACTGAAGATAATTGATGCAAAACCTATGAAAAAGATGACCGTACTTTTACACCAAATAGAATATACTTCCAAAACTAACATCTTAGGGGCATCTATACAATAAATTTGAACACTAAAAATAGAAAAGATACGGCTAAAACAGTGAGAACGACAAAGAAAATCAGATTGCCCGTACACCGTACGGGCAAATAATTGAAGAAACGGTAACCGTACCCGTACGGTGTACGTGTAAAACGGACTAGTGGTTAAAAATCAGAATTATATTTAGTACTTATCATTTTGTCCATGGCTTTTCTATTAGGAAAATGATATCTTACGTGCCTCAATCTAATCTCAAATTTTGTTTTCCTCTTCTTTAATAATTGCATTATTTCCAAAAGTATTCTTTAGATGCGACTACAATATTATTCTCTTCTAACAAAGAGCTCTGTGTGCACGATTTTCATAAATAATACAGTCTTCTGAAGGAGAATATTCAGCTTCGCCCATGCTCTCTAAACACGCTTTTCAAATAAACACAAGTAAATAAAGTCTAAACAAGGCCAATTACAAATGTTCGAGTCAAGTGCGTGGAATGCTTCGCAGTAGATGCATTTAACTGAGTTTCTGTTCAAAATATTTACCGTTATTCACAGAAAAGAAAACATTTAGTTCTTCGATAAAATCCTCAGAATATATTCATGATATATTTCTGTTTTTATATTTGTTTTGTTCTGTTCGAAAAAATTACATTTAGCATATTTCAATGAATTATTTACAATATTTATTTATGATTATCGTATGCTATTGTAAGAATAATTATCCGTTTCGTATTTTTCTCAATGACAATATTTGTATAGCATTTGGAATGTAAAGTAGTGATTATTCTCTTTAACCCTGTACTTTGTATAATAAACACAATATCCATTTATAGTCTGTACATTGAAAGTAAAAAGCACTATGTCCATTTTTAAAAAAAATGAGATTTTTGAATATCCGTGCTTAATTGAATTTTCACTTTAATGTTATCAGAGCATTAACCCTAATTGGTAAAATTAATAGATAAATGAATTGGAAAAAGTTCAAGGAACTAACGTGGTTTTAAGGTAAACGCCTCATTTGGACATTTTCTTAAGTTTTCGGGAATTGTCTTCTTTGTCATTATATTTATTTCAGTTTTTAAAGGAAAATATATAATTAAAAGCAACATTGTTGGACGAGATGAGATTAGTACTTTAAATTCCAATTGTTTTTCTCACAGTGTTGTTGATTACAGTTTATGACCGCTAAATAACATGTATTTTAGTGGTAGGTATTAAATATAACTGTTTCGTAATAATGGACAAATGTTTTTGTTTTGTTCTACTCGAAAAAATTACATTTAGCATATTTCAATGAATTATTTATAATATTTATTTATGTTTATCGTATGCTATTGTAAGAATAATTATCCGTTTCATATTTTTGTCAATGACAATATTTGTAAAGCATTTGGGATGTAAAGTAGTAATTATTCGCTTTAATATTATACTTTGTTTATTAAACATAATATCCACTTATAGTCTGTACATTGAAAGTAAAAAGCACTATATCCAATTTAAAAAAAATGAGATTTTTGAATACCCGTGCTTAATTGAATTTCCACTTTAATGTTATAAGAGCATTACCCCCAATTGGTAAAATTAATAGATTAAGTGAATTGGAAAACGCTCAAGGAACTAACGTGGTTTTAAGGTAAACGCCTCATTTGTATATTTTTCTTAAGTTTTCGGGAATTGTCTTCTTTGTCATTATTTTTAGTTCAGTTTGTAAGGGAAAATATATAATTAAAAACAACATTGTTAGACGAGATGAGACTAGTACTTTAAAATTCAATCTATTTTTCTCACACTACATCGCTCAGGAGCTCTCGTACCTGACTTCCCTGGGCGAAGCCCTCTAAGTTAGATTACTGTAGATGCATGGAATGAGACATATCTGATAAATTGCAACACGATATTGAGGACAAGAATCAAAGTTAAGTTACTAGATATAAAAAGAAACAATTAGTTTATAATAAGCTAAGGTTCAAGAGTTCAGTGAAAGTGAGAAAAACACATAAGTTTAAGTTGACATTAAGTACAAGGTTAGGTAATCAATTTAATAATACTCAAGGTAGATAAACGAACATACTGAGATAAGATAATGTATATGTAAGCAAAAGATAATTTTTTAATATTAAAATTAAAACATTAAGAGAAGATAGAAGCATACAAGAAGCATAGTAAATTTAGAACTAATAGTCTGAGGGATCCAGCTAAGGGCTAGGAATAATTTGGTTGGTTCTCGAGGGCCAATAGAAGTTGTGCATCTTAAGGCAGGTTCCCCTTTAGGAGGGAATAGGATCTGAGTTCAAGATCACGCGTTTGAGCGTGTTCTTGATCTTATTTTATTTCTCACATTGTGGTTGATTATAGTTTATGACCACTAAATAACATGTATTTAAGTGGTAGATATTAAATATAACTCTTTCGTAATAATAGACAAATGTTTCTGTTTTGTTCTACTCGAAAAAAATACATTTAGCATATTTCAATGAATTATTAACAATATTTATTTATGTTTACCGTATGCTATTGTAAGAATAATTATCCATTTAGTATTTTTATCAATGGCAATATTTGTATATCATTTGGGATGTAAAGTAGTGATTATTCTCTTTAATCCTGTACTTTGTATAATAAACACAATATCCATTCATAGTCTGTACATTGAAAGTAAAAGGCACTATGTCCATTAAAAAAAAATAAGATTTTTTTTAATATCCGTGCTTAATTGGATTTTAGCTTTAACGTTATAAGAGCATTCCCCCTGATTCGTAAAATTGATAGATTAAGTGAAATGGAAAACGTTCTTGGAACGAACGTGCTTTAAAGGCAAACGTCCTATTTAGACATTTTCTTAAGTTTTTAGAAATTATGTCTTCTCTGTCGTTATTTTTAGTTTAGTTCACTTATTTTGTAAAGAAAAATATATAATTCACACATTGTATGCGAGACACGTACACTTGTACGTTTTCCGACATCTATCAACTTAATCGCGGGAAACATACTAGTACGGGTTACTATAACAACATGGTTTCTTTGTGGGTACAAAAATAACGGTATATACATGAAAACGAAGCCGAATGTTATTCGCTACTACATAGATTCTGGAAAAATTTAGACAAATAGAAACTAATGTTTGCATCAGTCGATGCGGAACCACAGAACGGGAAAAAAATTAAAACTATATACTACTATTTCTATTTGATTTTCATTTGATTTCACTGAATCGCCTGCTCTTAAACAGAGAAAATAGTACCTGATACAAGGGGTAGTTTTCGAACGTTTTAAAGACTTCCTTTGAATTTTGCTAACCCTAACTATTTAAGAATCCAATATGGATGCCTCTGTCAATTCCAGGTCCAACAGCTTCATAAATTCTGACTGACAGATAAGTTAAGCTATTATTATATAGGGATACTATACATATGTACACTAAATTTTGGATAGAACGTCATAAATGATATTCATAATTCTACTGTTTTAAACTCGGTTTCGATTACTCAGTGTGGTAGTTGTTTTTTGTTTACAGGTCTTTGTGCCATTTTAAGAATGCAATAGAACACTCGCTTCACCGATATCATAATCTACCAGTATATGCTTACAAATAGAAGTATCAAAATCTCATGTAATAACACAGCTATGTGTCTTTTCTGTTTGCACTCAGTTAATTACTGTTTCTGGCCAGTAGGTAGCGTCAACAGTTTCACCTTTCTCAAGATCTTATAATACAAAATTACACCTTAAAATAAAATTTTGACTAAGTTGCAACACTCCTGAATTTTATTTTTATTAAACTGAGAGGAAAGTAATTTTATTAAAGAGAAAACTACAATGAAGATAAAAATAATGTTTTGAAAATCTGTGATTTTATAAAGGATTGCATTCGTCCAATTTGAATACTTCTTAGTCGAAAGCCTTGGAAAGAACTGTTTCAAAGTGGGAGCACTTTCAGTTCAAAGTATTTTTCCAAAGTATATATTCCAGGTCCAACAGCTTCATAAATTCGAGGACAGACGGACAGATAACTTAGGTTGTTATTATATAGGGGATACCTTACATATATAGACTAAATTTTAGATAGAACGTCATTAAAAATATTCATTATTCTACTGTTTTAAACTGGGTTTTGATTAATCAGCGTTATAAAGTTTTTTTGTTTACAGGTCTTTGTGCCATTTTAAGAATGCAGAGAAATAAAACACTCGCTTCACCGATATAATAACCAGTATACGCTTACAAATAAAAGTATCAAAATCTCATGTAATAACACAGATATGTGTCTTTTCTGTTGGCACTCAGTGAATTACTGTTTCTGGCCAGTAGGTAGCGTTAACAGTTTCACCTTTCTCAAGATCTTATAATACAAAATTAACACATTCTATGCGGGACACGCACTAGTATTTTGACGATTGATAATTGAACACGTACAGTACGGGTTAGAGTAACAACATGGTTTGTTTTTATAAATAACGATATACAGGAAAACGAAGAATGTTTCTTGTCTACTACATAGATTCTGGAAAAATTTAGACAAATAAAAATGTGTTTACATCAGTCGATAACCACAGAACGGGAAATTAACTATTACTACATTTCTATTTGATTTTTTTTGATTTCACTGAATCGATTGCTCTTAACCAGGGAAAGTACCAACTTGATATAAGGGCATTAAAGCTTGAAAAGGGGTAAGTATTTCAGTTTTAAAGACTCCTTTGAATTTTGCTAACCCTAACTCTTCAAGAATCCAATATGGATGCCTCTAACATTCCAGGTCTACAGCTTCAAATTCGAGGACAGACGGACAGATAACTTAGGTATTATTATATAGGGGATACTTACATATATATACTAAATTTTAGATAGAACGTCATTAAAAATATATTTATTCTATTTTTTTTTTATTTTTCATTAATATAATATTTTTTGTTTTTTTTTCCATTTTAAGAATGCTTTTAGGTATAATCACTACCGTAAACTCTTCGATTATCAGTAATAATACAGTCCTTATAATATGTACATATAATATCCATATCCTTACAATATCCTTCAAAATTTCATGTAATAACACAGCTATGTGTCCTTTCTGTAGCACACTGAGTTAATTACTGTTTCTGGTCAGTAGGTAGCTCCATCAGTTTCATCATTCGCAAGATGTTATAATTCAGAATTCTTAACACATTCTATGCGGGACACGCACTAGTACTTTTCCTGACGATTGATAATTGAGGGAGGGTCACGTACTAGTACGGGTTAGAGTAACAACATGGTTTGTTTGTGGGTACAAAAATAACGATATATTCAGGAAAACGAAGCCGAATGTTCTTGTACACTACATGGATTCTGGAAAAATTTAGACAAATAAAAACTAGTGTTTACATCAGTGGATGCGGAACCACAGAACGGGAAAAAATTAAAACTATATACTACTATTTCTATTTGATTTTCATTTGATTTCACTGAATCGATTGCTCTTAACCAGGGAAAGTAGAACTTGATATAAGGGCATTAAATGCTTGAAAAGGGGGTAAGGGGTGGATTTCAAACGTTTTAAAGACTTCCTTTGAATTTTGCTAACCCTAACTCTTCAAGACTCCAATATGGGTGCCTCTAACCATTCCAGGTCCTACAGCTTCATAAATTCGAGGACAGACGGACAGATAACTTAGGCTATTATTATATAGGGGATACTATATATATATATATATATATATATATATATATATATATATATATATATATATATATATATATATATATATATATATATATATATATATATATATATATATATATATATATATATATATATATATATATATATATATATATATAGATACATATATAGACTAACTTTAGATAGAACGTCATAAATAATATTCATTATTCTACTTTTTTTAAACTCGGATTCGATTAATCAGTGTGATAAAGTTTTTTTGCTTACAGGTCTTTGAGCCATTTCTGAGAATGCAGAGTAATAGAACACTCAATTCACCGATATAATAATCTACCAGTATACCCTTACAATATCCTTCAAAATTTCATGTAATAACACAGCTATGGGTCCTTTCTGTTGCACACTCAGTTAATTACTGTTTCTGGTCAGTAGGTAGCTCCCACAGTTTCATCATTCGCAAGATCTTATAATTCAGAATTATATCTTAACACATTCTATGCGGGACACGTACTAGTACGTTTTCTAACGATTGATACTTGAGCGATGGTCACGTACGACTACGGGTTAGTGTAACAACATGGTTTACAAAAATAACGGTATATACAGAAAAAAGAAGCCGAATGTTCTTGTCTACTACATCGATTCTGGAAATATTTATACAAATAGAAACTAATGTTTACATCAGTCGATGCGGAACCACAGAACGGGAAAAAAATAAAACTATATACTACTATTTCTATTTGATTTTCATTTGATTTCACTGAATTGATTCCTCTTAACCAGGGAAAATAGAACTTGATATAAGGGCATTAAACGCTTGAAAAGGGGGTAAGAGGTGGATTTCGAACGTTTTAAAGACTTCCTTTGAATTTTGCTAACCCTAACTCTTCAAGAATCCAGTATGGATGCCACTATCCATTCCAGGTCCAACAGCTTCATAAATTCGAGGACAGACGGACAGATAACTTAGTCTATTATTATATAGGAGATACTATATATATATATATATATATATATATATATATATATATATATATATATATATATATATATATATATATATATATATATATAAAGAGAGAGAGAGAGAAAGAGACTAAATTTTAAATAGAACGTCATAAATAATATACATTATTCCACCGTTTTAAACTCGGTTTCGATTAATCTGTGTGATATTTTTTTTTTGTTTACAGGTCTTTGTACCATTTTAAGAATGCAGAGTAATAGAACACTCACTTCACCGATATAATAACTTACCAGTATATCCTTACAATATCCTTCAAAATTTCCTGTAATATCACAGCTATGTGTCCTTTCTGTTGCACACTCAGTTAATTACTGTTTCTGGTCAGTAGGTAGCTCTAACAGTTTCATCATTCGCAAGATCTTATAATTCAGAATTATATCTCATTCTACGCGGGACACGTACTAGTACGTTTCCTGACGATTGATACTTGAGGGAGGGTCACGTACGAGTACGGGTTAGTGTAACAACAGGGTTTATTTGTCGGTATAAAAATAACGGTATATACAGGAAAACGAAGTCGAATGTTCTTGTCTACTACAAAGATTCTGGAAACATTTAGACAAATAAAAACTAGTTTTTACATCAGTCGATGCGGAAAAGCAGAACGCGAAAAAATTAAAACTATATACTACTATTTCTATTTGATTTTTCATATTTACGATACTATTATAAATTTATCGACTAAAAAATACATTTTTTTACAAAACTCTTATGGTTGTTATTTATATATTTCTATTTATATATTTGTTTATATATTTCAATATAAAATACGAAAAGTTGGTTAAAAATTAAATAATTTTAGATCTATTAAGATTTAACTGAATAACTAAATTTACGCGGTAAACGCCCACTCCCGGTACAATTCCGCTGCAAAATGTACCCGTACACAATGTGTTAAAAGCAACAATGTTAGACGAAATAAGACTATTACTTTATTATTCAGTATGTTTTCCTCACAATATGGATGATTACTGTTAAAAACCGCTAAATAACATGCATTTAGGTGGTAAATATTTCTAATTTAACTGTTTCTCAATACAGGACAAATGTCTTCTATTTTAAATAAATATAAATTGTCAATTATTTGAGACAAAAATATAAAGAATTTAAACTCTGATAAGTCTACAGAAAAAAAATTCCGAACAAGACTAATTGTACCGAGGAAAATGCAATGTAATTGTTTACAGAAGAAATCCAAGAGTATCTTCACTATGACCAACTTTGGTTGTTTTTCTTTTGAAAGCACGTGAAGTTAGATTCAGAAGCGTACTTGTTAAGAATTTATGATTTTAAAAATCAGAATATACTTAATAATACGTAAATATTTTAGAAAAATATATGGTTGAATTTGAAACTCAGAGTAGAAAGTGAAAGTCTTTGGAATGAATATTTAAAGTTAGATAAAAGTATTATTTCCATTTCAATGGTTTGTTAAATTTCAAATTAAAAATTCCTTGTAACGAAAGAAATAAAGGAAAATAGCTGTCAGTTATAAAAATATTATTTCTATTAAACAGTCTTAGAAAAATTTACAAAAAAAATGTGCATATCTACGACATTAAAAAATTGTACATATATAAAAAAATAATGGATGTAAAAGAGAAGATTGTAGTTTTGTGAGGTGCTCCGCTTGCTACAGAAGTGTTCAAAGTCTGTCATACATAATAATGTGTCACCATAGCAAAGGATATAGTCTAAATGTATGAAAGTAAGGAAAATATTTCTTTGAAATATCTATCGTATTTACAAAAGTTCTGTATTCTGAAAAAAATGTATAAGACAAATTATACGAAAAACGCATGTTAATATGGTAAGTTTTAACATCTATGGTATGAGAAAAACATATCTTTAAAATTTACCTGGTAAATGACTATTGTATGAACATATTGGAGAAATATATTCTTTATGTAAATACTCATATTGTATAAAAATGATGTTTTAAAAAACTCCAGTGTTGTATGAATTGATTTGTAAAATAGTTTACTATTTAAAAACCATTCTCTATAGTTAGACAGAACAAAATAGATACCTTTAAATACAGTGTGTAGTGACAGTCAGTCTTATTTCTAAAGAATAGAGAAGAGAAAGGTAGTTAAAAAATGTAATAAGTTGCTTAACCAATTGCCATATAATAATGTTTGGGCTATCAGTCATTTCATGCGCCAATATACACTTTGACGTCTTCATGAACTTTCTTCTGCAGACAATCATGCACCATTCTATAAAAGCAATTAATTATTAAACTTCTGCTTTTCTTCTGTTTAGACTGAAATGTTCAAAGTGTCATATGTCCTCAAAAAATAATATAAAAAAATTAAATAATAATATAAATAATTATAGAAGTGTAAGAAATGGCAATTCCCCTAATTATTAAAAAATGTTTTTAATATTTCATACGTTACAGAAAAAGTAGTATATTTTGTACTATTATTTAATTATTATCCATCAACATCATATATGAATCTTTAAAACTACATAGTAATGCAAATTTGAAAATAAAACTTTCTGTTTTTAAACTAGCACATATATTTTGGTTTGATTCGTATTAAGTAGTATTTTTTTTTTGCATCAAAATCTATTTTCTTTATACATCAAGCAGTTAAAAATGGAAAGTGAAGTGGACAGTATAGTGAATTATGTATTAGTATCATTGATACGGAGTAGTATCAGTATTAGTATCATTGATATGGAGTAGTATCACTATCAGTATAGTGAATTCTATATCAGTATCACTGTTACGTAGTTGTATCAGTATCAGTATAGGGAATTCTGTATCACTAAGATATTTGAAGATCCCTAAATTGTTAAAAATTATTCAAATCAAATTTTGAATAATTATGATAAAAACCCTTTTAAATTGAGGAAAACATTAGAATTTTGATTGCTTGTCCTTTAAATCATTATGAAATGACTCTAGATTCAAACTTCGATTGAGAGCAGCAATTTAAAAGTTATTAAAAATTTAAGTTATTGGTTTCAAAACTTTAACAGATATTTTTTAAATATTTATAATGTTTCATCATTCTGCTAATTAATTTTCAAATCACTTTGTAACGCCCCATTATTTTGTCAATAGAAAAGTAATTAAAAACTTTGCTCAACGTATTCTGATATTTCGTTAGAAATCTTTTATACAGTATTAATGCTAAAATCACTTACTTCAGGACCCTGAAAATGTCAGCAATTTGCGCCACAAGCCTGTTAAAAGTTACTACCCTCAAAAAGATAAAAGAGTGGTTCCACATTCAATTTAATTAAGATCTTATCGCTTTCGGTTTATTACTGACTGTCTGGAAAAAAAGTAAATATGCAAATAGCAAATAAAACTGAGAGTAATGAAAATTCGCAGATACATTTGTGAAAATTTATCATTGATTCAGACAAGGATAAAACAGGTCCTAATGAAAAGAAAAGAGGGGTTTCAAAAAATATCGTAATTGAAAATTGCATAAACAAATGAAAAGGGAAGTTGTGAGTTTTGTAATCCAAACTTTAAGCATAATTAGGAAAATTTTGTTAAATGATTCCTATTAGCTTTTCTATAAACCTCTTTAAGTCTCATATTAATGTATGTATTCAAGTTTTACAAAACAAAGGCTTCACCAATGAGATTTTACATTTTTTCTGTCACTTTAACACTAAACATACCAACACTTAATACATACCTATTTCTACCATAGCGGGTCAAATGACCGGACTTTATTTTTCTGATTATAAATGTATGAAATATGAAAATTGGAAGGGAATAGACAAATAAGCTTTATTATAATTTAACAAAATTGTATATTGTCAATTTTTATGTATTGCAAACACAAAGAATAAGAATTTTTAATTCATTTCCCATCGCATTTTTTACATAAACCTTATGGGTCATTTGACCCGTTATATGGTATGTTTAGTGTTAAGGAGATGTTCCTGATTTTCTTTTAATAATTTGTCTTTAAAACTTCTATTCTTACCAGGTGTCTTCAGGGAAATAAATAAAACTTTCAATACAAAAATAATAAATGCCTTTAAAATTATCTTATTTTTTTGTCATTTTTTAAAACTTATTCAATATTATTCAATGAAAGTATTTTAAAACAGAATTATAAAAGATTTTATTCAATGTTTTTAAAATTTAATATAAAATACGAAGCCTTTACATAACATAATTGTATTGTTAAGTATTGCATTGCATTTCAGAACAGAACTGTAAAAGTTTTTAATAAATATTTTTAAAACTTAATATAAAGTGAGAAACATTTTCATAACAGAATTGCATTGTATCAGTCAATTGTAAAAGATTTTCATAATAATTTTTTAATTAATTTAAAGTAGGAAGAATTCTTATGTAAAAATTAAATAATAATTAAAAATAATTTTAATCTTCTTTAAGATATTTAAATAATCATATTCTTTTACAGGAAATCGACTAATTTCCACAAATTCAAATGTGAATATCCCGAGTAAGAAAATGCACAATGATACAAAACATAAGTGGGGAACTGAGTAGTATGCCTGATTAGAAGAGGGATGTGTCTTACTATATTGGAATTATGGTACTATGTTTGCCATGTTATTAAAGTAGGCTTTCGTCATAACAGGTTTGCATTACAAATACATTACATCACAGAGACATACTACAAATCTTGATGAGAAAAAAAGAAAAAAAGTAAAATAAAAAAAGTTTTGTTGGGCTGAGAGACAAATATATAAAAACAATTACAATGGTACAATATGCAAACGTTACAATGAGTTACAATGGTACAATGTAAAAAGAGCGATAAAAATTGGGAACGAAATATAGTAAAATAAATATGCATTGAAATGCCATTATATACGCATTTATTAGTTTAAGAGGCAGAAAGAATATTAAAATTTTAAATATAATTTTTTAAAGTAGAAACTATTTTATTTTCAGCAGTTAAAATGTAACCTGCAACATAGAAGAAAAACACTTAACTTACAACATATATTCTCTAAAAGAAATTTGAAATAAATACTTTGTTTAGCGTACACTAAGCAGCATGTCTCTTTAAACTTCAATAAAAAACAGAATATATTGTTTATCTAACGTGAAAATAAAGGGAATTCCTGAATATATTTCATTTAAAATATCGCTTCTAAAACAATGGAGCGCATTTTTAGATTGCTAACTATAAAATAGTATGTAAGACAAACGCTTCTACACTTTTAGATTCATTTTCGCGGCGCATTCAAGCTTTCAATTTTGGAAACTTAATAATCCTTATCTTTATAGCAGTTGAGAGATTTATCTGCGAGAGTGTAGACCGCAGAGAATATTAAATTTATGAAAAGTGTTTGCGTGTTGTCATTACTAGCGTCTCCATTTCCCCATTTACAATGCTTTTTTGTACTTCTCCACCATAAAACAAGAGAGATAGCATCTTTATTGAATAAGGTATTGAACGTGTGTCTTATCTTTGTATGGTCTGCAGCCTTAAATAGCTTTAGGGCCCGGGGCTTTTGTGTTTTTATAAACAAAAGTTGATTGTTTTCATTTAGAAGAGAAAAAAGATGGAATAAATATGTGTCTTCTAGCGAACTGTTATTTCTTTTCCTTTGTTTTTGTTTTTGTTGCTTGTAAAAGAAATGTTTCGAGACATTTAAAAAAATTCTCTACAGCTTCTATATTATTCTCAGCAATATCATGCATCCTAAGAGAAATGCATATGGATTCTCATAGAAAAATGTTTTGGGAAAGCGTGGACAAATTAAATTGAAGAAAAGAAGAATGAAAAGCGCAGAGAACAGAATTCAATGACTATTCTTTATGTAGAAATGGAAAAAGAACACAATAGAGGGCAAATTTTGGAGATCAATATAATTTAAAAGTGTCATAGAATTTAACAAAATGGGCAAATAGTAAAAAAAAAAATCTGATCAAAAATGTGATTTCATTCAAAATATAGTGCATTTACGTAAATAGTGAAGTTTTAAAATTAATTAATTTTGTTTTTTATATATTTCCTACAATATTTAATTTTTTATTAGCAATGTAGTTATGTTAAAGTGTTTACAGTCTCAAAGTAAAATCTTAATAAATTTATAAGCTGTTAATTATTAATTGTTTAAAATGAGGTGTATTGAAATGTTTCCATGCATTTTATTTTTACATTGTATAATGTAATTTTTATTTATAGAATATCTTTTAGGCTTTAGAATGGAACTTATTGTAAGCATGGGGTGTAAATATAGCTAAAAAGATAACTCGTGTACAGTGCAAGACTCACTTCTGGAATACAATTGTTCAAGTGCGTCATCTTCTGTTGAAGATGAAGTCTATTGAAGTGTATTGAAATGAAATGAAATGAAATGAAGTCTATTGAAATATTTCCATGCACTTTCTTTTTACAAGCTATAATGTTATTTTTATTTATAGAATATCTTTTAGGCCTTAGAGAATGGAACATATTCTAAGCATGGGCTGGAAATATAGCTAGAAAGATAACTCGTGCAGAGTGGAAGACTCACTTCTGGAATACCATTGTTCAAGTACGTCATCTCCTGTTCCCAGCTTGTATAAAGTGTCATCAACTTTCATAAAGATTAAACGATTACAGTGACTTCTCTAAACATCTGGTAAACGGGTGTATACAATATGTTCAACTTTCATTCTAGGGAAATTTACATCAGAATTTTCAAGCCTTTTTCCTCCTTGTGCTTGAAAAATATCATGAGCTGCTGACATCTTGTTCCCGACTTCTTTTTTATTATTCTGTAAGTAATTTTCCCCCCACATTCTTCTTCTATTCAAAGACTTATTCCAAACACAGACGTAGGATCTATAAAAATGGAATAAACTAACCATTCACACCCTTGTTAATGTAAAGCAACTAATCTGTAATTTCCAATAGTTCAAACCCTCCATTTCTGAAGGCCGTTTCTGAATTTTTTGCATCCTATATCACTCGTTCCAATTTCTGAAAGTCTGAGTCCGTCTGAGTCCAGATTAACGACATTTCTCTGAGAAGAATTCAAACTACGAGGCGCGTCCAGAAAATAAGTTTTCCGATGTTTTCCCCTTTAAAGTGATTATAATTAGCCGTGTCAAGTGTGCATGTGTAACAGATCTATGACGTATCAATCATATGCGAGCTGGATAAGTTCCGACTCCTGAAAGTAGTGTGGTCACAGTGGTTCGAATTGGGAACTCTAATTCATTCTCCCGCAGCCTGAAATGTTCTGTCGATGATCTTGAATGCACAAAGCATTGCGTCAATTGAAATTCATCATCAGCTCTGCCAGGTCTATGAGCTGAAACTGACACCCGAACACAAAAATCAACGCTTAGGAGCAGCACTGACATTTCTCCTATGGTATTATGATGACGGCTACTAGTTCCTCGACAGGGTCGTCATGGGCAATGAGCCTTAGATTTCACACTTTACCCAGAAACCAAGCAACTGTCAATGCATTGGCATCATAGTGGATCTTCGGTCAGGACCAAATTCAAACAGACGCTCTCGGTACGGAAAAGGGATGTGCACTGTGTTCTAGGACAGGAAGGATGGCTCCATTCACAGGCGGCAGAGGGATACAAAAGATGATCCCACAGTACAACAAATGTCTCAATTCTGGTGGTGGCTATGTTGAAAAATAGCTGAAACATTCCTGTACTTGTTGCCAATAAATATGTCCCTGAAAGTGTGAGTTCTTTTTTTCTTTTAAGTAGGGAAACTTACTTTCTGGATGCTTCTCGTAAAACTTTGCAGCTGAATATATCATCATATGACGACTGCTGAAAGTCAAGGTTAGAAGAGTGGTATATTATGAATTTAATAAAATGAGACATAGCCAAATGTGTTGACTCATTTGTCTGCATCCATCCAATAATCATATTCTGAATATCCTAGTCGTCTCATTCAAAAGAATGTTGGCTTAGAATATGCTTTAATTTAACCAAAGCTGGAAAAGGTTGAGCCAGTCTTTGATAATCTAATATCAGGATATCACATTTTGGTCAGGGGTTTACAGCCACTCAGTGAAGTAGTTACTCAAAATCGTACTCAAACTGTTAATTCCAACTATATTGGCACTTGGACATATCTCTCCACCAAAGTAGAAAGGGCTTAATTTCAGGGATTGGCCTTATTGCTATGAAGATTCGAATGAACACATCGTTTAGCCTAACAGACGAGTTTATTGAAGCAACTAGCAACTTTACAAGATCTAGAAGTTGCCTACAACTAGTGGGTACCATCTTTTATACCAGAACAGAATACTTGAGAAATAACTAACTTACATAATAAAAAAAGATCTAGAATGTCAGAGAATAAAAGGCAACAATAAAAAATATTTCTTAAATTAAAAATCCATACTTTGGATCAACCGTTATGGCGAGCACCGAACCCACAAACTTTGGGTCTGAATTTCGTGCTCTGACCATTCGGCCACTGAGCTTGTTTCCAAAGTATTATACGCGGCTACCATAATTTCAAATTAATTCCGACTATATTGGCTCTTGAACACACCTCTAAACTAAAATAAGAAAGAGCCTAATTTCAGGCATTGGCCTTATTATACAAAGTGAAAAAAATATAAAGTTACTTACCTTCAAAAGAACGTTTTAAATTTATGAATTAGAAACTAATTTTTAATATAAAGTAGAGGATAATTAATCATGTTTATATTCTGCAAAACTCCATTATAGGTATAAAAGCATTGTATTTTAATATGTAGAGTAATCAATGCTATTTTTATATTTTCCGTTTCATTTCAGTTTGTTTAAATTTTAAAATGGCAAATAATGTCAAAGATTTATATTTAAGAAGAAAATATTTATTTTCTTTCATTTGATGAAACAAAAATGTATTTTCTTTTATAGAAATTTCAAAAGTTTTTTGCGAGTAAACTATGCTATTTGGTATATCTGGTTACATATAATTTTTATATTATACTTGATAGGATACTCAACAAAGGATTTCTTAAAGTTAGATTATTTTAAAAGTATTAGTTATATATTAACTATAAAAGGAACAGTATATTTTATTATATAAAAAATCGAATAAAGACAGTTAAAAGAAAGATTTTTTTCTTGAAAGATGTTATGTACCATTAATGGATATCAGGGATTTCAAACTGCTCAATTATAGTGTAAATGACTTATAATTCGATCTTAAATTTTTTAATAATATGAACAAATATTTGTAATTTTTTAAAAGCATTTAATTTTTTTCATGAAATAAATAATTTAACTATTTAAGTAAAAGTTATATAATGCATTAATATAAAGTATTTTTCTTAATTTTATATCACAACATTTTGTAACTCTCAAAATCTAATTAGTATATAAGTTTAATGTTTTACTAAAATGACTTTAAAAGCGTGTTGTAGAATTAATTACATATTATACATAAATTAATAACATAGAAATTGATTGCCTAATTTTGTAATATTAATTACATTATAAATATGGTATCAAATACTACATAAAAAGAACTCGTAATTTAAAAAAATATTGTAATTATACTTTAATTTAACATAAAACTAAGAATATTAGAATATCATCAATATATTTGTATTTTTCAAAAGCATTTAATAATTTTCCATGAAATACATATTTTAATTATTTAAGTAAAATTCATTTAATGCATTAATATAAAGTATTTTTCTTAATTTTATATCACAACATTTTGTAACTCTCAAAATCTAATTAGTATATAAGTTTAATGTTTTACTAAAATGACTTTAAAAGCGTGTTGTAGAATTAATTACATATTATACATAAATTAATAACATAGAAATTGATTGCCTAATTTTGTAATATTAATTGCATTATAAATATGGTATCAAATACTACATAAAAGCACTCTAAATTTAAAAAAATACTATAATTGCACTTTAACTACTTTATACTAAAAATATTAGAATATCATCATTATATTTATTAATTCTATAGATGACAATCATATATTGAAATTTCAAATACACATCTTTATCAAATCATATACTGCAATTTCAAATGCACATCTTTATCAGATGTTCTTAAAATTATACGAAAGTGCAGGTGAAAATATTAATTTAAACATCTTTAATTTACTTGTCAATAAGTGGCACAAGTAATCAATTCCATGACTCCATTCATAATAGCTACGTGATAGTTAGCCATCATTTATTTATAAATATGAAGATTGTTAAATTAAAAAATGAATATGTAAAAAAAAAATTTAATCTTTGAAAACGTGTCAAACATTGAAAAGAAATTTAAACTGAGTGAATGCCACCCAATCATCACCAATCATCTTCTCCAAAATATTATTTTATCTCGAAATTTAGTGAAATGAACTACTGTGGTGACCATATTTCTGATATTAATAGTGTTTAAATGCAACAGAGTACAAAAAAAGTGTTTGTAATGTGCTGCAATAAAACACAATTTAACACAATCTATCGCAGTCTACCTTGTAATGGATCAATACACCTATTATATATATATATATATATATATATATATATATATATATATATATATATATATATATATATATATATATATATATATATATATATATATATATATATATATGTATATATGTATATGTATATGTATATATATATATGTATATATATATATATATGTATACATATGTATGTATATATATTTATGTATATATATATATATAAATGTATATATATATATATGTATATATATTTATATATATATGTATTTATGTATCTACCTATCTATATCTTTCTCTTTATATATATGTAATAACTTATTTCCCTCTAGTCACTCTAGTAATTATGTGACTTCTGGACATAATAGCCCCAATTACTTCTCCGGGCTACTAGTCAAGGAGAAGCCTGAACAACTAGAAGTAATAACGAACGATGCAGTCTGGCCACATGGAAGAGAACGGCACAAGTTTAATTAAAATTCATTTTAGTGCTGCTAAAACGAACATCTTTACGAGTCAACGACAGTCAAAGGAAAGTCACAAAATTAACTCTGCTCGAACAGAGGTACAGTCAAGAGCGAAGACAGAAAATTTTTCAGACTTGCTCAGCGAATTTAAACTTAAGATCAGGAAAAATGCGGAGCCATCTGCAGGTGACAGCTGAGAAACGTGTTGAAGAGACAGAAAATTTACATCTATAGGATAGAAAGCTTTGGGGAATGGATCGGAAGAATTTTAAGTCGAAAACACTTTATTAAGGCATTTAGAGGCTTGGAAAAATATTTTAAGGAATTAGAATGGGAGAGAAGAGGATTTTAAGGAAATATTAAAGTTAAATAATTTTGATATATTACATATATATGTTTTTATTACATATGTATCTTTTTTGTAACAAAAATAAAGATTTTGTATGTGTTCTGCGCAGACTACTTTTAATTCCTGTAAAGAAGAAATATGAAAATTTTTAAAATGTAATATGTATTTGAGAATGCCATTATGTATTGTATATATGAGTCTCATTACTTTCTAAACAATAAAAGTTTTTCTGAGTTTTTTCCTTTATTTTCACTTTTGAAGCATTTGATAAATTCTGGATGGTAAATATAGACCACCAGGGGTCTAATATAGATAGCCTTAATATCTTTCAATTTTTATAAATCAATAGTAATCATGCTTACTAGTTCAGAACTTTGAGACAAAAAGTATAGTCTAAATAATCTCTTATGTGTGGAATATTAAATTAAGTACACTTTTGGTTCATCATATAGCGGCATATTTAGCAAAATGATTTAGCTAACTTGTGTTAAATATGTATAATTTAAACAATATATGATATTTTAAATAAATTATCATAAAAATAAAAATTTTACCTTTAAAAAATGATAAACTAAAACTGCTGGTGGAACATATTTAACATTTTTAAAGAATAATAAATAAAATAAAAAGTACGAATCGAAATCTCCAAACATAGTTAAAAAACTCGTTCCGGAAAGTTTGTAATATTATCAGTGATATATTTGAATGTGAAAAATAAAAGTTACTTAAGAGGGGAACGATAAATATTAAAAATGGCGTGTGACAGGAAGTTCTAGCAGTAAGGCTTAAGGAAATGAGGGACAGAAATGAAGGACAGATAACGTAAAATATTTCACACCATTATTTTACGATTAAATGAAATAAATGGGATATATCTTTGAGTCCGTTTATTGAAATATTTAAAGAAGTAATATAAGGTGTAATTGAAAATCTAATTTATAATTTACAACCCGTTTAGCAAACCTGTAATTTAGCAAATTCATTTAAATGAATACTTCATAATGTTCCATATTTCTAAGGTAGCTTCTTCAAAATTCGACTTCATTTTCAAACTTTTAAAATTTAATTATAAAGGTAATTCATTAAAAATATAATTTTGACTGTTCAAAGTTTCTTTTTGTTCAAAGAAAGCAAAAACTATTCAAAGTTTATGCTTGTGTACTGAAGAACTGTATTGTTTAATCATATATTGACGGTAAGTCAGCCATTCTCAAATGATTCATCCCTAATCTAAGGGGTTTATAATTACCAAATTTAAATAAATAACATTTTTATAAAAGTTTTTTTTGTTCAAATACTGCAAAGACTGTTCAAAGTTTATGCTAGAGATCTAAAGTACTGCATTGTTTAATCATATAATGACGATACGTCAGTCATTCTCAAATTATCGATCATTAATGTAAAATGATTATAATTACCAAATATAAATAAATATCATTTTTATAAAAGTTTTTTTATGTTCAAAGTTTATGCTTGAGTTCTAAAGTACTGTTTAGTTTAGTCATGTAATGACGATACGTCAGTCATTCTGAAATGATCTATCATTAATCTAAAGTGATTATAATTAACAAATATTAATACAACAAACATTTTTATAAAAGTTTTTTTTTGTTCAAAGACTGCAAAGACTGTTCAAAGTTTATGCTTGAATACTGATTGTTTAATCATATAATGACAATACGTCAGTAATTCTCAAATGATTGATCATTAATCTAAAGTTATTATTATTTCCAAAATAAGTAAATGAGTAACAGTTTTATAAAAGATTTTTTTTCAAAGACTGGAAAAACTGTTCAAAACTTATGCTTAAGTTTTAAAGTACTGTATTGTATAATTATGCAATGACGATACGTCAGTCATTCTCAAATGATCGATCAATAATCTAAAGTGATTATAATTACCAAATATAAATAAATATCATTTTTATAAAAGTTTTTTATGTTCAAAGATTGCAAAGATTGTTCAAAGTTTATGCTCGAATACTAAAGTACTGTATTGTTTAATCATAAAATGACAATACATGAGCCATTGTCAAATGATCTATCATTAATCTAAAGTGATTATAATTACCAAATATAAATAAACCAGTAAAATTTTCATAAAAGATTTTTTTGTTCAAATGCTTCAAAGACTGTTCAAAACTTATGCTTAAGTTTTAAAGTACTGTATTGTATAATTATGCAATGACGATACGTCAGTCATTCTCAAATGATCGATCAATAATCTAAATTATAAACATAATGATCTATCATTAATCTAAAGTGATTATAATTACCAAATATAAATAAATATCATTTTTATAAAAGTTTTTTATGTTCAAAGTTTATGCTTCAATAATGTACTGTATTGTTTAATCATAAAAATGACGATATGTCAGCCATTCTCAAATGGTTCATCATTAATCTAAAGGGATTATAATTACAAAATATAAATAAATAACATTTTTAAAAAAGTTTTTTTTTTGAAGACTGCAAAGACTGTTCAAAGTGTATGCTTGAATACTAAAGTACTGCATTGTTTAATTATGTAATGACGATACATCAGTCATTCCGAAATGATCTATCATTAATCTAAAGTGATTATAATTAACAAATATAAATAACTAAGTAACATTTTTATGAAAGCATACTCCTCAAATTTCACATTATAAATGTAATTAAGTGTTTCTCGTTATGTTTATTTATTGCTTCATCCATTCAAAAAAACATAAGTCTGTAAGCCTAAATACTTTTATATATAAACTGCATTTTAGGTTCACAACAATCTTTTATTCTAAAGATAAGGACCCGGACATATTTTCAGCACTTATCATCTCCTCCTAAAAGTATATTCTTCCGGCGTTTCATATTTTTACAAACATCTAACTCATATATCAGCTTGAAAATGCAATAAATTTTGCTTCTTGTGAGAAAAGATTTTGCATTAGTCTATTCGATTTTCCCATCCATCAGTCTGAGAAAAATATTAAAAGATTTGAACGCTTCAATATAGTTTTTGAGAATTGCCTGAAGACTTTTATTGATCGGATCTATTTATATACGGATGGCTATTTGTCATTTATTCATTGGTATAATCAAAAATTTCAAAGTCAGAATGATATTCAGCTAACTATATTCATTAAATCTTCAAAAAACATGATGTATGTGATAATATTTTACTTGTTTTCATTAATTCATATATATCAAAGAACGAATAAAGAGAAACCAGCATTATATTATTAAATGAAACTCAATTTAATTAAAATATTTCATAGCGTTTTATTAAAAGAAAAAAATTTTGATACACTACTTTTTAATAAAAAGTTACTAGATTTTTCATAACAGAGAATAATAAATATTAATAGAGTTATTAATGACCTTAATTCATAAGTATGAATTTCAATGCAAAAGTTACTTGTCAATTTCATATGTATATTGGAAAATTCTTAAAAATAAAATCCAATAAATTTACTCCCTTCTGATATTTTTTGGAACTAAAGCAAATCGTTTTAATTTATAATGCTTGAAAATTTCAGTTAGCACTTAGTAATTTTAACTTAACTTTAATTATGTTAATCATTTTTTTTTCTTTTTTGTGATATATATCATTTAAACATTTTAAATTACAGTTATTATAATTATAATCTTATATATTTACTGTGTAAAATATTTATGAACGGAAAAAACGTTACGATTTGTTCATTTATATATTATTCTCCTTAGGAAACAAAATATAAATGAATAAAAGCCAGTGTTTATTTAAGAAAGCACAAATCATAGAGTAAATATAAGTAATCCTATAGATTTCGCTTTAAAAATGATTTAGATAATTTTAAAAATGATTTATCCTCTTTAACCCCTTCCGGTATGATTTAATAATGAAAAACTGTGCATGAAATAACCATTTAATTTTTATTTAAAAAACTTGTTTCCTTTTACAATTCTTACATATTCTTAATTAAAATCCACTTTTTACATAGTGTTAAATAATATCAGAAACAGTAAAATTAAGAAAATATCAAAGCAAAACATTAATAAGGTATACAGATAATAGTCTTCAAGCTAGTGGTACTTTTCAAAACAAAGTGCAAAGGAATTGTTTACACCGCCAAGTAGTCTCACTTTTAATTTGATTCTTGTAACACACACGGCATTTCTTAGTAGGTTTTCTTTTATTCTGACTCATTAATTTGGCAATGACTTGTACCAAGAAATTCTAAGTAAACAATATGCAATAGTGACTTGTGATTTTCACAAGTGATAAAAGTGTTGCCAAATTCAGTACACTAGAAATTTTAAACTAAATTAATTATCATATTTAATAGTAACTTTAATCGCATGACGAGTGTAGCTCGTCATTGTGCGGTATGGAATGAAAAACTAATGACGAGCTAGACTCGTCATTTTACCGGAAGGGGTTAATATTACAAGGCTATTCCTTATCCTTATCTTCTATTGTAGCATCTACAGTATCATAAGTAATTAGGTTGTACTGTCATAAATATTGAAAGAATATTTTATTTTGAATTGCTTGTAACTTGAAGTATAATATTTCATCATTTAACAATTTATTTTCTTCATTAAATGTGTTTAATAAAACTATAAGAATGTTTCTGTTACAATTGTCTTAAAATTTTTAATCCAAACTAATGAGAAGTAAATACAGCCATAATTCATCATAATCAACAACTTATAAGAACAAACATTCATATTTAGGCTTGGAATTTTGTAAATGATTATTAATTTTGAAATTACTTGAAATCGATTACCTAATAAAAATTTAAGTGCCCATCATATACACTGTTCAAAACAATTAAAGGATATTGAGGTTGACAGTGTATCTTGCGGCTAGGGCATTGTTTAGATAATTTATACATGACTGACGAATGTGTTAGGCTGTATAAGAAATGTATTACACAAGTAAGGCTAGAAAAGAAACATATTATTGAGCATTTGGACACAAAAGAATAATCAATTGTGAACTAATCAAGAAATGGTGTTTTCTTGAAAAAGTGTGTTTTTAGTAAGGGGTATGGTTTTCCTTACGGCCAGATTGTTAAACACCTCTACGGTGAATGAGGAAAAAATGAGGCTATTAATGAAGAGGTGATGTACTCTGTTTCACATCTCAAGAAAATAATTTTCCAGTTTTTGGAGAATTTATGTAGATGGTAGGTTGTCAGGCATTAGTCTGTTGAACACGTGTGAAAAATTTTCTATTGGGTTCTTGACCAGAGAACACGTTGCAATTTCGTTAGTCTGATTTAGTGCTCAAAAGAGAAATCATTCCCCATGATGTTAACACAAAATATCCAGAAATTACCGTTCATTAACATGAATTCATTCATCTATAATTGCTGAAAAGGGAGGGATTCAATAGGCATTAGAATCTCATTTCTCTTTCAAAGACCTTTTATTTCATTTTTTGTGTTACATAGAGATCGGTGCGTCCATCAATGGAGATGCCAACATAGATCATCCCTTTCCTACCGCTGCGTACGAAATTTATTGTTGAAAAAGTATTGTTTTTAGGGCAACGTTCCCTCAAGTTACGCCTGCCACGAAGATGAACAAAAAAGGGGGTCTCACCAGCGAAAACATATTGCGCCATTTGTTTAACCCGTACCCATTTGTGTTTCTCACCTCCTGCAGGCCCAGCGAGGCATTGATAATAAAGTAACTCGTACCATTTGTCGGTAAGCATATACGACTACAGTGTGGAGACAGTTTTGAAAAGTTTGAGTCAAAATTGTGGTGATAGTACCCGATCGAATTTGTCGTTGAAAAATGTAGCATTCATATATAGGTGTCTCCGAGCGGTAGCTATAAATATAAATCTTATTTAGGCGCTGTTGCACATGTATGACCTTGCTCTGTTCTTCAGCCTGCATATCCAGTCTCGAAAAAGCAGTTACAGTTCTTGAAAATCTTACTTTGTGTAACTCCAAAGGCTTCTGCTATTTCAGCTTCTGTTTGGCCTACTTCTAACCGACCAGTAACTCATCAGTTTTGATTCAGTCAGTTAAACGATTTCTATGAGACTTTAGACTATCTTAACAACACACTGACTGAATGCCAATAATTCTTTCTACTTTGTTTTTCATTAATCTGAAAACTAAATTTAGTTCGCTAACGCTAAAATAACGTTTTTAACATAAAATTCCAAATTTTCATACTTTAAAGTTTGAAAATATCAATTTGCTTTTAAGTTTTACTTCTTTTTTTCTGAAAAAAAAATCGTTTATACCATTACTTTAAGTAAAACTTACAATAGCCTTTTATTGTTTTGAGTAGTGAATGAATACTGCAATATATCGTTTCTTGCATTTTTTCTTTAAATAGAGAGTAATTTATTTCAGAAGGGAAGCAGTTAAATAAAATTACAAAATCCGAGAATTTTCCACTCAAGCATAACTTAAAATAACACATAATTATCTGAGTTGTAATAAATAACCAATAAAAATTAACTTATATTTCCCTAAATGGTACAATAAACGGTATGATTTACTGTTTCATTAACAGAAAAGTATGCAATCATTATCTAGGAGATTTCTCGGGTTAACGTGAGTTTGTGGCAGTTTGTAGTTTTGTTTTTGAATTTACTTTTTTTATTTCTTTTTGTGCGTGGGACAGAACACTTCTGGATATCTGTAAACTGTTATACCAAGTAAAAGGTGGTAATCACTACACTGCCTATTTATTTTTCGATATTGGACACTACTCTAGCAGATTCTAATGTTAAATGACATCCTAAGTCCAAATACGATTCCCTTTTGCACCCATAACCTACCATTCACCGTGGACTATTTTTTCTTATATTTATCATTTTTCGATAATTTTATGGTTATGAATTTGATTAAAGAGAAAAAGGGATCTTTTAAAACATTAAATTTCTTCTTACAGAGTCGAGAGATGAAAACATAAACATATGTATAAATATTTAATTGGGTGTGCGTATGGTAAAGAACAAATAATTGAAAACTATTTTTTTATTGGGTATTTTCTCAATTTTTAAATTTATTTTCGACATATTTCAGTCTCCAACCTTCCACTTTTCCTTCTCTAATCATATAAGTATAGTAATTTATAGCAATAGCATGGGTTAAAAGCAGGTGAAGGGTCGAGAAGAAGAAGACTTGAAGTACTTTGAAGAAAGTTCGGAAGATAAACTGTACGAAATTGGCATTCTCAGTAACTCCCACGCTTCAGAGAATGTGCAGGAATATATTTGAGGATATTTAGTTTCTGAAATCGAGATCCAAGAAGTTGAGATTTCATCTTAGACAAAACCTAATCCCGGAAGAGATCTTTCATACCTGGATGAGGTTGATGACACCTTAGTTAGATACAAATTACTCATCATTTGTTGACGTTGATAGCTCAAGATGGTGCTCAGAGTATTCCAGATTTATATCTACTTCTAGAATATAGATTTTGGGTGGCATTGGGATTGCAAAAATATGTTGTGACGAAATGGCCTTAGAGCTGAAGAGAAATTTGGATAATGAATTGTGTGCTTACTTCTTGTCGAAAATGTGATTGTGGAAGTTAAACGAAAAACATTTGAGGTCTGCGTTAAACCATTTGCAGAAAGCTATACATTAAAATATTGAAATATGTTTAAATACATAAGGGTTTATATTACATCGAGTCTAAGGGACATCTTGGAGAAGACACTCCAAGCCCAGAAGCTAAGCATCCAAGAATCTATCTATGCAACAGGTCTTCTGTTCAGAATTAATGATTAACTGTGCCAATCTTAAAAATCTTTTATATGTATTTGTTTGCATTATCGAACACATTATATATATATATATATATATATATATATATATATATATATATATATATATATATATATATATATATATATGTGTGTGTGTGTGTGTGTGTATATGTATGTATATATATGTGTGTGTGTGAGGTCTAAAAAGGGGTTAGTTGAAAATTACGTGAGTTATAGCGATTTTAATAAAAGAACTCTTTTATAATAATAAAATAAATGAAAAAGACACAAGGTCGCATAAGCTTTTAGGATAATCCGGCCAAGCGGTGGTCTCATTAGCCCCTGTGTTGTATATATATGTATGTATATATATATATGTATATATATACGTATATACATATATATATATATATATATATATATATATATATATATTACTGCAACATACATGACTAAATAAAAATAAATCAGGAATATTATTGAATTTGGAAGAAATATATTTTTTACATAAAAGAATGGTAAAAAATAAATATTTGACTCATAACATATTTTCGCAAACTGCAAAAAAATTATAAATATGTCTTAAACATATGATTTCCCTAAATCCGATATAAATGCTTTAATGTAAATCTCTCCATGCTGATGCATATTAACAACAAGTTCTAAAACGCTGTTTTTAAAAACAAAAATCCCGCTTGGATATTTTAAAGATTTACATTTTCCTCGAATATAAATATCACCTATTACAGAAGTAAAGGTTTCATGTAAAATTCTTCGAGACTTATGTAACCTATTCACCCTGATTCTGCAGAGAAGAAAAATGGACGATGTTACGGAATTTATGTGCACTTAAATGAGTGGCATATTTCTGAAACATATCCGTACAAAGAGCAAATTTATAAAGATGAAACGAACAGAAATGTTTCCCTCACATAAAAATGTCTTTCTTTTAAGACGCATTGGAAGTTTTGAAGTATTAATCTTCTCGTCTGTTTTGTAGATATAGAAATGCATTCATATACGGTATTGTACTTATACCTCTAGTTATGGTTCAGTGGATTTTTCTTGTATGTCTAGAGTTGTCAACTTCATTACATTCACAATCCGCAAGTTTGCTTTGTACATACTGGAAAATTATATGTTTTCTTTGAATACAGTGGGTGATCGTCAATGATTTCGCTCTCAAGCGTAATTCCAATCTATCTGTACAGTCAATATTACAAACCATATATTAATTATATAATATAGTGCTTGGCGAATATGGAACAAAGATATTTAATTTTTAATGACAAATAATACAAATGTTGATTTACAGAAAACTCGAAAATTTTATTACATCATATAGAGAATTTTTCATACATTCTTAAACACTCCAGTGGATGGAAGATTTCCACTTTTTAATGTAATGAGATTTTAAAGTATTTATTACTGTACAACAATATCACAATAGATAAAAATCTGATACGAACACCACAAGCCTTCCTTAAACGCCTCTTAAATTAAGAACATTTTTTATTTGAATGCATGATTGAGTAAGAATCCGGACTTAAGCTTTTCTAAGATCCAGCACCAAATGACCCGAACCTAATATATGAATCGGAAGCTCCATGGAATAACTTTTTTTTTTAATTTGCAAAATTTTAAAGTTTGGATATCAATGAGTGAACGTGTGCCCTGCAGTGCACCTTATCTGCGCAACTCGCAGTTATTTAAGAGTAGAAATTTCGATTCCAGGTCATAAATTCTTTGCGAATTTCTTTTCGTGTACTCACGTACACAGTAACTATGCCTCACATATAGGTGCGAGAACGATATGAGCAGATGACAGCATTTGAAATAGAACGTGTATTTGGGCTCAAAGAAGCCAGTTGGTCTAATCGTCATATCGCTAGACATTTGGGCAGAACCTATGCCACTATTAGACGATGTTGGTCCGAGTGGGTGAACCGTGGACGTACACAGAGTCAAGAAGGAAGCGGTTGACTTAGAGAAAACACAGAATTTTGTATAGCTTTATCACTTGAATAAATCTTCCAATTTTTCTCAAATTGTATTCATTTATTTTTCGTTACACTATCGTCAGATTTTCTGCCAATTTTAATAACTCTTTGATGTGTCTCTTCTTCCTAAGATTGTATATTTGAATATTATGATTACAAAAAATTACTTTTTGATAAAATTCTTCATGAGAATCTTTTATGAATATAAAGAATTAATTTACCTTTAACAGATCCATTGAAAAGGGTTATAGAGAAAAATAAATATTTCCTCTGAGATGGTGAACAGGTAATATTAATATTACCATAAATATCATTTAACAATTCCTTGTTAAAACACGAATATTTACTTTCTGTTTGACTAACTTGTAGTAACTAACCTAATAAACATTAGAGGAGTTAATGGGACACTGAAAATAGTCGTTTTTATACTAATCATAGGTTAAAATAAACGTTATATTATTTTTACTTCAAAATCTTTCAGTTGATTTTTTTTTCAATTTTACTTTACAACTTCTAAATTTTAGTCCAAAATTTTAGGCATAATCTCTACTTAGAAACCTTTATAGAAAAAAATTAATATTTAAAAACAATTTTAACAATTTCAGTTTTTATTAAACATCAATTATTCACTTAAATGTAAGCCGAAAAATCATTAAGGGATTATAAAGACCGTTTCTTTTTCTTTCGTATGACAAATTTAAAAAATATATTGTTATTCAATTTAAATAAGGGATATTGTAAAATAATAATGATAATACCAGTAAAATATTTTTTTTTCTTTCTAAGATTCATTGGCAGTTTAATGGATCCATAAATAACATTTTACTCTTTTTTGTTAAAAAAAATGAATCTTTTTATTTTTATTTGGCAAGTTTGCAGGAAGAAGTACTCTCATAAATTATAGAAAAGTTAATTTAACCAACAATATATCACACATTCCAAGACTTAAGTACTTTTTTAAAGAAAGATCTTATAATGAAGCAATTTCATATTATTTAATTTAAAATAATTCTTAAGTTTTTTAAAATCGTATAAAAAAGTTATGAACTGTTAGTTAATGTGAAGTTTTAGCAGTTCGTCATTTGTGTCCCTGAAAGTTTTCCTTTCTCGGTCTGTTATACATTCAGCCTGAATATCTAGTAAAATCCTATAATTTCTGGTGTATTAAACATTGTTTTTAATTTACTGTTTCCTTAACGGGAGTTACCACTTTTAAGCGACAGGAAAATGAATGTTTTGAGACTTAGTTTCAAACCTTTCTAAATAAAGAAATTTTAAATCACTTTTCATTAAAATGTTACAGATGATTTTTTAATGGTTGTTGAATGTAAACACAAATTTTCTTAATTATTAGAAAATTACAAATTCATTTTTTTATATAGGATATTTATGACTTTTTTCAATAACGAACATTTTACGCTTAACTACTGCGAGCGCACTTACATAATAAAATCTTGATGTACAAACATAATTTTTATATTTTTATAATTTTAATACATTAGGGATAAATCTACACCTAAATTATTTATAAAATATCTAAAACAAAATTTAGTTGAAGAACCAAACTTTAAAAGTAAACAAAAACTGATGCTTAATATCATTTATAAACCTTACAGAAAAAATAAATTTTAGCAATACTTAAAAATTTATGTGCATTTTATTCATATCAATATTATGTACTTTCAGTTTTTCTATCACAAAAAAAGAAAAGGTCTTTGTATTCTTTTGCTTTATGGTTTTTAAACTACATTTTATTTTGTGCCTGTATTTAAGTATTATCTGTAAATTGAAGACCTCTATATAAATATAAAGCTATTTACAAAGTTTATAAAGGGTATTTTTCAGTTTGGTAAGTGTATTGGAAATTATCCGCTTTGTGCAAAGAAATGTGATTTATTTTAACACTATAAATAAAAGATCAGCATTAAATAATATATTACATATTATAAGTTGCATTCTTTATTAAAATGTATAAAAACTTGTGTAGGGCAAAAAATATTTTAACAAAAAGAGCTTACTTTTGGTGTATGGTAGAAAAAAAGACTTTTAAGTGGTTTTAATTATTGAGAGTGACACAACTTTCATATACGAGATTTAATAACTTAATCTATTTGCATGTATATTTAATGTAATTTGAGATCCAAATAATTACTTCATGATATAAACAATTTAAGCCTCCTTCATATTTTTCAAATAAAATATTCCTACTTTTACACGTTATAGTTTTTGTAACTCATGTTTATAGGCATTAGTCACGTATTTATGTCAGTCCTATTCTGCTGGTTTGTCACGCTCTTGCTTCCAGCAAACGTTTCCTTATCACGAAATTATTCATAATCTGGAAAATTCATGTTTGCTGCGATGAGTTGTTCCCGTGATCTAAAATGCTAAACAAGTGTGAAAATGTCACTCTAAGATGTAATCAGTTACACTTGGAATAAAATTTTCTACTATAATGTTACAATCCTACCGTTTTTATGTAATACTTAAGAAAATATCGAATGAAATTTCAATTTTAAGTGTCTGATGATATTAAATACTAACTATTTAATTTGAAATAGAGCAAACAATCTACATTAAAAAAATACACATTTTTGGTTCGAAAATAGGAAATTGAACAGAAAATAATTAATACATGAAATGACCTTTAATTCTTTTATGCAGTTTGAGAATCTGGTCAGATTCGTGAATGTGGAGTAATAGCTGAATATTTGGGAAACTTCTTTGTGACAAAGAGTTACAGTTCAACAACGCCAGAGCAAAACTGAACCATAGGCGAATGCAAAGTGCGTGATCCTCCTTCGACCCCATTAGTCAAGACTGGTTGCTAACAGCGGAGCATCCATCTTCGGCCAAGGCAAAGCTGTACAACGAACCTTTTCGAGAGATCTGCGGGTCTACACTAGGTCGAAGATATGCAAAACATGACGTCTTGGTGTAAAAAAAAGAAATGGTGTAAAAACTGTTGCAGATAAATTAAGCTCCACACTCTTTCCTTGCTCTCTCTTCGAGGGGGCCTGCAGATCTCTCGAAAAATTTCGTTGGACAGCGTTACTTGGCCGTAGATGGCTGCTCCATGGTTAGCAACCCCTCTTGACCAATGGGGTCGAAGCAGGGTTACTCACTTCCCTTTCGCCTCTAGGTCAGTTTTGCGCTGTCGTTGTTGAACTGTAACTCTTTGTTACATTAATTAGTATTTTTATTTCCTATTTACATCCTTATTTGTATTCAAAATAAACAAAATTCAGCAGGATAAATTAGTAATTTTTCAATTTTTTATTGTCTTACGAGTACTCCACTTATACATGCTTCTGGCCTAGACGCTCTATCGGTCTCCCCTGAACACTCTTAATGTTATTTGCTCCAATGCCTAGTAAGATGTACATCTCTAACAGCAAATCAGAACTACTGGGAGTCTGGTTTCATCCCCATTGTTATTGGTACTGTTAATGAACGTTGTGTATGTTAAACGGATAACGAATAGTTGATGGGTGTTCAAATGAATTATATAATATATCAGATGATACAGCAGTAAACTCCTTGCTTTAAAGTTTTTCAAAGATGGTGCAATTCAACACAATTTAAAAATTAATATAATTCTTTAACATTTTAGAATTATCATTTGAAAAAGTTCTTTCAAAGCGTTAATTCTAGGATTTAATGAAGAGGTAGTTCATGAAATTTATATATTCATTTAGAAAACTGTCCTTGTAGAAGTTCAAATTTGAAAAAATATACAAAGATTCATTCATTTTCGAAATGTATGTGTGATGTTCCCTATAAGGATCACATAACATTTTCCGATTGTGCAGAACTATTTCATAAATTATTCAAAGATTCATTCATTTTCGATACGTATGTGTGATGTTCCCTATAAAGATCACATAACATTTTCCGATTGTGCAGAACTATTTCATAAATTATTCAAAGATTCATTCATTTTCGATACGTATGTGTGATGTTCCCTATAAAGATCACATAACATTTTCAGATTGTGCTGAAATATTTCATAAATTATACAAATATTCATTCATTTTCGAAACGTATGTGTGATGTTCCCTGTAAGGATTACATAACATTTTTGGATTGCGTAGAAATATTTCATATATAAGTGGTTAATTTTACATTTTACATTTATATTTACATATACTTTTGTGCATATTATATATAAGTATATTCATATAAATTTTTGTAAAAGGAAGAATGTTTTATAGTAGCATTTTGGAGTTTTCCTTGTTCCTAGTACTTTGGAGACATTTTGTATTAGAAATGCAACTGACTAACACACAAAAGCAATATAGGAGAATAGGATAGGATAAGACAAAGGGTAATACAAAAGGAGTAATGTAAGTATAAAAAGTTTTTTTAATATTATCATATATGACATAACAATAAACTAAGAAAATAGAATTTTAAATAAATCTTCAAATTACTAAAAGTTAGTGTCCTTGGTCTAATAATCAAGAAGATTAAAGACAAACAAAACAAATGTGTATGGTTATCTCAAACTAAAGTAGAAATATATTTTTCTCGCCGTATGCGTCAAAATCTTACATGTTTTAAAGTATAAACGTTACTAACCACTCTGAAGAATTATTTTCATTACATGCATTTATTCTTTTTTCTCTCGGGGATTTTGTAGTACTCAGAGTTAATTTGTGCGTCACATAAAACAGAAAAAAAAATTTTAAATTACTTAAAAGACAAAATACTTAAATAACTTTAAATGTCTAAAAAGGAAGTTAATTGCTCTAAAGTGAAAAACAAATAGCAATGTTTTCTTCCCTTCAATTTATCATTTTATGCTTTATTACTGTTATACAGGCTATATATCTCCCATTTCATAAACAATGATTTTATTTAAGGAAATTTTAAAGTGTATGAAGTACGATAATGAAGATAGAATCATTATAGCATGGTATACATCGTAAACTTTAATACATATTTTAATTTCCGTTTATGCCCTAAATGTTAACAAGAATTTTAAAAACATTTGAAAAACAAAAAAGATATATATGATTTATCATAATATAAAAAGGTTTCAAACACTTATCTAATATTTCACACGAAATATGTTTAAGAGGAAAACCTTGTATGATATCTCCAAAATATCTAATTCCATACATACATTTCTCCCAAAAAATTCTTAGATATATTGCGCGAACTTAATTAGATATTCCAGTCCTGGTGTAACAAAAGTATTATTTTAACCAGTTTAAAATATGTGATTAAACCTCCGAAATATTTCTACGGAAGTGTTCTTTAGACTTAGATAAATATAAGTTTGAAATCATTTTTTCCTAACATTACCATGCCCCAAGGAGAACTGCTTTAAAATTCTCGGAGTTTACTTACACTATGAATATATAAATGCTAAACTTAAGGTACAAAGAAATTCAGCGCGTGAGTTAAATTATAAATATGATGTTGTTTTCAAGCTCTCTTGTAACGCATAGCGCGTTATTTCGATAAAGTAATTTCAGGTTTCATGCACTAAATACAAATTACACTTATAAAAATTTAAAAATATTCTTTTAATAGAAACATAAAAAATGTACATTTTTTAATATTACATGATAAATAATATTTTATTTAATGCGCATAGAGAATATAGAATAAAAATTTAAAATAATACTAGTAATTCTAAAATTAGTCATAATATTATATGTAGGAAGAATAGTACTTGTATATAGTATGAAAAAGAATACATCAAATAAAGTCTTTAAGATTTAGTAATTTTTAATTTATCATGGAAATACTTATCGTTATTTGTATTTTATTATTAAAATCACATTTATGTTTTTCCCAATTGTTCAATTTTTCTACCTAAATTTTCGTATAAAAACAATTTATTATAAATTTATAAAATGTTTGAATAAAAATAGTGCGTTATTTCGATAAAGTAATTTCAAGTTTCATGCACTAAATACAAATTACACTTATAAAAAATTTAAAAATATTCTTTTAATAGAAACATAAAAAATATACATTTTTTCATATCACA
>CM063506.1:8791600-8811600 GCA_032207245.1 Pardosa pseudoannulata
CTAATTAGAGATGTATACATATAGGCCCTGCCGAATGGTTTAGTAACCGATGGAAGATAACGATGCGGTAGCTTCGCATAAAAGTTCTCGGTAGTAATTATGTAGACAGTACACTCAAGTAAACGATGGTGTTTGAAGTAGCAATTGGTATCTTCGAAGAAGATAAAACAAAGTCCGATTTCCTAAGAGGAATACACGTTCAATTCTGAAGAAGATCGAATTAAAAGAAAACCCAAGTCACAGGGTATCGTTATCAATCTCAGAAAGAGATAAATACCAAGGTGGGATTTTGTTAAGAGAAACTCTCCGATGGAGAGAGTGGTCAAGACGACCTCCGAGTTAGCTGGTTGCTAATTCCCAAAAAAGTAATCTCAAGTTGGGATTATTGCTAAGGAAACTCCCCGTTAGAGAGACTGGTCAAGGCAACCTCCGAATTAGAGGGTTTCTAGCTAACTACTTCTTTAAAATAATCTCCTCTAGTCTCTTTTTAGGGGAGGGGGGCCTCTAAAAGACGGGGTATCACCTACAATTTCACCATTGGATCATCTGGCGATGATCTCACCTTTAACCAACTGGATTAGTCTGGGCTAGAAAATCACCGGCCGCAAACCCGGGAGTCTCTGAAATTTAGTGTCTGCGAAGATCCAATGTCGCGGCTTTCACTTGTGGTTCCTATGATCATCTTTCTTGCTGTCAGTCTGGGCGCCCGGTTGTCTGGTATGTTGTTTAGCTACTGTAGGACACAAAAGTCTAGACATCGTGGTGACGGGGAAACCAACACCTTTGTCTCCACATAAGCGCAGTCCGTTTCTCAATCTCTTTTGAGAACCAAAGTCTTTGATGTAGCCGTTTCTCACTCTTAGCGCTTAGAATCATCATTAATACAATCAACTGATCTTAGTTTTTGCCTCATTTTATGTCTGGTACCGATCGGTTTGAACTTGAAAATCTCAGTGTTAAAAAGGAGTGGTCCTTTCTGCAGATGTAAATAGCAAATTTAAAGTGGTTCATTTTAATGCAGTTGATAATACCTGCCTCTTCGTACAACATACACAGCTCGTTAGTCATCTTTGTCCCTCAGATAGCTATTAACTAGCTATCTTGCTTTTCCTGCTTTTCTCATAAGTATTATCACTTCCCAGGTTTCTGAACAGAAAGTGGGTAAGGGTCAAATAATTGTTTTATGGAACATAATTTTTGCTTTCTATTTTAATAATATTAATTACATAATTTTTTATTCCATTAAGATAACGTTTAGCAGTAACAGTGCATCGTTTTATCTCGGTATCCAATTTGGTCACACAGTTCGCATCTGAGCCAAGATATGTGATATGATTGTAACAATAAGTTACATTTGGTTCAGCTTTTTTTACCCCTTCTTGTGAGTCATCGTCAATGACATACAGTACAGTACCGGTTTGAACTAAAAAGAAACTTCAGACTTTTCCCAACCAATAGAAGGGTCCGGTTTTCGCGATTCAGACCCCTCCGTTCTTGAGTGGACCCTGTTTTTCTCCGGGGGCAGTCTGACTTTTTAGAGGACAATGTTGTTACCAGAGAAGAGAAGAAGTTGAACGCTGCTGGCATCCTCGGCTTGAGGGATAAACATTTTCGGAGAGACAGGAGAAAGAGGAAAATCTTTGTTTTTTAGGGCCAAAGTCAACTTGAGAGCAGTCTTCGATATCTACAAATGATAAGTTGATTCCTGTTGCATTCCTTAGTCATTTAAGCGTATAAAATTATTTAATCAAGACATATTTATAATATGTTTTTCTAATGAGATTTATTTTATTCTTTCTCAAACACTAAGCCAACGTAACATTATTTTTACAATTATCAACAAGATGTAATATGTGATTTTCAATTTCTTTAAAATTTAGATTTACCGATATCTTGAACACAAGCATATATTTTGTTTTTTCTTCCGTTAACACATACGTAAAGTTTTGCTGCTGATCTTTCAATAGCAGTAAATACTTCTATAAAGTTTTTTCTAGATCGGACATCAATTACACAGTCATCAACTGAGGGTAGGACTAAATTGGTGATATTTATGCATTAAGGGTCATTAAAAATAATTTTCTTCTACATGTCACTCTTAGCTCTTTAGAATCATCATGAATACAATCAACTGATCTTAGTTTTTGCCTCACTTTATGTCTGGTATCGATCGGTTTGAACTTGAAGACTATCAGTGTTCAAAAGAAATGGTCCATTCTGCAGATGTAAATAGCAAATTTAAAGCGGTTCATTTTAATGCAGTTGATAATACCTGCCTCTTCGTACAACTTACACAGCTCGTTATTCATCTTTGTCCCGAATATAACTGCTTACTAGCTATCTTGCGTTACATGCTTTTCTCATATGTTTTTGTCACTTCCCAGGCTTCTGAACAGAAAGTATGTCTGGGTCAAATAATGGTTTTATAGAACATAATTTTTGCTTTATTTATTACTAATATTAGTTACATAAATTTTTTAAATCCATTAAGATGACATTTAGCAGTAGCAGTGCTTCGTTTTATCTCGGTATCCAATTTGGTAAGACATTTGAACCAAGATGTGTGATATTATTGTAACAATAAATTACATTCAGTTCAGCTTTTTTTACCCTTCTCGTGAACCATCGTCAATGACATACAGTACAAGACCGGTTTGAACTAAAAGAAACTTCAGACTTCTTCCAACCAATAGTTGGGCCAGTTGGGTTGCCGCGATTCTGACCTGTCGGTTCTGAGTGGACACCTGTTTTTTCTCTACCAGCCAGATTTTTTTAGAGGACAAGGTTGTGACCAGGGGAGAGTAGAAGGTTAAAGCTTCTGGCATACGTGGCTTGAAGGATAAACATTTTTTGGAGCGACATGAAAAAGAGGAAAATGATCGCCATGTTGTTTTTTAGAGCAGAAACCGACTTGAGAGTCTTCGATATCTACAAATGATAAGTTTGATTCCAGTTTTATTCCTTAGGCATTTATTTAATTGTATAAAATTATTTTATCAAGACATATTTGTTCATGTTTTTTTAATGAGTTGTATTTTCTTCTTTCTCAAACCTAGGACAACGTAACAATATTTTTACAATTATCAACAAGTTGAAATATGTAATTTTCAATTTCTTTAAAATTCATATTTACCGATATCTTGCACACAAACATATATTTGGTTTTTCTTCTGTTAACCCATTCATAATGTTTTGCTGCTGATCTTTCAATAGCAGTAAATACTTCTATAAAAGATTTTTTTAGATCGGACATCAATAACACATTCATCATTTTAAGACCTAAATTGGTGATATTTATGTATTAAAAGACATTAAAAAAATTTTCTTTTGCATGGCATGCCTAAAGTCTACTAGACATTTTTAATATATTAAGAAATTATTTGTCATTACATATCTGCTCTAATATTATAGAAAATGATTAAAAAAATATATCAAAACTCTTTTACAACGTAATTAATAGACGAATTTTCCATACATCTTAAAAATAATTTTTATTTATCTACATATTCACTGACCGTTGAAGATGAATATATAACTTTTAAGATCCAAAAGATATGAATCTTCATAATTTTTCACTCCTGCATCGTTTAACCTCTATATATTAGCAATGATTCTTATCTTCATACCAAAGTATGTGGACTTAAAAATTTCAGACAATCACATATTTCTTCGTATTCAGTTAGATCAAGATTTGGAACGTTATCAAAATGTATTCATTTATTTTCTTCATATTTTTCCCAAACAGCTAAAAAAATGTTTCCTGTCTCTGAATGCATTTATCATGTTAGGGTTAACAAATCACTTTGTGTTTAATCCATCACGTTAAATTCTTTTCATTTCGTTATTAATCAAATAACTGTGAAAGAATTCAAACATGCGAATAATTTCTTAAAGATATTAGGTGTGATTTACGAATTCTCAACCAGACTGTCATCTATCATTCCTGACATTCATAATCACGTTTGATGCTAGGAAAAAACATCCTTATGACATGAATAGAGTTTTTTTTCCACTGTTAATGCATACAGTTTGTTGCATTTATCAAGAGAAAATTGATTATTTTTGCCTATATTTAATTGCACCGGAAGAATCACAATTTTCTTATATCATCTGAAGCTACTTAATAATGAAGCAATTTTGAATATTTTGCATTCATTGTTAGTTCTGTCAATGGTAAGCTATGTTACTGTTGTTATATGTATTAAACATATCCTTTCATGTTTTAATTTTTGCATCTAGCTGTTTCGCACCCAACCTTTGGACTGGGTAGCAAATATTTTGCTAATAATGGTTTAGAACTATTTTAATAGACAAAAGTTTTTACAGAAATGTTGAATAATTCTTCCATGATGCAGATTGTTGACGAATATGATAGTTTTTGAAAAATAGAAAATCCGAATTATGAAAATGTACATGCCCAGTATTGGCCCCAAAAATGATGAATAAATCTCCCATGATGCAGATTATTGACGAATATGATAGTTTTTGAAAAATAGAAAATCCGAATTATGAAAATGTACATGCCCAGTATTGGCCCCAAAAATGATGAATAAATCTCCCATGATGCAGATTATTGACGAATATGATAGTTTTGAAAAACGGAAAATCCAAATTATGATAATGTACATGCCCAGTATTGGCCGAAAAAATTTTGAATAAATCTTCCATAATGTAGATTGTTGACGAATATGATAGTTTTTGAAAAATAGAAAATCCGAATTATGAAAATGTACATGCCCAGTATTGGCCCCAAAAATGATGAATAAATCTCCCATGATGCAGATTATTGACGAATATGATAGTTTTGAAAAACGGAAAATCCAAATTATGATAATGTACATGCCCAGTATTGGCCGAAAAAATTTTGAATAAATCTTCCATAATGTAGATTGTTGACGAATATGATAGTTTTTCAAAAACAGAAAATCCAAATTATGAAAATGCACGTGCACAGTATTGGCCGGGAAAAGCAACGCAATTCTGCCAAATTCCACAACTTTTCCTATGACATTTTAGTTTTTTTTTTTTTTTTTTTTTTAAATTTTGACATAGTATTAATAATTTTGCTTGTACTATCTTTATAGTAAAGATTTATTTCAAATACATTTTTATTCCTTGAAATTCATATTTCATAAACGTTTTCATCACGTGGTTATAAGTTTAATTAATTATTACATTTTATTTATTTATTACCCGATTTTACCGTTCCTTCCTTTAGTTTATAGAAGAGAAAATTTATGTTATGATTTAATTAATTGATTATTATTTAAAATATTATTATAATTAATATACGCATCATAATTTATGTATAGTAATATATATATATTAATATATTAATTATGATATTATTATTATAAATTATTACTATTTACACTTTAGGTCATAGAACGGTTAGATTGCTTAAATTTTGTGATTTATTTAATTTATTTTATTTTTTACAATGTACTGGAGAACCAAGAAATGGTTAAAATTGATTAGTTTACTTTTTAAAGCTTATTTTCTCATTTTATCACATAGACTTAAACTACATAAAACATTTGAAATCTTAGTAACTTTACGTCATAGAACAGTTCGATTGCTTAAAATTTGTGAAGTTATTAAATGCTTGAATCGAATTTCGATTATTTCTTGAAAAGCATCAAAAAGTACTGTGTTACACTCGAATTTTACTTGCATATATTGTCATACCGTGTGATTTGGTTTGGAGCGCTACAGTCTATTTTTTGCAACAACGAGGGTTAATGAGACCGGGACCTATTGCTTAAAGCCGATCCCTTACGGTTACGAACATCCATGCCCCAATGGGATTCGAACCCATGAACTCCGGTTCCGAAGGGCAGCCCCTTAACCATTCGGCCATACCACATGATAGATTGGGTGTAAGAAGTTTTAATCTGAAGTTTAACATTTAACTATATTAAAAAATTACTTGTCGAAAATTTGGAAACGACAGACTAGATGAATTTATAAAAACAAAACACACATAAAAGGTAATTTTTTTATGTATAGAGATAATATCTAGAGATTTAACGATGAAGACGTAGGATAAGTTCGCATTGACTGGTTTTGCCATTTTGACGCATTGACTGGTTTTGCAATGTTTTAATTTTTGAGATTAAATGATTTTCATAGACAGAAAAATCTGCAAATGCTTATAATAACTTAAACGTAAAATGCGCTTAAAACAATCAGTCTATTTTCTTATCTTTAAGTTCACTTTAACCCTCTTATTCATTTGTCAATACTTATCAAAACATAAGCATTGCCCTATGAAATTTTAGAGTTAGGAATTGTTTTCATCATTTATTCAAGGAGACCTATTTGTGGACAGATAATAGCTGGCATGCAGCATAATAGATGGATATTACATTAAAAATATTTTTAAATATTCGTTGGAATTATTTTCACCATTTATTTACGGAGACCTATTTGTGGATAGATAATATTTGGTATGTAGCACAATAGATGGATATTACATTAAAAATATTTTTAAATATTCTTAGGAATTATTTTCACCATTTAATCACGGAGACCTATTTATATACAGATAATTGCTGGCATGCAGCACAATAGATGGATATAACATTAAAAATATTTTTAAATATTCTTTGTGTAAAATTAATTCTTGTCTGATTAATATATTATGTAACATAAATAAAGCATTTGTTTTAATATTCAGTGAAGAAACTGTAAAAAATATTAACCATTATGATAACAACAAAATTAAATATGTAATTAGGATATTTATATATAACCAAAACGAAATTTAGCCCAGAATGATTGCCTAGCTGAAATATGTAAAATCATAGCTAAGATTATGTATATTTAAGATCTTTCTAAAATTCTAGCTGTTATACACATCTGATCTACACTAAAAATTGATTTCTGTTATCTTACCTGAAAAAAAAGTCTTTTACGATTCGATGGGTGTAAACAATTTTAAAGCAAATTAATATTTTTACACATATCAATAGGTTTACATTTTGTAGTGAAATATATTAGACGAACTTAGTGTCTTATTTTGCAGCCTGTTTATAGTAAATAATAAAAATCCTCATTTTTTTTCAATTCCTGAAACGTTTAAAAACCATCAGATGTTCCCATTCAAAATCAAGTGGTTTATTTATGCCTTAAAATTTCCAAACTTTTAAGTTTCTAAAAGTGCATCTCAATATTCTATTACGACGTGATTACAGAACGAAATATTGAATTAAAGTTTCAATATTTACTGTCTATTCTATACAATGTTTAGAAATAATAAAGGTAGAGTAACTAATTTATCATTTGGTCTTGTATAGGAAAAATAATCATATAAAGTTATATTACTACTATGTTTAGTTTGGTTGGAAGAGCTACGGTCTACTGTTTTGCACACGAGGGCTAATGTGATCGGGACCTACAGTTTAAAGCCGATTCTAAACGGCTACAAACGTCCATCCCAGCAGCGGGAAACGAACCCGCGCACTCTGGTTCAGAAAAGCAGCGCTCTACCATTCGGCCATCGTTCGGCTTACTACTATGTAGAGGTAATACATAAAGAAATACGATCAAAAGGAATAAATTAATATCACCGCTTACGCTGATATACGATTGTGAAAAAAAATACAAAAGTTTGGTTTTGCAATGCTTGAAATCAAAGAAATTATTCCCTAAAATCGATTTAAAAGAGGATAATAAATAAAAAGAAAGGTGACTTTAAAGAAAAAAAAGATAATTAAAAGTTTTGAATGGTGTAATAAAAAACACTGTACTGAATCTTATGCATGTAGCTCTAATAGTTGATACGCATTTATGATTACAAACGTCACAAAACTTTTATTTATTTATCTGTATAGATAAACGGCATTAATTATATTATGATAACGAGTAATTGAATAAAAGATTTATATATTTAGTGTAATATAATCCAAAAATTAATTTGAATTTACACAAAATATAACTTTTATTTGGTATTATTAGTTAAACAAACCGTAGGCTGAACTCAAAGAGGAGTATAGATTTACAATCAGTAAACTGTTTAGTATTGATATTTAAAGACGACAGGTAATCTATGTATTTTTGTTATTTTATTTCAGTATTATTTGAAAACATTTCATCTCTGTAAAAATATTGGTTCATGAATCATTGACTTCAAACAAACTTATTTCCCCTTCTACTATCAAATATTAAACTAAATATTTTGCACAAAACTGTATGAACATATTTAAAACTAAATATTTGAAAATGTGTAATATTTCAACATATCTTGCTGACAGAAAGTCGGGAATAAATGCAAACAGCATCTTATCAAGTCTCCTGGAGATATTTTAATGAGAAAGTCCTTGATAAGTCTTCGTCTGGAATGAACTGGTGTTGAAAAGATAAACATGAAATAATTTCAGCTACAGTATTTGAGATAGATATTTCGTAGCAAATGGAAAACTTTATCCGTTATTCTCGTCTGCAGTAGAAGTCATGATTTAAAGAAAATTATTCATTCTGACATGAGATTGGACTCTTAAACTTGAGAAACAGTTTACGAACGTATGTTTCTACCAAAAGTATTACATTATGCATCGGACCATGTATTTGTGTTACATTATTTTAATAGGATACTGTTTTAATGGATATCGAACTGTTTAAAAAAAGCTTTATGTAGTTATCAAAAATTGCTTCTTTAAAAAATTGTATAAATGAATTTTCTTAGTTATTAAATGCTTTTCAGTTCTTTCGTAATTGAGTAATTTGCATTTAATATTCAATGTAAAAATAAATAGATTATTTTTTTATAGGAATTTGATTTTGAAATAAACTAATAGCTTTTTTAAATAGGGAAACAGGTGAAAAATCCGGTCTTGTGCTAGCATAAATATGTTTGTATACGTGCTCCATACATATACATATATATACACACACAAACATACATACAGTCTGTTCCATAAGAGTGAGTCGTCTATTACTCTAAAAATACAAACGAATTAGTTAAAAATACATTTGTACTATGTAGTATACACATTAAACTGAAATGCATTTCACCTAATAAGTTTTCCAGTCCCTATTATTATCGATTATTGCTTTGCAGCATCGAGTCATACTTTCGACAATTTTTCGGTAATTTCAAAGGTAGAGGCCTCTAAATATCTTGTACTCGGCGACCTACAGCTTTATATTAGCTGCTTTATATTGTATACACATTTTCCTCTGAGTTTCATCTTCATGGAAGACCACACGTTTTCAATTGGATTGGCGTCAAGCGACTAAGAGGGCCAATTCATTGTGGTGATGTCATTTTCAAGCTTCCGCTCGGTACACACACGACTTCAATTGTTGATTTAAACACAGCAAAAAAATCGAATAAAGAATATAACCATAAAGCATTCTTCTCTAATGTTTGAATAACACGGGCAATTAATCCGGTATCTGCGCGCTGTCTATTGAACAAGTTATGAGCGACACGCTCTTATGGACCTGACTGTATATTATATAATGGTGTTTTAGACCCACCACAAATGAAACATCGTATCGTACAGTTACCGGGCAGTAAAGGCACAGAAAAAAACCCTCAAAATCTGATATTAAATAATGCAATTACCTTTATCTTACGTAGTAACATCACAATAGCAAGCACACATGGTTATAATTCTTTACTAAACAGGCTACATTAATTATGGGCACAAAATCCCTGTATTATTACCGGCGTTTTTAGCGTATATTTATAACTAAAATCCCGTACGTTAATTTTATATATATTAAGTACGTTTTTTATACATATATAAATATTTTTAAGAATTTCTAAATTTACATTTACATTTCTAACTAAACGTCTATCTATAACATATCAGTAATACTAACATAATATAAGGTCTGTTTTTATCCGTAATTGACCAAAACTATGGTAATACTTTAAGGAACAGATACGTACATGTCCATCGATTAATTTAAAGCAATATATATAAATAAGTGTTAAACATAAATCTTAATAAATTATAAGCATATTTAAAACATTTTAGTTTAGTATAATTCATACATAAAATGCGTAATTTTGTTGTTGATGTTGTTGTTACCCACACCTGTGTTGTCGGAAAGCCAACACCAGTTCCAGGAAATCCCCTCTCAATACGCTACTGGTCTATGGGTAAGGGATATAGCTTCACTTTGAACGGGGAATAACGAGAGCTAAGACTGATTTAACCTCAAGAATGGGTCCTCCTTATTTAGAAGCAGGGATGAAGCAGAAGGCCCTCTAGCTTGGCCTGCTCCACAGGAGTTATCTTTGAGAATGTGGAACGAATTGTGACCACGATCGTATGCTACATGCTCCAGTCAACAGTAATAAACACTGCGGATCTTAGACTGGTTCGAACTCAAACCCTTTAACCCTCTTGTTGCTTTTGCCATCTAAGCTGCCGTGGATCATGTTTAGCGGTGATCTGTGTAAAAATGATTGTGTGTAAAAGGTGAAACCTACAGATATAAAACTGATGTATATGCTTAAAGCTCGAAGAATCGTAAAAATTATCATGCTAATAATCAAGTGATGCAGAAGGACCTAGAGCTCATTAATGATATCCCTTCTGATGCCTTAGTTACCTCCGCAGCTGGCAGCAAGTTTTATGATGTTAGAGCTGGGTGTGGTATCTCTTTCAGGAACTCCAAAGAGATAATAAATATTTTTTTTTCCTAAGCCGTGATTACTGTTCAGTTTTCAGTCATAATTTATTGCTATCGAAAAGACCCTCGACTAAGTCTTTACTACAGTTAAAAGAAATATTTAGGTTCGTACTAATAAGGAAAATGCTATCCAATATAGGAACAAATTGACTGAAGACATGAAAAATCTCACCAGGATATCCCAGTACTTCTTTCTGAGGAAATCGATATGCCGCCTCCAAAGGATTCCTTCGAATGCTGGGATGTTCGGTAATGATATTGCAAGTGCACTTACATGAAACAATTTTGATCTTCTATCACCAACTCTGGAGAAATAGTTCCTCTCCAAATACTTGCCGCACGATGGCCTAGTGGTAGACTGGTGATTTTCAGTACCACAGTTCGGGTGTGTCAATACTACTGTTGGCATGTATTTTCGTAGACATTCGGAATCGGCTGTAAGCGGTAGGTACCGGTCTCGTCAGCCCTAGGGAGCAAACCAGTAGACCTTAGAGTTCTAAACCAAACCTCTGCCAATCCACACCCTCCATAAAAGAAAATTACTTTCTACTTAGAGAATCCCACGAGTTCATATGTGGTACTCTATCAGGATCCTGGCCTGTCTTTATTCTGCAGCAACTATTGAACTTTCTAGTCAGCCTTGGCGAGTTTCAGAAGTGGATCCTAAAATACATGAAATATTAGAGTGGGAAAATATATTTTCTCTCTCAACCGTTTCTTTTTCCGCTAGTCCCACTTACATTCTTAATTATTTAAACGTCTCCTGGAGGCATCTTGGTTGAGCAGGCTAATGTTTTTTTTCTCTTTTGATACGGGTTGTTTTAGATGTAGTGTAGGCTCTCCTACACCAGGGAGATATATAAAAACAACAGCAAAATTCGTAAAATTCTGATTCAATTTAGAAAGTTTAAATAATAACAGATACGAATAGGGGATTTTCCATAGGTTAGCCACATACATTTGATTAAAAATTATAACAATTCCTAGAAAATATAAAAATTGTACAAACTATTTCCAAATTCTCTTTAAATTTGAACGCTAAATATTAATATGTTGAAAATAAAAATTTAAAAGATTTACGAACTTTCTCATAAGGCAATATATTCAAAAATGTAATCCATCAGAAACATATAAACACTTCATGATACACTCAAGAACCAAAACATTATTACTACCTGTCAATAAAGAGTTGCCCCACCTTTGGGGCGCAAAACAGCTTCAACCTGCCTTGGCATGGATACCACAAGTCCTTGGTAGATGGCCAGAGACAGATTGTACCAGATGTTTAAGCAACGGTTGCGCAAATACGAGATATTGCGAATTGGTGGTCTTTGAACTCTGATCTAACGTCCCATGACATCCCAAATGTATTCTATTTGGTTGTCAGCTGAACCACTCTCTGGCTCTGGTTTTGCTTCACCATGTCAGACAGTCTCCGTGGACCTTTTACTTAAATAGCATGTGGATGTCCAACACTATGTCTTCTACTGCTGGTTTCACCGCCATTCATCCACTTTGCATAAGTACTAATAACTGTAGATTGTTAACAACCCTTGAGTCGTGCAGTTTCGGAAATACTTGTTCCAAGACTTCGAGCCATTGCAATCTGCCCACTATCAAAATTACTTAGATCCACAGCCTTTCCCATATCACACAGAAGTAAGTGAAAGAATGATTCCTCCGGCTCTTCAGCAGCAGTTAAATACCACTTCTACCTGATCACGTGCCTTCCACGTCATCCAGGCGAGTTCATTGCAAAATGTAGGGGTGGTCATAATGTTTTGGCTCTTGAGTGTAAGTGCATTTATAAACTAAGTTGGACTTAACACTGATTAGTTTTGTTTTATATCTCTTTATTTCGTTCAGCAACAATTTTCATGCTATATCCATAAAGCTGGTATTTAAAATAGGTTAAGTTAGTTATTAACATGCATTTCGAATTGGATAATATTTGTTGTAATTTCAGAAATTTAAATTCATTTTAATACATTAGGTTTCTAAAAATTGCCTACTAAGAATTCACGTTCGAAGTGTGAAGACCCCTTGGCTCAGAACATTAACGCTTTGTTCAGCTATAACCTTAACTGGAGTTCTCAGGTAACTGGGACCATAACTGACCCCCAGGTATAAAAACCCTAGAATTTTGAGATTCGGGGCTTTTCGGCATTTTTTACTTAGGTGTTATGACCTCATGGAGGCTTTCACGACTTTTGTTTGAAGCCAGCATTTTAGCAATTACGTTCGGGAGACTCGTAAGTTCTGCTCATATAAGGAACGGCAGGGTGTCGGACACCGAACGGGCGATAGTTTGGGTTCGCGTTGCACCCTGGAAAGGCCTCCCCATGGTGTTAGAACATTTAATTATTTTTTTACGACTGTGATCATCGTGGATATGTTATCCAAATTACATTTCGAAATGTTTTGGGATATTAGAATCAATTTGTTTTTTAGCCAGTATGTATTTACTCCAGAAATAAAAGTGATTTCCGATTCTTTTATGTCTGTGACCCTTCTTCATGCTACCTACCTCTTGATTCAAGAACACTGAAGGCGTCACAGAAGAATCATACTTTCATTGAAGCAGTTTTTAAAAATTAAATTCAAATTTAAATTTTTTGATTATATATTTGTCCACTGTTTTAATTTTACAGTTTAATTTCATACAAGATGTACGCATATTGTATTTAATTTTATTTCTATGTTTTGGTATAAATTGTTTATATATTTTTAATTTAAACATATACTGAAAAATATGAATCATTAGTTGAATTTACTAATGAATCAGCCTTCGTTTTTGTAAAAATAATTTACAAAATGAAAAGATCGGATTTAAGTTCTTACATGGCACCAGTGATGCTTTTAAATAACTTCATTCCATTCACATTTAGTAAATCACCATTAATTATGATTAAAGTAGTCTTATTCTTTAACTTTTAACTCCATGAAAAAATAATGCGTAGGATGAATTAAATTCATCTTCCGATTTATAAAATTTAATTTCAAATGAAATTAATCACTAAAATAAATGTAATTACCACAGCCCTATACAAGGAGAGAAAAAAATCTCATTAAATCATATTTGTAATTCAGTTCCATATTTTAGGGGATTCTCGGAAAAAGTACAATTTTATTTTTTAATTTTGAAACTGTTGCATATTTGTTTAATCGAATAAAACAAGCCGCATATTTCTATGATCATTACATTAGCAAGTATTTAATTTTTTATGTGACAGTGTTAATGCAGAACTACACAAGACTGCAGTCATGCATAAATTATTTTATGTGCTAAGCACATATACTAGGTGCATCCAGAAAGTAAGTTTCCCTATTTAAAAGAAAAAAGAACTCACACTTTCACGAACATATTTATTGGCAATAAGTACAGCAATGTTTCGGCTATTTTTCAACATAGCCACCACCAGAATTGAGACAAAATTGATCAATTTTTGTATACCTCTGTCGTATAACTCTGCAGCATGTGATTAGAATCAGCCTTCCTGTAACAGAAAACCGTGTACATCCCTTTCCGTACCGACATCGTCTGTTTGAATTTGGTCCAGACCGAAGATCCACTATAATGTCAATGCATTGACTGCTGATTGGTTTCCGGGGTAAAGTGCGAAATCCAAGTCTCATTGCCCGTGATGATCCTGTCGAGGAACTTGTCGCCGTCATTGTGATATCGTAGCAGAAATGTCAGTGCTGCTCCTAAGCGTTGAATTTTGTGTTCGAGTGTCAGTTACGGTTCATAGACCTAACAGAACAGACTATGAATTTCAATTGGTACAATTCTTTGTGCATTCAAGATCACCGGCCGAATCTTGCAGGTGGCGGGAGAAGTAATTAGTTTCCGTTTGGGACCACTGCTACCCGTCTACTGGCACGAATCGGAATTCGTCCAGCTGGCATATAATTAATAAGTCATAGATCTATTAAGCACGCGCAATTGACTCAGCTAATTATGTGTACTTTAAAGGGGAAATCATCGGGAAACTTACTTTCTGGATTCACCTCGCATTTTGAAATGTATATACAAATGTCTAGTCAAAGATATTTACACTTGTTTTACATTAATGTTGTTATATGTTTCAGATAAACATTATTAGAGTTTAAAATGTAACATAATGAAGGTATTTCTTAAAACAGTTAGTAATTCAGAACAATTGCATATATAAAAACATAGTAGAAAGATAATTATGCTGAAATATAATTGAAAATTATCAAAAACTTTAAATATACAGAAAATTTATATTCTTCCTAAAATGAAAAACAGACATTTAGTAAAATTTATAGAATGTAATATATATTTTTCCAAAATAAAAATATAGTTTTCAGTTACCAATATGGTAAGCAATCAAAAAAAATTAAAAGGACATTAAGAAATTTACTATAATTAAACATTAATACATTCAATCTAGAGGTTTCTTCGGGAAGTTTTTTTCCCTTCATGTGTACGCAATTATGCGTGAGAAATAATGATTGATTGCTTGTCTGCAATGTAATCATAAATCAATATCGAATTTTTGAACAAAAATTTTTATATAGCTTTGCACGTTTAAAAGAATAATGGCTTATCTTTAAAAAAAGATAAATTGCTCTGAAAAAGTACGCAAAAAAATCGTTTTTTATAAGATAGCTGGACGTTTCTTTCATCATTTTTGAAAATTAATAATTTTTTTATGTCGTGGGCTTAAAAATAAATAATAAATTAAACAACACTCTATGCGTAGACAGAAACACATGTATCGACGAAAAAGTGTCGTAATTTTGAAAGTATTTTTTTCATGTAATTTCTTTTTTAATAAGGTTAATATTTTAATAAATATTTAAAGGCACACACAAGTCTAAAAAATAATTCAGAAAAATCTGATTAGAGATAACACTCAATTTATAGATTATTTTATGCAATCAGTACAAAAATATTTTGTTTAACAGAGAAAAGTTAGATACTTATCGGTTAGATATAAGATTATTCCTAATATGTTATAACAATTATCAAAACATCTGTTACATAAATGCTCTTTATATCTGCATTTTAAATCTTCTTATGTTTTTAGAATGCACTTATGTTATGATAAAAAAATGATCATAAGTTGTTTTATAATGTTTAATATGAATTTTATTTCTACATTTTGAACATTAGTAATGTATTTATAAAATTATTTTATAAATCCTATTCTGTATGTTTGTATTAATTATCTTTATCTTACAAGCACATTTTTATAACTATAAATGATTTTGAATCTGGTATAATTGGTACATCATCACAGGGAAATGCAGATTTGATCAAATCCCCAAGGTAAATGATCTGTATAGGAAAGATGTTAAAGTGACAACTCTGTGGGAGTTATTTCCCTAAAGAAAGTAAAGGATTTTATCAAATCCTTTAACTGGTTTAGTGGAAAGATAAAATAATACTCTTCAGATATTAAAAGTGCTTATTAAGTAAGTTATGCATTATTAAATGTAGAGTAGGTAATATAACAATAGCTATTCAAACACGAATTATTTGTTTGAAACTAATTAACAAAACAAGTTGGTATTTAAGCTGATATATTTAAAAATAAAAAGAATGTTCTTAGTGAACTTTTGAACATTTTTAGAGATAGTAATTATCACATACAAATCTTCAATAATTTATATTAATAAAACAATGCTGTTATATGGTAACTCGAATAACGAAGTACATTAATTCTTTTACAGTAAACATCTTTTTGTTTTAAATTGTATGTCGGACTGTTAACAGGAACGCTTCTTAAAACCTTGACTTCGAAATAAGGATAATTTTCCCTCCAATCTCACGCAGACTTAGGCTAATACGGAGAAACTATTTCAATAAATGTATAATAGATATTTGAAGAGTATTTCTAGATAGACAATGTGTAATAATCCAAAACTAAGTTATCAAATTGGTATGTATTATGTATGAACATTGCTATTTAAGAATTGCATTCAACAATAATGTTTAAAATTTTAATAAATATATATTTTTGTTTTTAAAAAATATCTATTTAAGTATCTATTTTTTAAATAATTACCATTTAGTGTATTATTTGTCCATTAAATAAAGTAAAATTATATGCACGGGAAAAGTATAGATACACTATTTAGGTTGCATCCAAAAGTACTATTGCAGATGTTTGAATAATTAACAAGTAAAATAAAAACTCTATGAAGAACACAATATCCATTTATATAATATTTCCTAATCACCAAGAAAGAAAGGACAGGAAGCCAATATATGTCACAGATGTTGGTTAGTGAAAAGAAATACTAATCATAACGAAAAGAGCGAAATGGAAAACTGTACAAATACATTGGACCAAAAATAACAGCTGAATAAAGATAAATACTCAAAATTGTTTACTTTATCATCCTTTGCATTGAAAATTCCACATGGTCAAGTATGAGGAGAACAACTAGAGTGTTTCAGTGTAAATTGCGGTTAAATGGGTAATTTCTATTTTAACTACCGTTTAAAACAAATGCTGGGTGAATATTAACTATCACTAAGGAAACATTCATAAAATATTTCTAAATATTCAAGAAAAAACATGCTGAAATTTAATTAGATATGGGGGACAGAGTTCCCAAGTACCACAGAGAAGTTAATCACTCCAAAATTTAGTGCATTTAAAGCAACTTTCTATATTAAAGCATTTTAGAGCTTCCACTTGGTCAACTTTGAATTCTATATATCACTAACAGGAAAATTTGAAATATAACTACAGATTAGAATCTAAAAGATTTTTATATATATTATCCGTTGATAAATATATTTATTAATATAATACAATAGTTAAGAATACATTTCTTTCTAAAAAAAGACCCTTAAATGTTTTTTTAAACCATTTATTTTTAATTTTCTTAACTTTAGAAACTTACCTGCTGCATTTCTACCTGTCATACCAATTTCAAATAATAATAATATTTTTTAATACACAGTGTCACAAATAAAAGTAAATTTAAATAATTGCATTTTGAAATCAAAATGTATCCATAAAGGAGTATATGTCACGAATATAGATATTTATAATATTTTTGTTACTTTTTATTTAACATTTTCTGTAAAAACTTAGGATAATCAGTAAGTTTTAATTTAACTATGCTAATAAGTACGAAGTTTATAAATAATTTATAAAATATATAAGTCTACAAAACATGTTTCTAAAATATGTGTATTTCATATGTAGTTTACTGGATAAATAAATCGTTCAATAAGGGAATAGGACAATAAATATTAAGGTCTTTTCTTAAATCATCTATCATTGTTTAAAATGTACACTGTATAAACAAAAAATGATTAATTGTTTCTTTTTAATTATTGTATTTGCTAGTGAATAATTAACCCCTTAACGCATTTGCCCGTGTCTGACACGGGCGAAATTCAAATTAAGCATGTAATAAAATTGTTTACACTTTGTTTGTATAACAATTTTTTTATATACTTTTTACTCTTTCCAAGCTCCCTAGTCACCCCCAAAACTGAAATTGCAAAAAATAACTTACATTGTACCTATATATCCCTTTTCTGTGAAGAAAATATGTCATAATTTATAATTTTTTCTAAACTAAACTCGTGCTTTAAGGAGTTAAGTGAAATTTCTCAGATACTGCAGTACAATTTAAGTATTCAAGCTCAAATGAAAATGACCAAACAATTTTATTAGACAGTAAAATTTTCTTTCACAATTTATCAAATCACTTCTCCATATCCGCAACTCTTCTTAAATTTCCGCTTATTCCATATTTTTTCCCAAGTGATCATCCTGTCTTTGGATATCTTTTTCTGGTCTGTGACCTATAATACTTTAATGTCCTCTAAAACATCACACAGTGAACACTTCCTTAAACTTTCTTTACTATTACTACACGTTGGTTACAAGTAAAACAGTATTTTAGTGGCTTCCTATCGTTTAATCTTATAATGCATCCAACTACAAAATACGTTCATGTTTCATGGACCTCAAAATATTCTTTCTTTTAATTAATCTTTCCAATCCATTGTTTGTTCTTTACATCTAACAGCCTTTAACAAGAAATATATGCTTTACATTTTCTTAATATTCTCCCCCCAAAAACAATATGATACACATTATTATGTCATTGTCTAAATTACATACTCATATGTAATCACCGATTTAGTAATAGTGTTATACGATTACAATTATATTTTCTTTATATGAAAATACTCTTAAAATACTAAAATAAGCAGTTAAATGTATTTAACTGTCTACTTTAATAACTTACGGTAATTAAGTTATTAATTAAATTTCTTCAGCATTAATATTAGTTGGATTGATTGTAGATTCAAGAAAAATAAAACTTTTTAGATTTTTTCAAAAAAAGTAATCATAAATAGCCATACTTAAGGCTTTATCTCATGCAACATACAAAGGTAAAAGGAGCAACAGATATAGTTTACGATTATTTTCCCGATGCAAGATGCAAGGATTCGTTTTGAAAGAGAGAAATATTTTTTAAGAATTAAAGACATATTTACACTTCCACCTGAACTGAAATCAAATGGTTGAAAAATGTAAACGAGAAGCTGAATTTATTTTTTCTGTAAATTTTGTTTTTAGAGCATTTACTGTAAAAGCCATATACAATTTACAGCGCAATTTTTCAGATGTTATGGACTTACGTAAAACTCTCAGTATCATTAGCATGTGCCTGCAATTGGAGAGACTTATTAATAAAGTTGCTAAGATTTAGTTTATGAATTATCACCATATCAAAAGAAAATTAATGCTAGATTTTTCAGATCTGAAAGATATTTACAGGACACAACGTTGATAAGACTCCGTTCATGAACTATCATCACATTAAACGAAATTTAATGCTAGATTTTCCAGATCTGAAAGATGTTTACAGGAAACAAAGTTGCTAAGATTCAGTTAATAAATTATCATCATATCTAACGAAAGTTACTGATAGATTTTCCAGATCTGAAAGATGTTTACAGGAAACAAAGTTGCTAAGATTCAGTTAATAAATTATCATCATATCTAACGAAAGTTACTGATAGATTTTCCAGATCTGAAAGATGTTTACAGGAAACAAAATTTTAGTTAGAATACTAAAGTATGTTCATAATTACAAATCTTATTTTTTATATATTATCATTTTAAAATTAGGATTAAAAGTAAGGCATAAGAAATATTCTGTGTTTTAAATGTATGTAATAAATGTATTACTGAATAAAACACTTTTATTTATAAATTAGAAAATCTTTTATTTTTTAGAATTACTTGTAAGAGATGGGCATTTTTTCTTACATATATGTTTTCAGGAAAATCTTTTTCCTATATATGTTTTGCTAAGAGGAGGCATCAATAAAATATTGT
>CM063506.1:8816600-8871600 GCA_032207245.1 Pardosa pseudoannulata
AAATTAAATATAGATATTGGGATACTATCTTTAGAATTCTAAGTTTTAAATAATTTGGCGTAGATATTCCTAAACTGTAAAAGTATTATCGCCTTATTCATTACCAAATAAAAAAACATTTCTTTATAAATTAATAGTTTTTAAAAGGTTGTAGACGTTATAAAGATTTACTTTAAATTATTATTTCAGATTTATAAAACTTTTAGCTCAACATATAAAGCGTAAACATGTCCCATTAAATGTATTTTATAATTTGAATATTATTTTTAAAATTTCATTATTTATAAAATTTATTTATTTTTAAAATGTTCCCTGCTGATTATTTTTTTAGATTACCTCAAAGTGCTTACTAAACTCTCTTATCATACATGAAAACAAATCTGAGTATATGTTTCAATTTTTAATTTTATTTAAATTATTAAAACTCAATTTAAATTTAGAGAAATTAAAATTTTCATGTAAATTCAACTTATTGGTATAAATTATTTTCCAGTGAATTAACTGTGTGAGAAGGTTAGATGAGTTACCAGATTTGATTATGTCCATGTAAGTTAATGATTACCTAACCAGTGGTTATATTATTTATATTCTTTCCTTTAACTCTCTAAGTTTTGGTGACTCATCTTTTCCATGGTAGTTCCCTTTGAAAGAAGAGGAAGCAGGAACTGAGAGCAATCTCGCATTTTTTTCATTGAGGGATTTTTTTGGATATTGAAATTTCATTGGGAAAGATACCTTATACTTCCTTAACCGCTGACACTAGTCTCCTGCCCGAAATAAATAATTGTTTAGTTTTGAAGACTACTGTGATTTTATGAACAGTTTGGAAAAACTTATTAAATTTTATTTTTAGAATAGTATTTATTCTCTTATAAGCAATACAAAAACCTTTATATAATTTCTCTTAGAGAATCTCAAATTTTAATTTTACATTTTGTACGTCTATATTAACAAATCCACAATATTAGATGTCTGACATTCAGTGACATTCAAAATAATGGACAACATTTAAACCACATTGACTGATATATTTTCATTAGGTAAATTAGAAATTGGCATATTGAGAACTATATTTTGTATAGCAGTCACTTAGCGCAGTGAATTCTAAATATGCAATATTAGATAACGATAGACTGAAATATTATGACAAATATTAAAACAATATTGAGCCATTTAAATGCTTTATAACTGCGATGGTCAGATTTTCCAGCGTACGGGCTGCTTCCAATTTGTTAAATATGTTGAGGCCCTCCCAGGGGTATAGATGTGATGAGATAAATAAAGGTTTACAATAGATATCATTGTTTTATAAAAATTAGGAAAAATATTCATACCCACATAGCTACAATAAAAAAAGCTCTTTTAAAACTGCGTTAAAGCAAAACGGGATATACAAACATAAAAATAATACCAAAAGTATTTTCATATCAAATTATGAATTTATTATAATAAAGTTTAAAATACATAATAAATAAATCATTTTCAACTAAAATTAGTTGTTGTGTTTATAGTTAGTAGATGAGTTAGTATTCATATCGTACACCAATCTTGAATTTATCGGTATGCAATTACTAACTACTAACTGCTGATCTTTCTCTGAATTCCAAGTGGTCATCTAAAAGAAAGGATTGTCTGTTAATATGCATTGTCTTAATTATATTCATTGTTGAAATGTAGATTCACGCTGGTAGACAAATTCAAAAAACGATGGCAAATGAAATGAGTTTTTTTTTCTTAAATTAACGTACTTTACTCATTCCATTAGATTTTAAAACATTTTCGTAGGTTCTGATCTACTTGCTTTAAACAAGTCATTTTAAAGAAGGGAATTTTCGTTTTACTCAAGAGATAAAGGATTGGATAGTTACAAAGTTTATAATAACCCACACTTTAAATTAATTCTGTTTATCAGCTTGAACAGTGCTGTTGGTTCAACTCATCTAATTGACCAGTTGAACAATAAAATACATTTTTTGAAGCATAAAATTCCGTTTTATTGTTGGAAAAAGTTTAAACTGATAAACAACAGAGCAACTTTAATCGTTAGAATTTAAATACGCATTCAATATCTGATTCGCAATCTAATTGACCAGTTGAACCATAAAAAATATTTCTTGAATCATCAAATTCCGTTTTATTGTTGAAAATGGGTTAAACTGATAAACAACAGAGCATCTTTAATCATTAGAATTTAAATACGCATTCAATATTTAAATCGCATCCTTATTGACCAGTTGAAAAATAAAATATATACTTTGAATATTCAAATTCCGTTTTATTGTTGGGAAAGGGTTAAACTGATAAACAACAGAGCGACTTTAATCGTTAGAATTTAAATACGCATTCACTATCTAATTCGCAATGTAATTGACCAGTCGAACCATAAAATATATTTTTTTAATCATTAAATTCCGTTTTATTGGTGGAAAAGGGTTAAATTGCTAAACAACAGAGCAACTTTAATCGTTAGAATTTAAATGCTCATTCCCTATCTAATTCGCAATGTAATTGACCAGTCGAACCATAAAATATATTTTTTAAATCAACAAATTCCGTTTTATTGTTGGGAAAGTTTTAAACTGATAAACAACAGAGCAACTTTAATCGTTAGAATTTAAATACGCATTCAATATCTAATTCGCAATCTAATTGACCAGTGAAACCATAAAAAATAGTTCTTGAATCCTCAAATTCCGTTTTATTGTTGAAAAAGGGTTAAACTAATAAACAACAGAACATAATTAATCGTTAGAATTTAAATACGCATTCAATATTTAAATCGCATTCTTTTTGACCAGTTGAAAAATAAAATATATATTTTGAATATTCAAATTCCGTTTGATTGTTAGGAAAGGATTAATTGATAAACAACAGAGCAACTTTAATCGTTAGAATTTAAATAAGCATTCAATATCTAATTCGCAATCTAATTGATCAGTTGAACCATAAAATATATTTTTTGAATCATTAATTTCCATTTTATTGTTCGAAAAGGGTTAAATTGCTAAACAACAGAGCAACTTTAATCGTTAGAATTTAAATACGTTGTTATTATCTAATTCGCAATGTAATTGACCGGTCGAACCATAAAATATATTTTTTAAATGATCAAATACCGTTTTATTGTTGGGAAAGTTTTAAAATAAAAAACAACAGAGCAACTTTAATCTTTAGAATTTAAATACGCATTCAATATATTAGTTAACTTTATAAAAATTACTAAAGGAAATCTTTTATATCAATTTTTTTTATCAAGAACATTAAGAAATGAAAAAGTAATTAAATTTATTTAAAAACACTTGGGGAATTCTTTTCAAAAAATATATTATTTCATCTTCTGTATCTCAAAATTTCTATTTGAAGTAACCATCTAATTAATTTACATTTGCAAATTAATTAGAATGAATATTGAAGATTAAAAGTATCTCTATCGTTAAATCATTTTTGCGGATGTCTAAAAATAATTCCGAATTGTTAAAAGTATTGTTTTAAGTCTAGGTTTCATAGGGAAAGAACTTTGATCTCGATGTGATAAAAAACAAAATGGTGCACTACTTACGGAAATTAAAAAGTACATCCACGCCCTTATTGGAAATCATTACAGGAAATATCACCAGAAGCTCGCTTTTAGTTTGAATTGCTAATTACCTTTTGCAGCAAATGATATCGACTTGCTTACAAGGAAACAGAATAATGGATAAATTTATGAAAGAATATTTTAAATTCGTTAATTACAAAGAATTTCAATATGCGAAAAATCACTCGATCTTTCTTAATTCAGATTTTTGCTAAAATGACAATATGTTGTGGCAAGTATTGAAAATGTGGGTTAAAAAAGAGTCTTTTAACTTTATAAATATCTTATTTTTTCTTTTTACCCCTGATTTAAGGATAAAAGTAGAGATTGTGTGATTCTTCAATAATAAGAAATAGTGTATCTAAAAAAATCAATTTCTTAAAGAGAAGAGATACGATATTTTAATCTGAACACTTAAGGTATTTGGGTGTGTGCCATCAAACATTGGCATATTTCCATATTAACCTATGGAATGCTCTTGGCTTTGGTTGGAAGTTTCAATACATCAGAGAGATAAATTTGCGAGAAAAAAAATCGACAGTTTGTCGTATTTCTTGCCTTTACTTTATGTGGTAGCTTTTTTTTATCGTTAATTTAAATTATCGGTGTTTTGTCACATTCGTTTCTGTGGTTTCTTGACCCATGACTGACAATGATCAAATTAGTATGGCACTTCTCTTCGGTACCTGAGTTTTTTGGTTTTCAAATTCCCCTGTTTGCTGGATGTCTGCAGCAGCTTAAATAGACTTTAGGCAGTAGGTTCCGGACACATCAGCTCTCGGGTAGCAAAGTATTGTAGACTGTCGTGCTCTAATGAACGAATATGGGGTTTTATATTTAACACTAGATTTACGGATGTTGATCATATACCTATTTTTACTAAAATTAGCCAGTTTGACTCATAGAAGAAAATTGAAGTTTTTTTGCAAAGATTATAGTTCCAAATTAATTTAAATGAAATTTTCATTATTAAAATATTCATGGAAAATATTTTTACATATAAAATCTGTTTTTGAAACACATTTGCCGCAAACATTTCTATTACATTTTACAATTCTTTCGTGCGTCAGTAGCATGAAATTCTGTCATTGGAATGGAAATGTTCTCGACTACTTCTCTATATTTACTTTATACTATATTTATAACTATATTTATTTATTTTCATATACATTTTATGAGTCAAATTGGCTCACAACCGGGAAAATAGGTATACCACATTTGATAATTTGAAATAAAGGGGTCTACGGGGAAGAGGAATGAAATTTACATATATTTTATAAAAAACAAGGTATGTTTATGAAAAGTGATATTTAAAGTGATATAAAAGTTTTATACATATATAGTGATAAAATTTTTAATGAGTCAAATTGGCTCGGTCTAGTGTTAAGGAAACTAGGATCTAGTGTTAAAGAAACATAATTCTAGAATTGGACATTTACGCAGTTGATTTGCCTTAGATTTAACAATGTAGTACAGTACAGGGATATGGGGCTAAAATGAGTAACTGTATCATTTATTATGGGAAATAAAGAAACCTTAACATATTTATCTTATTAAAACTACTGACAAAATAATATTAATTTTAATACGTATGGATAATTCGATTCAGTAATGAGATATAATTGTTCAGTTGATTTTTAGAAATTCTGACAACTAAACTGCCAGCTATAACAATATTTAGTACAGTTCTGAAGCTCTTACGTCACCTGCCAATATTATATTTTGCTTTTTTATGTCACTGATAAATACCACGAGGAATGGTTCTACAGAAAACAAATGTTCTATAATCAAAAAAGAGAAAATAAAGAGATATGCACGAATAAGTCCTGATTAGGCAGTAAATGTGTGGGAGGATATAAATTTTTTAAAGTGGTCTGAATTTTTTTAAAACAACACAATTTTGCTAACGGCAGTAATAATCTCCGAAACACCATCTAAAAGGCTTGCTTTTCAATATTTTATGACATTGCCAGGGACGGAATTTCAACATCGATGGTTCAAAGCAGTGACCTTGATATCCGCAATGTATTCAGGAAATAGGTAAGAGTCATGGACGAGTTCAGGTAAGTAATGAGGTTTCGGAATGATAAAAATTGACTCATGGCTAGAAGCTAATTTAAATGAAGTAACTAGTATGTCAATACATTGCGGTTTAGTAATATGCATGATCTTAGAATGTCTAATATACCATTGCAAATACTTTTTTCTGTTAGACGTAATATTGACGTCATTGGGTCAATCTCATTTACAGACTGAAGAACTGATAGATTGATATTTGTATACCACCATCTCAGTTGATGTCACTAATGAAACTGGGAACTACTGCTTAATATCGATTCCAAACGGCTAGGAACATCCAAGTCTCTGGGATTCGAACCAACGAACTCTGGTTCCAATGAGGAGAACCCTAACCATTTCGGCTCTTTAGTTGTCAGAAACAGTCACAAAATATTTGAATTATAAATATATATGAATTGATTGTATTTAAATGGAGAAAGTGATAAATTTCAGTTTTTGTTTCCTGTTAATCTTTTCAAAAATAACGAACAATACGTGTCGACCTGACAACAGTTTTGAACAAATTAAGATGGAAAAATCACTATCATTTATTAACTCTAAAACTAAACACTTACCCTAGTATCTTAAATATTATGATATACTTTAAACAATCATTCTCATTTAAAAAACAAATTCACGCAGATCATTTTCCAAAATTCAGAAGAATCCTCTAATAAAGCCCGAATTCAGATTATATCCCTTCAGTCTTTTACTTTACACCTAGAAAATATATTAATTTAATTTTAAAAGTTAAATAATATAAGTTTATCTTTAATCTTTGAAAAGTGTACTTAAATGACACTTCCGAAAAAAATATAAAGTCATGTAAATAAAACATTCGCTTCCTTACCTTCTTATTGAAAATTCAGAGTTATCCTCTAGTCTACCAGATTTTCTAGAATGATTAATAAACATTACATCTTAAAAAGGCTCCACAAAAGAACAGTTAAAACAAAGGTGACGAGTGTTTGTAAATCAGGAAATTATTATTTTAGTTCACCTTAAAGCATAGAATATATTTAATGCTGCTAGGCAAAAGTGTAATTTATCGTTTTATGAATCCAGATGTTTAGTATCTTAAGAAGTTTAATATCCGTATTGAGACTTATTTCTTAGTTGTAATGGAAATAATTACTTCCTTTTACTTCATGCTTTTTACGTTCTTTTATTATCTAAGATTCGACTCCATATTTAATACGTTATTGTTCTTTCCTATAACATTAAAGTAGATATGCAATAATTTGGAATTACAGAAAAAGTATATGTGGCATTTATTAAATTCAATGAGCTTTCCGACTTTGAGTGGTTTCCAGATTTTACTGTTGTTAATAAATTAGCAGTAGTGGAAAAATAATAGATAAATTTTTATTATTTATGATTTTATCTATTTATGATTTTATATATAGCAGTTTATATTTCATTAATGTATATATTTGCACTTAAATTCGTAGCAAATATATTTTCTTTAAACACAAACATACCTAACGCGTTACAATAACTACTAGAAATTTTCTAGAAAATTACGCTTTCACCTCGTGTAGCAAAACAGTAGACCATATTGGTCCAAAACACACCTAAAAAACTAAACACTTCACAGATATGCTAGTGTGCAGTTCATATTCTTTGAAAAGAGGTTTCTCTTTAGATTGACACATGTCTAGCGTTCCTTTTTAAGGGAAATAATTTGTAGATTTTTTCAATGTGGAAAACTTGTCTATTTAAGCATTCAACCATACAACGAAGCGGAATGTTTTAGCAATTTTTTTTAACATGGGGGCACTATATAGGTGGTCGACTTTACCTCCTGGCACAATACGTACACCCAAAAGTTCTCATAATATAGAAACATGGACCATGATTTTCCCATATACCCCTTACAGTAGATTGAGGTATTAATATGTAGCTTTCCCTTTTAAGGAAAATCATTTGTAGATTTGTTTAATGTGGGACACATGCCTATTTAAGTATTCATGAAGTGGAATTTGTTAACCATTTTTAACACGGTTTCATTGTATAAGTGGTTGACTTCACCTCTTAGGACAATACTTACACACAAAAGTCCACATATAGAAAAAGGGACTAAGCTTTTCCGACATATCCCTTACAGTAAATTGAGATATTAATATGTAGCGTTTCTTTTTAAGGGGAATAATTTGTAGAATTTTTTTAAACTGGAGAAACTTGCCTATTTAAGGATTCATCCATACAACGCAGCAGAATTTGTTATCCATTTTTAACATGGGGGCACTATATATTCGGTCGATTTTACCTCCTCGGTCAATACTTACACACGAAAGTTCTCATAATATAGAAACAGGGACCAAGCAGACGACCCTAGGCTTGGCCTGTCTCTATCAGAGGTATCGTTTGAGAATTTTTAGGAGATTTCAACCATAAATATAATTTACGTGTCCCAGACGCCATTAAGAAGAGCGTCTGATCTTAGTCCGGCTCTATCCAGAACAAGCAACCCTCCGGTTACGGGATTGCAGCCTTTGCCGATAGAGCGCACGTTTGTAGATTTTTTTGTTTTAATGAAATGCGTTTTTAAAGAAAGTAGATGAAAATCATATAAATAATTTACCAAAACTTTATGTGCTTTCAATAATAATTTTGTCATCTGGATCAACATTTTCTGAATTTTTAAACCTCGAACATGAATTAACATTTTTATCAGGGACATCGATTGGAATCCTAACAAAGAGCTTTATCTATTATAAAACTGTTCCGAGATACGTTTACATGTGATATCAAATAAATTTCTCATCACGAAATTTTCCCTTTTTATTAATGGTATCGTGTTAACCTTAAAACGAATGCTGATTACTAAGGGGGAAATCTGTTATATTAAATGTTGTTTTATTTATCATATTCGTTTTTCTGTGTTTATTCTTTACCGTATGGCTTAGACCGGGCGTAGTAACAATGAACTCACAATGTTTAGTCTTGATGTTTAAAATATTCATCAATATATATTCCGTAGAAATGACTTAGGTTTTAATAAGATAATTAGAATTACGTAGGGCTATCAACACCAATTTCTTTTTTCATATTCAATTTTGATAAAATATATTTTGAGCATTGTATATTTTAAGTAATGAAGAAGAACTTTCAATTTTAATCGTCTAGTTTAATCAGGCATGAAATTGAATAAAAAAATAAAAACACAAGCATTTGTCTTTTATTTCTTGACATATGGCAGTAATCCATCTTTCTAAAACATAGATTTATAAAACTTGTAGGCTTCTCTTTCATATTTGTTTATATTTTTTTCTTTAGGGGAGGGGAGCAGGGTGAATTATTTCTATAATTTTTTAAAAATAAATGTCTGAAGTGAAATGCAAGCATTTTCTTCAAATGCTAAATGTCTAATTGTTATCTAAATTTGTTCAATGCCATCAAATATGAGTGTATTATATAAATTTTGTATAAAACAATCATAAGCACAAATAACTTAAAATAAGTTTTTTGTATTTACAAGCCTAATATAGTATTAAAATCGCGGAAAATATCGTTGTTCAAATTTCAATGTAGAACCAATGGAAAATTTCAATATTACAGATAAACACTATGAGTCGCCACCAGATGACAGCAGTTGAGCTTTATTCAAACACTTTTTACCTTGAAAAACGAAACTAACTTTAATGGAATGTTAACTTTAAAGAAACTTTGAGCGAATGCAGCCTTATCTTTAAGGAATAACTGTAATTTAAACGAAACTCTAAGCCTTTAGAAAGCCATATATTTATTTTTGTTTTTATTTTCTTCCTTTATTGTTAGGAGGGTTGTTTATTATCTATTAAATAACGGAATGTAATAAAAGTATTTTATTTCCTAACTTTATTTGCCAAATTTTATATATTATACATTTAGGTTTTAGGTTTGGTATGTATATTTATAGGGAACTATTAATAATCAGATCGAAAATTTAATTTATAGGTCATTATGTGTCTTGGAAAGTAAGAAGCTTGTTCTACATCACATTCTGCTCACAAATCGTAAATCCTCTTTTCTAGAGCTTTTTGCTACTTTTCTTCATTGTCTCTATTTGTAAACAAACTATGGCATGATTTCGCATACTGACTGCACACGTCTTTGCATTAAAGCTAGAGAGACCGTCTGGGACAATTTCTTCGGGAATTTAATAGCTGTACAACTAATGGTATACCGAATGTTATCAGGTCTCTAGTTGGTTTTACAACTTCAGCATTTGTATTTTGTTTAAGGTAAGCAGTAATCTTCCTATTACGTACCAATAACTTATACCAAGCCTGTTGACATAACGCAAAGAATAAGACACCGGATACAAAAGAGCAAAGTTTTACCCTTTTGTAGACTCTATATTTACAGTACTATTTTTGATGAAAAACAATATGGTGAAGCAAATAGAACAATTTAAGTATCAATATGGAGTCTCCATATGCTAATGAAAATGGTGGAGCAGCTCCCTGCCTCTGTTGATGCTATCTGTTCAGATGAAAAGGGTGGAGCAACTCCCTGCTTCTGATGATGCTATGTGTTCATTACTTCTTGACCTGCTTTTTCTCTGAAGGAGCCTTCAAATCTACAGAACAAATCCGATGACTACTGTTTCCAGGGCCAAAGACGACTGGCCTGCGTTACAAACCCCTCTTGTCCAATGGGATCGAAGGGGGGTCACTGACATTGTTTTCGTCCTTCGGTCAGTCTTCCGCGTTGACGTTGTCCAGTAGTGTAACTCATTGTTACACTTTCCTCGGCTTACAAAAGGTTTAATGCAAAGTGAAAATCTTCATGCCGTTAGAGTATCATACAATCAAAATAAACGAAGTTTAAAATTTAATGGCTGACAAGAAAGTGTATTTTGCATACACATTACATGGTTTTTTTATATTCTTATTCCACAAATTTTGATATGAATTAAATTATATTTCAAATAGTAATACCTTAAATGAATCTCAAATGTTATAGCTTATTAACGTGCTGAGCTGTTTTACCTGAAAATTCAGAATTTATATCTGACTGAATTCTTAAATACAATTTAGAATGAGAAGAAAAATGGGATATTTTTATAACATCTTCTTGAAATGGATATATTTATAACCAAAATATACAAAATAATAATAATAATAATAATAACTGTAATGATAAGGATCGGAAGTAATTTTATCACAAACTCTAATTCATTTTATGCAATTTCAAACACTCCTGGCGTTTTTTTTTAAGTCCCACTGACATAGTATATTTACCAGTAACATTAAAAATTATGGTCTCAAATTTGTTCGAATACACGCTGATCCAAATGTGAGGAATTTTTTAAATTAATAATTCAGAAATAAATAAAAGTTAGAAAGTTTCAGTTAATAAACCTCAGATAGAAATGAAGCCAGATGTTACGTGACAAAAGAAAAAATGACAGATTAGTTCTCATGGTAACTAAATGTGGTGCATGGAAACTGACACGTGGTAATTCTTTCTATATTAACAGATGGCTTGCAAGTTAAAAGTAGATGGACATTTACCTTACACTTGTTTTACATGTATTATCTTAAAGCGGAATTTAAGATTTTTTGTCTTTTCCCCGAGGTAGCCCTAGAAACAGATTGAACCCGAACAACCCACTTGGAATCCTGTTGCAGCTTGGATAATTTGTGATAATCCGGCATCATGATGAAAGAATTTTTCTGTATCTAAAATTTCCAAAAGCATTGATGTTCAGGGATGTTTCCAAAAATGATTGTTTGGGATATTTTAAAACTTGAAATGCAAGAATATTAATAGAAAGAATATTATTTCGCATCCGTATATGACAATAGTATACGTTTTGTGTGTTTCTGTAGAAAGGAAAGTTTGTGCTAAGATATTCGTCTGTTTACCTTTATCGTTTCTGTTGAAAATGAAAAGAGTTCAACTGAAATTAAGTGATAAACAATGCTGCTACTCAACAGATACAGCAGTTAGATTGACTGTAAGCGTTCGCACGAAATAAAGAATTTTGTTACTTTTCCTTGACTCTGGCAGAAATCTTAAAATATTTTTTACAGTTTCTCTTAGTAATTAATTGCCAAGATATAAAGAATGTTTACTTTCCATACCAAATTTAGAATGGAAGTTTAAGTTTTTTTTCTATGTCGATATTGCCCTTTTCTTACATCGATATCGAAGAACAACTTTAAATATTGTACTCATTATCCCAAAATTTTGACAACATGAGAATGATGATTCTCATATCACCTTATAAAAAATAAATAAAAATATATGATATAATATGCCTACAAGGAGATCATGTAGTACAGACATCAGTTGTTGTTTTTTTAATAATCATTTCATAAACAAATAGCTACATGCATAGAAAATGAAATACGTTAACTTTTTATAATTCTATTTAAAAAATAATTAATAAATTAATATATTTAATATTTTACCTTGGAGTTTTACCCATTACTTTTAAATATATTTCTAAAAACATTAAGTCTTTTAGCAAATTAAATAAATACAAAATTTTCTTTGAAAAATTTCTGTCGCCGGAAGAATAAAACATAATAAGTAGATTTTATTTTCTTCTTAATGCAAAATACATGTAATTAATAAATTAATATATTTAATATTTTACCTTGGAGTTTTACCCATTACTACTTAAATATATTTCTAAAAACATTAAGTCTTCGAGCAGATTAAGTAAATACAAAATTTTCTTTGAAAGATTTCTGTCGCCAGAACAATAAAACATAATAAGTAGGTTTTATTTTATTCTTAATGCAAAATACATGTAATATTTATATCCATTACATTACATAAAAGGAACATTTTCTTTGAAAGTAGTATACAATAAAATGAAACTTTCATTCTTAGAAAACAAATGTTGGAATCTTTGCAAGGTTAAAACTTATTTAACTTCTCAGTATAAGATATTCATGCACATATTGTCTGTTTCATTTTAGACTTTGAGAATCCCATCTCTTAAATATTTCTGAAATAGAATACTTTCAATAGTGCTGTTCATGACTGGAACGTGCTTTCATCATCATACCATATTTATGCTCAACACATAATGCAATACAATTTTCTGAGTGTTGTGATTAACAGTATTTAAAGAACCAAGAATTGCTGCTTTTTTTATTCAACACTTTAACCTGAAAAGAGTTAAATTATCTATTTAATCCAAGGTTTTTAAAGTGGTTCCTAAGGACGCCCAGGAGTTTGTGTACAGATGAAGTGGTTCGTGATGCATAAAAATTAATTCAAGGGTACGTGCACAACGTTTTGTGGTCCCTGAAAGGTTTAATCTGTATTAAAATAATTTTGAATAATTTTTCTTTTCAGAAAGTTAAAACTATAGCAATATATATAATAATAGCCATTTTTAAGGCCGTTTATTTGTTATAGCCAATACTTAAATGAACTTTTTTTAACTTTTATCTAAACTTTCAACCAATTTTTTCTTGGTTATGTCCTTGGTTCCTTTATTATTTCTTGGTTCTTTGTTGGATCCATTTTTCAAAAAAACATCCAAGAACTCAAATGATTCCAACTAATATGGGAGCATCATGCTAAATTATTGACAAATCTGGAACCAACAGAATAAAAATGCAAGAAATTCTGGTTACAAACACACATATACATTTTACATACTGCGTATCACTGGAGAGAAGCAGTTTTCATTCTTCCTATTTAGTAGAACATGGATTTAGTGCAGTTACAAACCTCACCCTAAAAGAAGAAAGGAAAACGACAGGAAATTAGCTAGCGAGAAGTTGCAAAAGTTGCAGAAGTAGAACCGAACATAAATCTCTCACTAATAATATAAAAACCAAGTGTTCTTCTTTATGTTTCATTTATAAGAGAATTATGAAATATTTTTTGGCAGATGTATTTTGAAACATACTGGGAAGTACTCAGTTGTGTACTGCGTTGAACTGACTAACCAAGATAATTCCGAGATTTTCTGATAATGCTCAGTTAAATACTGTTTGTATACAGTGGAGTCGCACAGAGGAAGATAAAAAGACCGAGTCTTTTTCAAGAGAACAAATTGGACAAACAGGAGATATGTAGCAGACTTGAGTTGGAGTAGATCGACTATTCGGAAAAAGAATAAATGAATAGTTAAATAAGTTTCTTTTTTGACCCGATTGCACTTACGAAAGCACGGTTGGTATGGTTGGTTTGGAACAATACAATCTATAACTTTGTTACACGGTGTTCAAAAAGGCAGGTAACTCCTTGTTAAACAGTTTCAAACGACTGCGAATATCCATGACAACAATGGTATTAGAACTAGAAGAATAGCACCCTGCCCATTTGATCGTCTTTCGGCATGCTCGTAGAAAGAACAGTGTTCATCGGTTTTTAATTTCTATAGTTTTGTAACTGTGTATTTTCCAGTGTTTTAGAAGAGTAAATTTTACTGATGATAATCAAAAGTCCACTGTAAATAAATGTACATATTTGTAATATTACTGTGTGCTCTACCTTTACTCTTTACTCTTACTGTACTCTTGCTTCTTCCTTTACATGATTTTTATTAAAGAAAATACTTAATTGGATTACTTAAAGGGGTTTATAAATCAGTCAATAGTTACAAAAATATCCTACTTTATATTACCCCTTCATGAATTAATTCATTAGCACTATTACTCTGAAATATGATACCTGAGTATTTAATTCTTTTCAAAGATTATTACTATAAATAACTGTTATTAGCTTTATTTATCATGACGCATTGTAACTTTTATCAATAATAACAATTTTAAATCATACACGTTAAATCTATTACACAACAATACTCCTCGCAATCCAACATATATACTGCAATGGCAAGATACCAATAATATATTTATAAATAATAACTAGATCAAAATATTATAATATAAAATTCCTATAACAGCCTATATATCTACGATACATAGATAGGATTATTTATCATGTCGATAAGATTGGTAAATTATTACATGTTACATTATTACACATGATTCGTTCCAAAGTTCAAAAATGAAATAACGTTTGAAACACTAAATGCAGTCACAACAAATAAAAAATTTTAACTTTTAAAAAACGTAAAAAAATCCTTTCGAAAAAGAAAAATGCATTGTATTAATCTGCCTAAGACATTTTTGCACTTTTTGTTTCATTGAAGTAAAGAAAACACCATTAAATATTTCAACTTCAAAGACTTTTTTTTTCTCATATCAGTAAAAGAAAATACGAAAATCCATTCTTAACCCCCTATTTTTCTCGAGAATAAAGAATGTTCACATAAATACTATAATCAGATCTGTTCCACGAAAAACAGTCTAGTAACAAAAATTAAGCTTTCCTTATCCTATTTTAAATTTCAAAGAATTTTGATATTTCATTTCTCTTTATAAGAATTTTAAAACTCTAAATATTTACTTACGTCATAATTTGGAATGTATTGCCAAACCCTGCCTTGCCACTTACGGTGTCTCTGCAGCTTTTCAATATATAATCCTTTTCGTTTCGTAAATATCTCATATTTGAGAAATATATATATAGGACTCTGACAGATACGCAAAGATATATTTCTCGTCTAACATTCTACAGAACCTTTATTCAGCTTTTGTGTTACACGACGCTCGGGTTCATCCAATATTTACTAATTCTTCATTTATACGCTTTCTTTTTTTCTCCCCCAAAACCACTTTTCTAGCATTAATACCGTAAAAAATCCTCTCCTTACCTGGAAAAGAGGAACTTGTTAGAGATTACTGTAAAGCCGATTTTCAGACAAATAAATATTTCAGAAATGTATAGTGTATTTCATTCTTTATTATTTATAGGGTCCAAAAAGATATCTCACAACGAATGATTTCATTCTTGGTATATTTATTAATTCTAGCTTAAAATAAAAACAGGTACCTCACCAAATATACAATGTTATGAAATTTAAGTCATAAGGGGTATGTATGTATATATATATATATATATATATATATATATATATATATATATACATACATACATATATAGTTATAAGTATATATATATATATATATATATATATATATATATATATATATATATATATATATATATATATATATACAACACATGCACATGCACACACACATATATAGTTATAAGTAAATAAATAAATATATATATATGTGTGTGTGTGTAATGGTTTGGTCAGTTTTGGTTTGGATGCTACATTTTTGCAATTAGAGAGCTAATGCAACCAAGACCTACAGCTTAAATCTGATTCCGAACGGCTACGAACATCCATGCCACCGTGGGATTCAAACCGACGAACCCTGGCACCGCAAGCCAGCATCCTACCAATCGGCCGTCGTTCGGCTATATATATATGTCATGATAATTTTATCACTTTCGGTTTAAGATTCTATTTTCCAGGTAATTCTTTTCATGGAACCCTAGCGAACATTCTCGAATGTTCGCTAGAAGAAATCCTTCCGGATCCATATCTAAAAATAGTGTTTTAACGCTTGGGTTACATCACCCACGTGACTTCACGTAATAGCTGATTGGTCGATATAAATGACTATTTAAGCAAATCTCTAGAGTTCATCACAGGGTTTTCGATACAGTTTCGACACAAAAATAACAATTACCAACATGACATGTAGTTCATTTCCCCTTTCTCTATTAATTATTTCGATAACTGTAGGGTTACCTTACCTGAACTATCGGTTTATCCCCAGATTGAGGGAATGACTCTTTAACGCCGTTTCACTATTTCACTGACAGCTAATTGGCTACCTAGTTGGATGGCGTAGCTTGACCTGGGATTTTGTTTTCAGTTAATTGGGCAACACATTGGATATTGTATATTGGCATGGTTTTCCAAAACAATATGGTTGCCACAGGAATGGTTTGGATTGGTGTGGAGGGCTATGGTTTACAATTTTACTTCACGAGGGCTAATGAGAACAGGACCTACTATTTAATGCCGATTCCAAACGGCTACGAATATATATGCCAGCATTACGATTGAAAACCGGGAACTCCAGTTCTAAAGAACAGCGCCTTTAAAATGAATTATCTTTTTAACTACATTTGTTAAAGTTGCAAAAACATTATCGTTAGATTCATGAAGTAGTATGTTATCGTATTTAAGTTAGTGTTTCTACATATAAACTATCATATACATTTTTTTGCTTCGTCCTTTACATTATTTTTATTAAAGAAAATACTTAATTGGATTACTTAAAGGGGTTTATAAATCAATCAATAGTCACAAAATAATCCTACTGTATATTATCCTTTCATGAATTAATTCATTAGTACTAATAACAACAACAGTCAGCAGGGTTTTGTTTCTTTTGATTCAATACCATTTTTTCTTTTGAAACATGAAGGTCCATTGCCAAACCCGATTCCGAACGGCTATGAAGATGCATGTCATCAATAGAATTTGAAACCACAAGATCCGCAGTGAACAATGAGAGTGAAACAGTGTCCATTATACAGCTTATAAAATCTAAAAACTAAAACATCTCAGGAATTGGTATTCCTATTTAAAATGTATGTTATTGTGTCACTTTACTAAAGGTGATTAACCCCTAATGCACAATTTTTTTTGTCGGCCAAAAAAAAAAATCAATTTTTTTAATGTAAAAAGCACAATTTAGAGCGTTGAATTTAGAAAAAAAATATTTTTTATACTTGAATAAGTAAGTGGTAGAGTTTATAATCCCATGTTAATGATAAGTATCATTAAAACGATTGTTTTTTTTTCTTTCACATTGTTATTTTCAATTCTGGATTGCAATCGATTGTAAGAAATGATAGCAACATAAAGTACAACATACTTCTAACAAACCTCCAACGATGCATTTGATAAATGTATCATCAATTGTGTAACTACTTAATTATTCTTTCATAATAAACTAAACTCTTTGGTGCAACACCTACGGGTCTAATCACCGTTTCCGACACCAACAGCCCTGGGGTGCAAAATATATGTTCTGGTTGAGTGATCAACCTCCAGTATTTAGTTCCCAAGCATGCTTTGTCCCCAGTCTGTCTGCCCAAAGAAGGGATGAAAGGCTGTCAACCTTACCCAACCCGGGGATCGAACCTCAGACCTATGTCCCAGGAGGTCTACGCTAAAGCTACTTGGCTTCAAAATAGATAACATAATATTACAGAAATGATTGTTTTTTCAGTAGGTAATTCTCTCCAAAACTCGATCATTTTTTCACAAATCTTTATGGTATTGAAAATATTAACGCAGAGAAATGGTACATGGTATAGTCCGTACCTTAGATTTATGGCTTTTTCTTATTCATTGAAAAGTGCCCTAGTCAAATAAACCTTTACAATGCTATCTGAGTAATAGCCGGTCTCACCAAAGACGTTTAACGGGTAACCGCGATTAATCCATGGTTCCAACCAATGGTGGAACGCAATTCTCCGTTTAAACAGAGAATAATCGTGGTTAGGCGTTAAACGACTTTGGTGAGACCGGCTCTAAATATACTTTAATTTAGTTTTACAGATTTATTTCAAAAATTCTCATTTTTATCAATGTCATTATAATTTCTGTAAATTTAACAACTTTGTCCTTATTTTTTTTTAAATCGAAACAATCAAAAATGTTATAAAATTTCATAAACTTGAATTCAAGATTTATACTTCACGTTGTATTAGTTTCGTATAGTTTTAATATTAGATAACCGGAGCTGTTATACTTCTTAGATAACCTGTTTGGTAGTAGAAAGGTAAGAAATTTATCAGTGTAGGTCCTTCATTATCAGCAGTAATGAGTTTAAATGGCATATATTATAATTTCAAATACTGAGACAGTAAAATAAAAAAATATGAAAAGATTTCCCTGAAAAGCACAATAATATATAAATTTAAAATTTTAGACTTAAATCTGATTTATTGTTAAAGATCCTATGCACACAATGCATTCTGAAACACGTTCTGTCTGATTATCAATTTTTTTAAAACTGACAAGGTATTTCATTGTTAAATATGTAATAAAACCAGACTTTTAAGTTAGATCTTTTTATATGGGAGGAAAAACAAGCGTAAAAATAAAAAAGATTATAAACATACTTAAAATAATTTTTTATTAAAGGAATATAGTTAATCAAATCAGAAAAGAAGAGATTGAATTGTAACTCATAAGAATAATAGCGTTATTAATAAAATCGAATTTTACAACTCTAAGTGATAACATTCAATTCTTAGGATCTCAGAAAGTACTTATATTTAGTGATATTACCAATGGTCTTTAAAAAAACAATAAATTCAAACTGATCTACTCTTTCTTCATACAAATAAAAATTAACTCAGAAATTTTTAAGTAACTAAACTTTCTACCTATTTCCATAAAACCAAAATTAATACTTATGTAAAAAGTTAAACGATTCAAAATTTAATTATACTTTTAGGACACATTAATAAAATATTTTCAAAATGAATAAGTTGATAAAATAGCAAATTTTAGTAACAATAAGCCTTGCGTACATAAAATTCCTATATTTCTTTTGTTTTAAAAGAGTTAAGTAATGAATGTTTATTTCCTTTTGAATATTCAATAATTTCTTACCATATTTGTAGTCATATCTACATTTATATAAGAGAATAGATGAAAAATAAAATCATACAGTTATAGAAATTGCGGAAAACAACATAATAACTTGGCGTTATCGAATTGCTTAAATCGAAATTATTGATATTGCATTATCCTATAGTGTTTTACTTACAGAAATTTACTCTTTACCAAGCTTATTAAATAAAGACCATATTTAATACAATTAAAATAAAATTCACTTCTTTCAACTCTTCTGTTTTGTAGTATTTCATTTTATCAGACATATCAAATTAAAATATACCAATGTATTGAGAAATTATCAATTATTGTTCTAGAATTAAACAAAACAGAAAATACTTTCATTTCTAGAGATTTGATATGCAAAGGAAAATTGCCAAATCTGTTGTTACTTTTATTATTAAGAATATCAAAATGTTACAGTAAGCAATTCATTTTCAACTTGACAAGTACCACATCTGTAGTAACAATGATGAATAATACAAATTATGAAACATTTCATTCGGAACGTTGTAACATTGTGTATAAATTTCATTCGCTGCGGCAGATTTGTATTCAAACTAAGAGGTGCTGCAGAGATTGTGAATAGAATTTTCAAGTTGTAATATTTTACATTTACAATTTCTGGGAGAGCGTCAGCAGAAATTGATGTTTCTTATTTAATAGGAGATGCATAATTTATAAAACTGTTTAGTAAATTGAACAAGTTTACTGAGAAATGTGACAAGAACACTTTCACACAGATTTAACTTAGATAATGCTATTTGGAAGTACATCCGTATATCTAATAAATCACATGTTAAATTTTTAAAATTTGACTGGCAGTTGTTTAGCAACGCATAATAAAATTATGCGTAAAAGCTTTAAGCTGATAAGAAGATTATGTAGATAAGGCTATATGCATATAATTCGTAAAATTAAATTTTTGACAGATTATGCAAAGCTTTAGGCCAATGTGGACATACGACTGTCAGAAACATTAACATCAATTCATATCAACATGAAACTATTAAGAACTAGCATATAGCCCGTCATATGACGGTATCAGTAAAATTTTTAATTTTCTAGACTTGTAAAACACCCTATAAGGCAGGTAAAAAAATGGTTTGTTTTTGGCTGATAATTATCTGGTACACGCTCAATAATTTGTTTATCTTTACTGACCAAATGTTAGTTGCCAACTTTAATTTATCTTGTCATATTAAGTGATAGGATGGATAGCAGAGCGTTTAGTATTAACAGTGATTATTTGGAGGTATATATGAATGATGTCCAAAATTTAGAGAATCGATTGCAAACCGTATGTACGCTATGTATAAAAAACAAACACACATACGAACAAACGTCTTAATTTTCAAAGATATATAACGTAAAAGCTAGATATTTATTAGTCCTTAAAAGAGGCTCCTAGACTTTTATGAAAATAATTTATTTTTAATACCGGTGATAAAATTTCCATTGCAACAAAAAATAATCGATGATTCAATTTAAAATTAGCACATATGTACCTAATCTATTATTTAATACAAATATAAAAGAAAATCATTTAAGTAATACCTAAGTTCAGTGATAAAATGTATGAAAATAATGCAGACTATATTTAAATAATTTAAAATAAAAAATAATTAAAGGAAATGGTTAAAGGAATGAAGTCATAATGTTAGAAAAAATGTCACTCTTATCTATTTATTATGCGGTAAATTGATAAATTTAATGTTCTGGGATAACCGGGAAAACAGAGCATGAAATAATGGCATCAAACATTCGAAAAGGGAGGAAGGGGGGATTTAAAAAGTTTTCGAACTCGCTTTGAATTTTGCGCCCCCTAACTCATCAAAAATACAATATGGATACATCTATCCATTCCAGGTACAACCGTTTCATAAATTCGTGAACAGACAGACAGATGTACAGACAACTTAGGCTATTATTATATAGGGGATGCTTCATACTATTCTATTTTGTGTGTTTGATAAATTTAGTATGTTGTTGTCAGAAATATATGAGTGTTTTATGAATGTCAGGAACGTAAGATTAAATAAAAACACAGAATACTATAAAATTAAGATCCTCAATCCATATCAGACTATGAAAATATGAGTGCTTGATAGCATTTCATTTTGTATGTTAGATATTTTCAATTATTAATGGAAGAAAATATATGAATGCTTTATGAATCTACTAAATACAAGTAACATAAAGTACAGAAGGCAATACCAAGTAACAATTTCTTATAAATTATTTGAAGATATTTTAAAAAGAAAAATTAAAATCATCGGAAATGAAACGCTAATACTGTTAACAGAATACTCCCAAAAACCTATAAAATATAAATTTAATAGTTCATAAGTTACGATACATATTAACTCGGTACCGTAACGTTATTTGACGGTTATTAACATAACCGTCACGCTGTGCAACATGTGAATAAATAAATGCAGAATTAACATTGAAAATTTAAAAAGAATTCTACAAATTTTAAGTATGTTTTTAAAATATTATTTTACATTTTTTAGTTTAATTCATTTAATTATATTTTATTTCAAATTAATATATATGTATATAGACTTGCATAACAGAAAATAATTTCAGAAATTTAGTTTGTGTTGACTACCCTGCCCATTACCACTTTCTTTAGCTTTATAGTTTGTATAATAACCGCTTACTTTACATATTTTGAGAGAGTTTGAGAAAAATCATCATATTTTTTTTTATTTTATTATTCAATAGAAGGAAATGAAATGAAAAAAAAAACAAAATATGTAGGTTTTAAGTTGAATTTATAATTTTTTACATGTGTAAAAGCATTTAGTTTGAATGTTAGTTTAAAATTCAGAGTTATCTGGAATATAAAGTTAAATATTAGTCTTTGTATAATAGTTTTGAAAACAAGGGACAACACAAAGTGATACCTGACATTCTGTGCACTGGTATCTGGTCCCTTTTCTTAATGGCTTACATCTGGAGTTTGTTTTACGGAAGCACATTTTTGAGCCTCGCTCGTCTCCGGCTGCACTTTCCGATGACCGCACGCTTCGTTCTATACCTGCTCGCCTACTATTACTGGAGCAGGTACCGTGGGTTCGATTAAAGCCTATATTGCCTACAAATAAACACTGCAGCGACAAAACTCTGGATTAAATATTTATTATTAAGAAGATTTATTAAAACATATGTACACTCCAAATCATACTCAAAAACAGGGCTGAAATAAAACCGAGGAAAAAAACAAATGGTGACGAGCGGAAAACACCTCTCTCGGTCTCAGCTCCTTTCACAAGAATGTCCGTTCTCCGTCGATCCGAGCGGGCATCTCCCTGCCACTCCTCTTCTTGAGGGCCGGGGTGGAATCCCCCCCTCTTGGTCAAGCTTTCTCCTCCAAGGGAAAAATGTCCGTTTCCGCAGCCGGAGTGGGCGGGGGTGGCAACCCTCCCGTTGAACCTCCCTGGAACAGGGCTTGCCCACCCTCTCTTGGGGTGTCCGTCTTTGGTCGAAAAAAAAAAAAAAAAAAAAAACGGGGGCCCATGTAACACCAACTCGAGTCTTGAGTCTAGTATTACATACATAGTATACTGTCCCGTTGGATTTATTTTTTTTTTCAGTAGCAGGAATAACACGTGGAAAATGCCTTGAGATTAACTTGATTGGTAAAGGACTAATTCTGAGTCTCACTGATGTTGCAGAAAATTCGTTACGAGGATTTTCTGAAATTAATTTTTCGATTAGTGTAAAACACTTGACCAATCCCGCCAAAAGAACCGTGAAGCTAACAAAATTTGGCAAACTGCTAATCAAAGCTGAATATTTCCTTTTATTTACTCCAGGAAGAGTAAAACCGGGATAAACAGATGGTACTGACAAATTCTGCTTCGCCCGAGTTTTTTCGGGCTAATAATTAACTGCAATATATACGAATCCGAGAGTACTCGGAATAATCAAGCAACGATAATTATATAAAAATTTACTTATTTTAGACATTTTCCGAATTACCATTTTAGAATCTATTTGAATTCTAACAAAATCCGCACAAAAAGTATAACAAAGATTATATATTTATACTTTCAATAGCTGATATTATTGGTTTTATGATCATATCTAATTAATGCAATGAAAACTAAGACTTATTGCTTAATGTTAGTCTTCCTGAGTTATACGCCATCATAAATTTAACATAATTATATATTGAGAATTAAAAGTAAAAATAAAATAAAATAAAATAAAGATTGAAAAATATATGACCCGATTTAGCTGTGATTTTAGAAAAACATACTGCTTGTGCATAGTTAAATTTAAAATGAAACTTTTATTACGTGAAGTCGAAGAATTCATATGCTGAATATAGGAATGGGTAAAAATATAAGAAAATCTTTCAGACATATATATTTAAACACATTAAACTATGTATTTTCAAAGAATTTTATCAATATAAAATTTATATCTATGATTACATTTTATAATAATGTTTAGATATTTTAATAAAAATTCCGTAGAGTAAACGTTTATTTCTTCCATTTTGCATATTTGAAATTCAACGATACAGAAATTTTAAAAATATTTTCATTACAGTTGCATTGAATTTAAATAATCCCTTTTTAAAAGCTCTTTTTTCCGATTTTGTAAAATTCAAAGAGAAAAAAAAAGCACAATATCATAACGGTAAAATAAAGCAACCACTGCAATCTTGCGAAATAAAATTTAAGAGATTATATTAAATGAAACAGAAAAATTAATCATAAACGAAACAAGATCTACCGTAGAAACAGGAAATTGTTAAAATTTAAAACAGAATTCTCCATTCCTGTATGTAAAATAAAACTTCCCATTTTCGTTCTTATCATCAGAGCACTTAAAAATTTATTCATATCTCCATTCTCAGAATTTGTACCTAAAATTATGCTTCCTATTGCACCGAGATAAAATGTTATTTTGTCGTTTAATTGAAAAAAGAAACGTGAGACGACTGAGATGGGAAAGATAAAATGAAATTTACATTCTGGCCCTAGTTCCTGGCACGAAGCGTAGTTCCTGCAATATTTAGAGACGGTTATTTCTGTTTTTCTTTCAGCTGCATTTGCGCATTATGCGAACATATTAATTTCGTGTGAAGAAGAATATATTTCACGCGAAGCCTATAATCTGATAATATACAGTATTTGTTAAAGTAATAATTTATAGGAAAATTAACATTTATTAACGGTGGACTGTAATCTGTTTTGTCTATTATTTGGTAACAAGAGAAATGTTTTAATTTTTTAAATTTTCATATGCTTTTTTGAAATTATTAATTGTGTCTTGCTATGGCCTATGCATGTGAAATTTATATTCTTTGCTAAATTTTGTATTCAAACACACGTTTCAGCGATGTTCAGGGAATACTCGAGATTCACAAAATTTATGAAATTATCTGGTTTATATATGTCAAGAGTATAAAAATTCATATTAGCAAGAAAATGAAAACTAGAAATTTATTCATTAATGGATTAGACATAAATGGTTAGGGTATCAGAAAGATTTGGTGTCAAAAATGTATAAATCCATTAAGGAAACTAGTACTATTCTAGTACTATACTAATATTCTAAGTGTAAAAACAATAAATGGTTCTGAGTAAGGAAATATTATAAATGGCAAATGTAAATTATTATGCATGATATTAAATGAATAATCGTGACTCATAAATATTAGTAAATAATCTAGTTTACATATTTCAAGAGTATAAAAATTTAAGTTAGTCTAAGGAAAATAATAAATAGAAACTTATTAATTAACTTATTAGGCAAAATGGTTATGGTACGAATGTTTTGGTATCTAAGAAGTATTATTCCATTAAGGAAATGAGTACTAATAGAATCAGGTGTTTATTTATTCTAAATATCTAACAATGTATGAAGATCAGTCCAGAGATATCAAAGAATGGTAACAACATATTATTTGATTGTGAATGGATAATCTTGATTATCAAACATACTGAATTTATCTAGTTAAGACATTTCAAGAGTATAAAAGTTTTAATTAGTCTATAAAAGGAAAAACTAGAAACCCATTAATTAGTATATCAGGCAAAAGTGGCTATAATAAGAAGATTTATGTATCAAAGAAGTACGATTCAATCAAGGACTCAAGTATTAAAAATATTGTAAGGTTATTTATTCTAAGTGTAAAACAATAAATGACTCTCAATGTTATAAATGGCAAACGTACATTATTATGTATGATATTAAATGGATAATCGTGACTCATAAATATTAGTAAATAATCTAGTTTACGTATTTTAAGGGTATAAAAATTTAAGTTACTAAGGGAAAGAATAAATAGAAATTTATTCATTAACTTATTAGGCAAAATGGTTATGGTAAGAACGTTTTGGTATCAAAGAAGTATAATTCCTTTAAGGAAACGAGTACTAATAGAATTGGGTGGTTATTTATTCTAAATATAAAACAATATATGGATAACAGGATATTATAATTTGTGATGGTGAATGGATAATCGTGATTCTCAAACATACTGAATTTATCTAGTTAAGATATTTCATGAGTATAAAAGTTTTAATTAGTCTATAAAATAAAAAACTACAAACTCGTTCGTTAGTGGATTAGGCAAAAGAGGCTATTGGAAGAAGATTTATGTATCAAAGAAGCAAGATTCAATCAAGGACTCAGGTATTAAAAATATTGGGGGGCTATTTATTCTTAGTATAAAACAATAAAGAGCTTTCAGTATAGAAATAGTATAAATTGCAACCGTATATTATTATGAATGATATTAAAGGGATAACCATGATCCACAAATATTAGTAAATAATCTAGTTTAGATATTTCAGAAGTATAAAATTTAAAATTAGCCTAATTGAAAATAAAAACTGGAAACTTACTCATTAGTGGATAAGGCAAAAATGTTTATGCTAAGTTTAGGTATCAAAGATGGATTCCATTAAGGAAACGAGCACTGATAGAATAGGCTGGTAATTTAATCTAAATATATAACAATATATGAATATCAGTACAGAGATATCAAAGAATGATAAAAACATATTATTTGTGGTGGTCTTAGAAAATCACAATAATCGTGATTCACAAAGATAATGACTTTACAAAGTTAAAATATTTCAACAGTATAAAAGTTTTAATTAGTCTATAAAATGAAAAACTACAAACTCGTGATTTAGTGGATTAGGCAAAATCAGCTATAATAAGAAGATTTATGTATCAAAGAAGTATGATTCAATCAAGGACTCAGGTATTAAAAATATTGGGGGGCTATTTATTCTTAGTATAAAACAATAAATGGTTCTGAGTAAGGAAATATTATAAATGGCAAATGTAAATTATTATGCATGATATTAAATGAATAATCGTGACTCATAAATATTAGTAAATAATCTAGTTTACATATTTCAAGAGTATAAAAATTTAAGTTAGTCTAATTAAAAGAATAAATAGAAACTTATTCATTAATTTATTAGGCAAAATGGTTATGGTAAGAATGTTGGGGTATCAAATAAGTGTGATTCCATTGAGGAAACGAGTACTAGTAGAATTAGGTGGTTATTTATTCTAAATACATAACAATGTAATAAGACCAGTACAAATATATCAAAAAATGGTAACAACATATTATTTGTGATAGTAAAGGGATAATCGAATTCCCAAACATAGTGTATTTATCTTGTTAAGATATTTGAAGAGTATAAAAGTTTAAATTAGTCTATAAAATGAAAAATTATAAACTCATTGATTAGAGGATTAGGCAAAAATGGCTATTCTAAATAGATTTATCTATCAAAGAAGTATGATTCCATTAAGGATTCGGGTATTAAAAAATATTGGGTGGTTATTTATTCTAGGTGTAAAACAATAAAAAGCTCTCAGTACAGAAATAGTATATATTGCAACCGTATATTATTATGCATGATATTAAATGGATAACCATGATTCACAAATATTAGTAAATAATCTAGTTTAGATATTTCAGGAGTATAAAAATTTAAATTAGTCTAAGTGAAAGAAAAAACTAGAAACATATTCTTTAGAGTATTATGCAAAATATTTGTGGTAAGAAAGTTTCGGTATGAAAAAAAGTATGATTCTATCAAGGAAATATGTACTAATAAAATTAGGTCGTTATTTATTTTAAATATATAACAATATATGAAGCTCAGTACAGAAATATCAAAAATGGTAAGGGTATATTATTATGTATGATGTTAAATAGATTATATAGATCCACAAATATTACAGGATTTTAAAAATTTAAGTTAGCCTAAAAAAAGGAAAACTAGAAATTTCATTATTACACACTTCTAAAAACTTCTTTGAAATCCATTCATTGGTGGATTAAGCAAAAATGGTTATAGTAAGAAGATTTCGGAATCAAAGAAGTATGATTCCGGAAAAAAGACTAAGTATTAGGTGGTTATTTATTTCAAATATATAACAATAAAGAAAGTTCAGTACAGATGTAGAAAAAACATGGTGAGATCAAAATTATTATGTACGATGAGAGAATAATTTATTCTGAATAGGTTGGTTGGTATTTTCTGGCGGAAACAAACTTTTTGGGACAAACTGCAAGCTTCACTTGCATAAACGGTAGACATAAACCGAATTCGAAATATGCCATGCCTAGATATATTGTGCCGGACAGTAGGGTATTGCTTTACGGTACAGAGGATTAAAGCCCCGCTACAAGTATGGTTCTTCGAAGCCGTTCAGAATGTTTCTTACTCATTAATTCTAAGTTTCTTTAGTTGAAATTCTGCAAAAAGTAAGCCGTTAGAATAAGTTAATTTTTTATTGAGAAAGAACCATAAAAAAGATAAAATATTTAAAATGAATGCAGATTATTAACGAAGATTAAAGTTTTAAGATTTATAGTAGAGAATATTAGAATGATGTAAAGGAATCAAATCCAGAGGGGAGAAAGCCAATAATATCTTTAAGTTTAGTAAATCATTATTTAAAATATTTTAAATAAAGGAAATTAAAAAAACGTTAATGATATTTCAGAATACAGGCATTCATAGGGGCCCTTTTAGCTTCAGGCACTTTAGCCTAATAGGTGATGTGCATGTGAGAAACGACAAAGTTGTGAACATAAATGGATTAAAATCCTATGAGATATGTTCATCCTAAGTGTTGTGGTGTAGTACATTGCTGTTGTTATTTCAAAGTCATCTATAGCCCAAAGTTGCTTTATATCGTCTTAATTTATAGTATAATACTACTGATCTATAATGTTCAAATATAGAACAAATGACAAGGAAATATGCAAATGTACATATATATATATATATATATATATATATATATATATATATATATATATATATATATATATATATATATATATAATTAAAAAGTAAAAGAGGCACTCCACGTGCTACGCCTCAAAAAACATTGCCAGTGTCCAAGAGAACGCTGCATTCTTTTCCTTCCTTCTTTCTACTCAGGCAACCCCTTACTTTTTCAACTATATTATGCTGATGTGTTGGTTGTCCCATTGTCCTTTCTACAATGCGTCCTTTCCCGGCTCTGCCCAAAACGACCGGGACTCCAAGGATGGCCCTGAATCTCCTCCTGGTGACCAATCACAATTCTTCAAAACTTGGTGAAGTTTAAATGTAATTATTTTCACTGGCCACACCACACTAAGTATGAATAAAAGAAATTGAAAGCTTTTGTCCAGAATATAGCATTATATGAAAATCCAAAGTAGATCACACAAAAATAGAAAATTGTTTAAATATCAGTTCTTACGGAAGTAAGAATTGAATTATTTGTGCAAGTGATAACAAGAGGCCAAAATCTGAGTGAGTCTGGTGGGATAAAGTGAGTTATATTGACTAGATTAAGAGTTCATTCTCTAAGAATAATGAGCTGTGGACTTTAGGTAGGATATGCATATATCAAAGCCACTCCCAAATGAAACAGCACATTTGTTAGCAGGTAAATAACAACGTTTATCTTCCTTGAATATACAAAGACATTTTAGAAATTATATTGCAGAAAATCTAACTTACAATAAAAGGAAATGAAATTACTCACAAAATAATGTTACCAAAAGCTAGACCAATAGAAATCCACTGACCACAATTATATCATTTATTTATGCCCGAGTAGCAAACACTTGCTTAGGCTTAACTATACCCTCGGTACGAACCACTTAATTTTTTGTACTTAAAGTACCTACGGACAAGTCAGTGTGTTTAGCAAAATTGCTTATGCGTATTTATAACACAAGTGTAGGAAAAACATTTTAGATTATTCAAAACTATTTTAATTTAATAGTTTACTATTGTTAATCAACCATTATAAAATCTTCCAGAATGCACAAGAAAATTCAATTATCGTGAAATAAAATATATATAAAAATTAAAATACAAATAAATTAAATCCATAAAAACATTTCTGTTAGATCCGTGATAACGTCGTATATACTGAGTCACAATTGTATAGATAATTCCTTAGAAATAAATTATCTCAATATTTATTTGTTGTGTCACTTATTAAAATGAGCTTTACAGCTTTTGCTATGAAAACAAAAATTTAAAAGGTTTGTGATAAAGGTATTATTTTATAAGGTAACCACAGCTTTAAAGAAAGAAGATTTGTGTCCTTTTCCTGTCCCTTTTACACGAGTATTTAAAATGCTTACTGAACCTTTATGTATAAGATGCAGCTCAGTTTTCACATACTGTTATGTCTAAACCATCGGAATAAGTGAGATTATTCACCAAAAAATGTATTTAAATACATATAAGTAGAAAATCAATAAAAATTGTTTGGTTAAGTCCATTAATTTTGACCTAGTCCAGTTGTGATTAAATATATATGTAATGGCGGAGAAACTAAACCCACATTTATAATGTTAAAATACTTTATATTGTCCTATTATTTTCCTCAGCCTGGGCATACTAGGCTACCATAATCCTGTTGAACTTCTCATGAATAAATACATATTAGCGGACGAATGTAATTTTTATTTCATCTCATAAAATTAGGACAAAATCAGGGAAATCTGAACCAGATATTGTTATAATATTCTCTGCATAGGTCTATAAACACCAATCTAGAACGAAAGATATCATGTACCATGTGAAGTTATAAGTGGGAAAATGATACAATTAATTCTTAAAGAGAGTGATTTTGACTAAAGACATCTGTCGAAGTTTTGCATTCAAGATCACTATTATTGCTGATATAGAAATTTTTTCTTAAAGTTATTAATTTCTTATTAAAATGACACCGACATCATTTTTTAGCTTTCAAAAATTTAAAAAATAATGGGTTGAGTGAAGAAATGAAAAAAATTTCACTTTCGAAGTTGATGTCTGGTAAAATAGGATTAATAAAATGAGGAGAAGTTAAGATTTAGAATAATGAATGGGGAAAAGGGATCATTTTGGTTAGACTTTAGGGCTTAGATATTATATTATTACAACACACACACACACACACACACACACACACACACATATATATATAATATATATATATATATATATATATATATATATATATATTTTATATATATATTATATATAAATACATATATATAAATATATATATATATATATAAATATATATATATATATGTATATATATATGTATATATAAAAAATTTAAAAACATAATTTTGATGTAATATTTTTATGACAATTTTTATATTCTATTTATTATTTTTTTAATAATTAATAATAGATATTGTATATTTATTATACTTTCAGATGTCTGCACATAGTTTCTATATATATAATTTTACTGGAGCAGGTATCTGGGTTCGATTAAAGCCTATATTATAATTAATAAGCATAAAAACTCTTATAACATTAAACTACAATATTTTACTGCTAAATGTTACCCTTTATGAAATAATGTAATTTATGTTACATCTACATTTTAAATATATTAAGCAAAATGTATCCTTTAATGCCTCTTACTCTCTATAATTCCTATGAAAAATTAATTTTATTAAATTCAAAATTTCGATTTTTTCGTTAAATAGACATTACTAATATGTTAAAAAATTTAAAACATAACTTTTTTGTGTAAATGTATTTTTTAATTTTTTTTCATTTCTAATTATTTTTATAATAAATCAATGAAAATTATATTGAGTATATACAGAAAACTTTTATGTCTACATGTGTTTGATTAGCACAATTTGAAGAAACCCTTTTAAGTTTGTTCTTCTCTCATTTCTCATTATCCATTCACACCAATGAACGATAAAAATGTAAGTAGAATCACTAGATTTACTGCTAATTAGTAGGCTTTTCTTAATAGCAAGCATTGAAAATAGCGAAGATTTCGATACTTCCACTCGTTGAAATAATGCATCCGGGTAATCGGTGATTTCAATTTATATATATATATATATATATATATATATATATTATATATATATATATATATATATATATATATATATATATTGCTAGATTTAACATCCGGTATGATGAACTTAAATCCACCATTTACATTCCAGCAACTGCAAAAAACATTGTGGCCAATTTTGATGTACAATACGATATAGTGTTATAGCCATATAGTGGAATCGATACAGTGTATGTTAAAGGAAAATTAAACTACAATATTTTACTGTTAAATGCCCTTTGTAACCCTTTATAAAATAATGTAATTCCTGTTACAACTAAATTTTAAATACATTAGGTAAAATTTATCCGTTAATTCCTTTTACTATCAATTTAGTATGTTTCCGATACAAAATTATTTTTACTAAAATCAAAATTTAAATTTTTTGTTAAATATTTGCGTTAAGTAGTCTTTACTAATATGTTAAAAAATTTAAAACATTATTTTGTTGTGTAGACGTTTTTATTTAATTTTATTTCATTTTAGAATTATTTTTTAATAATTGGATGAAAGATATATTAAATAAATACAGAAAGACAAAGACTTTTATATCTACACGTGTTTCAGTAGCACGCTTTGAAGCAACCCTTTTAAATTTCTTCTCTCATTTTTCATGCTCCATTCACGCCAATGAACCATAAAAATGTAAGTAGAATCACTAGATTTACTGCTAATTAGTATGCTTCCCTTAATAGCAAGCATTAAAAATAGCGAAGATTTCGATACTTCCACGAGTTGAAATACTGCATACGGGTCATCGGTGAATTCATTTTACATCCACCTAATTACGCCTACTGTCCTCTTCGGCTAAGTCACATCGAATCATTTCGAGACAACGAAATCTCAATTTTCGATGCGCTCCCGAGGATTTCTCTCTCTCGAAATTATCTTGGCTGAAACGAATCGATAGCTAGGAGTGGACCATCTCATTTTGGTAATGGGCAGCCTAGTTTCCTGGATGAACAATGACATCTATTAACTGCGTCATTTACTCTGGAATGAAGTAATTTTTTACATCTTGTTCAGAACAAAAGAGGTAACATTCCATAAAAAAGTATCATTTTTTTTCTATTTCAGTTTTTTAAGGAACGAACACAAGCTGATTGAAAGTTTAAAAAAAAAATCCGAAATCTTTTTTGTACATTTTAAATAATACAGTAATAAACTGCTACTTAAAACGTGTCTAAAGTTGCCTAAACTAATTATCTTTTTTTCAGAAATATATTGATTGATTTTAAATAGACTTAAAATAGGTTTATTTAAATGAATTATTCCCATTTATATAAAGTGTTTTAGAATTTCATAATTATAAATATAACACGAATATTTGATTATTGTAAAGTATTTTTATTTAATTTTAATTGCTTTTATTTTAGTCTTCGAATCTTATTTTGTAATTCCCTATATAAGCTATAAAATATTTTCAACGCTTTATAATGTCTTTAAAATGGAAATTTTTCATTAGTCTTATATTTTTATTCTATACATAATTATGAATTTAAATCATTAAGCTTAGATGTTTTACATTACACAAGTTAAAAATTCACAAATACCTTTTTTAAACGGGACTGAGCAATGACCTCTATACAATATTTCATAGGTTGAAATATTGTATACTGCTCATTGGTGAATTCATTTAATATTTAGTCCCGGGTGACCATAATTAAACTGACAGTGCTCACAGTGCTCTATGGCACGATCTATTTGTGATAATGACACATTTAGCAGGAAGATTAAACAAGACGGGAGAAAAGATTCCTAAAAAAAAAAACAAATTAGTTCCAATAGTCACCGCTAGGGGAATATTTGGAGCTGTGTAATAGAATGTAGAGTGTTAACAAATGCAAATCAATACGGAAATTACCTTCTGGCACTGTGCCAATAGATGTACCTTGAAATTTGAATAAAGAACTTCTGCTAAGTTTACGTGATATTGCAGATCACGAGACTTTATCTGTGTTTATGTAGATTTTATGCTCTTTTAAAAGTGTTGCCATATTGCACTTGATCTAAATCAGAAAATGTGCATAATAAATAGTAATTTTATTCCGTATTACTTTGCATTTGTTAACACTCTATTTTCTATAACAGAGCGGCAAAAATTCCCTAACGGTGACGTTTGGAACTAATTTTTTTTTCGTGGAATCCTTCGTCCCCCGTCTTGTTTAATCATCCTACAAAATGTAGCGTCATTCTCGCAAACAGATCGGGCTACAGAACAATGTGAGCACTGTCAGTTTAATTATGGCCATCCGGTATATTACGACTGCAAGTGTCGTAGAACAAGACGATTTGAATCATGTAGAAACTCCGATACACCGATTTCGAAGTGCTTCACTCACTTATTCCTCATGAAATTGTCTTGGCTAAAACGAAAAGTGGTAATGGGCAGCTTAGTCTCCTGTATAAACAATAAAATATATTTTGTTCAGAACAAAAACAATATTCTCTGTCTTGAAGTCGATTACAAATTACGTTCAATTCTCTTTTACGCCAAAAAGTACTTGCTATAAAAGTGCTTAAAGTACTTGCTATATGCATTCAGTCAAATTAATCTGGTACAATAGGCATTTTCCATTCAATTTCAAATTTTAAAAATTTAAATGTTATATAAAATTCTTAAAAATATTTTACACAAAGAATTTTAATCTTTACACAATATTTAAAGAACGTAACACATATTAGATAATTATGGATAAAGTGACAAAATAAAACTCGTAGGGTAAATACAATTTTCCGTCAAAGAAACAATTGAAAAATATGATTATTTCAAATTCGTAAGTTTTGGGATGTGTCTCCTAATATTTTTTGTAAAGGAATTGGTATATATCGAAAGAAAATTTCCCAACAAATATTAGTCTTTGGAGAATTTTATGTTTTAATTCACTCTATACGATATACAATTTATGGATTGTTTCATAATGTCTTTAAAACGGAAGTTTTTCATTAGTCTTACATTGTTATTCTATCAAAAACATAATTATGAATTTAAATGATTAAGCTTAGACATTTTACATTCCACATGTTAAAAATTCACAAATACATTTTTTAAACGGGACTGAACAATGACCTTTATACAATATTTCATAGGTTGAAATATTTTATACTGCTCATTGGTGAATTCATTTAATATCTAGTATATTACGACTGCAAGTGTCGTAGAGCAAGTCGATTTGAATCATGTAGCAGCTACGATACACCAATTTTAAGTTCTTCAAGCAATTCCTTCCTCATGAAATTGTCTTGGCTAAAACGAAAAGTATTGATGAGAGGTTTGGTTTCCTAGATAAACAATAAAATGTATTTTGTTCAGAACAAAAACAACACTCTCTTCCTTGAAGTCGATTACAAAATTACGTTTAATTCCCTTTTACGACAAATTTTAAGATACTTGTTATCTGCATTCAGTCAAAGTAAATATGTTACAGTAGGCATTTTCCATTCAATTTGAAATTAAAAAAAATTAAATGTTATATAAAATTCTTTAAAATATTTTACACAAAGAACTTTAACCTTTACACAATATTTAAAGAACATAACATATATTAAGATAATTATGTGTAACTGTTATGTACTAATGTTTTGCAAATGTATTTCAAATTCAATTTGCCTATTTTGTATATAACCAACCAGAATAAAAATCTAGTATGTCATTAGGAATATATTTAAATGAAAAATGGTTCAAATTTTAAGGAAAACGTTTCTAAAAGAAAACAACAAATATGTGATTTGAATACTAATTATTACTAAACAACAGAAAAATATAAAAATTAATATACATTTATATATAATTTTAAATATGTTTATATATTATATTAATATTTATATTAAAATATATATATATAAATATATATATGTATAATATGATATATATATTTAAAAAAAATCAAATTTTATAAAATTTATATATATATATATATATATATATATATATATATTATATTTATATAATATATATATATATATATATATATATATATATATATATATATATATATATATATATATATATATATAATATATATATATATATATATATATTATATATATATATATATATATATATATATATATATATATATATATATATATATATATATATATATATATATATATATATATATATATATATATATATATATATATATATATATATATATATATATATATATATATATATATATATATATATATATATATATATATATATATATATATATATATATATATATATATATATATATATATATATATATATATATATATATATATATGTATATATATTTGTGTGTGGTAGGTGTGTTAAGAAAGTAATATTAAAGTTACCACCATAATATAGATTTATTCAGATTCTAAAAATATTTCCCTCAAATGTGCTTTCTACATTGAAAATTAGCTTTTTTGTAAACAGTAATAAAATTTCATCGCTGATATTTTCCGTAACTATAAAAATAAAATTTATTTGAATATACTATGACATATGTAATTACTGTAAAATGATAAACCAGGAAGAATTCTTTAAAAATTCTCATGCCTGAAGATTTCAACAAAACTATTCGTAATTCCATATTTTTCTAACTAGAAACAATATTCGTGTGACCTTATTTTAGATAGAAGCATTGAACATTAAGATAATAACATAACCCAGAGTTTCTCGAACTTTAAGTCTCTGTTATCCAATTTCAAATAATAATTTTCACACGTTCGTATCTCTCAAATAATATTATTTTAAACAATGAAAATATATTTTGAGTAAAATGGCAGTAAAACAAAATCACGTCCTAAATTACAGACCTTACTAGTTACAAAGAGTAAGTAAATTTATATTTTGTAACAACAATCCACTGTATGAGCAAAGTTAGAAACGACGCCTATTTTTATGTCTTCCAAGATAATTCCAAGAGAATCAGTAACAATTATTGACCATTTTGATTTGGCTTTAGTAAAATAACTAATAAATACATTGTGCAGTTTTTATAAAACCTTAAATATAAGTGTATATTTTAGATCATTAATGTCAATATTTATGCTGCATAAGACTAATCACTGGATCTACTGCTTTTTGCTGTATCAAATGATCACGAATACCCATGCAAACAACGGGATTCGAACTAACAAACTCCACTACTGATGAGCGGAGTCTATTTGACTGGAAAATTGTTCCTCTGTATATGAATGTATTATATGATTTTAAATGTGCAGTTTATTTACTGTGTTAAATTGTATTTTGCACTTCTATCCATTTCTGTAAATTCTGTTCTTTTTAAAATATATTTTATTCGATATCTTCCCCTCCACACACACACACACCAAGTTGGGTCTGCCTAACATATTAAGTATCTCTGAAATAGCCATTTCTGTCCCAGATTGAAATATTGTATCCTGATCGTTGCTAAATTTACTTATTATTACACCCAACCAATTACGCCTACTCTCCCATTTACACCAAGTCACTTCAAATCATTTCGACACAACGAAATCACAATTTCCGAATCTATTCTGACGATTTTGTTCTTGAAATTGTCTTGGAACGAATCGATAGCAAGGAGTGGCCCTTTTCATTTTGGTAATGGGCAGCCTAGTTTCTTTAGATGAACAATGACATCTATTAACTGCGTCATTTACTGTTAAATGAAGTAATTTTTTACATCTTGTTCGAAAAAAAAGGATGCTTTAGATAAAAAAAATCTTTTTTCCTTCCAGTCTTTTAAAGCTCGAATACATGGTAATAGCAAAACAAAACTACCCAATAAACAAAATAAAAATTCTATTTTTTTGTGTGTGTCGTAAATAATCATGTAATAAACTTATTTAAAAAAAGTTAAAAGAGTTGAATGACCTAATTTGTTTTTCTGGCAATACGTTATTCGATTGCAAATAGACTTCATTAGGTTCATTAACAGAAATTCTTCTCGTTTGTCCTCGCAAATGCCGAAAGATTTAAGCCTGAAGATTTAAACTTCTTCAAATCTAAAATCAGTATCCTGTTTTTGTCGAACTTTTTTGCTGTTACAATGTATGCAAAACATCACATCTGAAATTTAGTATCGCGATAGGGAACTAATGAAAAATCAGTTACGATTTAAGATTATTTTTAGGGCAAGCGTAACAGATAAAGAGATAATTTTAAAATTAGCAAAATAAAATACAAAAATTACTTTCAAAAATTATTTTTATTATTTTTTTTAAATTAAATCCTAATGATACAACTGAAATTTGGATCCATTTAAATTTGAGTTATTTATATCATCGCGAAATTTTTAAGTACATGTTTTTAACCGCTTGCTTGATTATCCCGAGTTATTTTGGGTTCGTATGTATTGCAGTTAATTATTATCGCGAGAACACCTGGATGAAGAAATTTTGTCAATGCGATTTGCTTTATAACGGTTTTACTTGGTTTTGAGAAAACGAAAAGAAATATTCAGCTTTGATTGACAGTTTAACAAGTTTTGTTGGTTTCGCAGTTCTTTTGGTCACGTGTTTTCCCTATTGTATACGATACGTCGGATGGTGGATTAGTAATGTATAAAGAAGGATAGTTGCGAAAAATTATCATGATGAGTTTTCTGCCAAATCAGGAAGACCCAGTATTAGAACTTCACCAGTCAGGCGAACCTTAGGCCTGCTACTGCAAAAAATCAAACCCAGCGAGTCAATGTACTCTGTGCTCCCGTGAAAGAGATTCCAGAGTTAAGCAAGTAAGGAAAGAAACCAGATACCAGTGTACAGAATGTCAGTTATCACTTTGTGTTGTCCCGTATTTCAAAAACTAACAAACAAACACTAATATTCAACTTATTTTCCATTTGTCGAGATAACTCTAACTAATAAGATAGTAGACTAATATTACAACTAAATGCTTTTACACCTGTAAAAAATAATACTTCATCTTAAAACCGACACATTTTGTTTTTATTCGTTTCTTCGTATTTAATAATAAAATAAAAAATTTGATTTTTTTCAGATTTTTTTTTCAGAAATATTTGGAAGGAAAGCTGTTAAAATATATAAAAATTCACCCTGCAAAATTTTGTTAACTGTAAACTAATGGATTCTGTACGTCGTCAGTTACTGCTAAATTTGAGGCAAAAAGTAGTGCCCTTAAAATCTCGTTTTTGTAACTCTCTACAAAAATAAGTTTAATTCCATTTCTTTTCTGACTAAAAAGTAAAATATTTATGACCCTTTTGCATCTACGAAATGACATATTTTCTGCTATTGTGCTTATTTATTTAGGGAAAGATTAATTTTCAGAAACGTATTTATCTGACACATAAATTTAAACATTTTAGAAAAAGAAAAGGAGAGTTAGTAAATAAATTTTGTTATTTTTTACTAAGAAAAAAAGACACAAATAAGTTTCATGAAAATAATATAAATCATTGCCTGCAATTAATAATACACAAATATTTCTTTTGAATTTTCATTTTGAAATTAAATACGTGGACCTAAACAAACAGGTGCTCAATTTGATTAAAGCTGTAGATACCCGTCTAATTAACACCAGCATTGTAAAGAAATTACCGTTACATTACCAACTAACATGTAGCCAAGTTTTCCTCTCAAGATGTTCTGAATGACTATATGATTATTATAGAATTTTTCAAAAGCATCATTTTCAAGATACAACATGTGCATTCATCTTACGCTTAATAAGGCAATTTTTATTTTTAGTATAATAAATTCTGAATTGTATGATAATTGTAAATAAGGTAGTTACAAGCATTTGTAAAAAAATTTAAAAATAGATTTAATAATTCGTTTCTCCCATAAACAGTTTCTAACAAGTAGTAAATGATTTAAAGTTATTGTCAAGACAAAGTAAGTAAAATGCAGTTTTCAATCGTAGATAACAGGATACTTATGTTCATTCGCAGATCAGAACTTCTGGATCGACAGAAACTTTAAAGCCGAGTCTCACTGAAGTCGATTAGAGCTAATCAGGGTTGAAGTGTCTTATGTATACAGTAAATAACAGTTAGTAACAAAAAAGAACTATTTTTTGTCTCAGAATAATATGATTCTGATAGTATTTTTCTCTTGGATTCACATATGGCATCGTTACGTATTTTTTTCCTAAAGTAAGATTTTCAAATACATTCTTTTATAATTTTAAATTTTTAATATTTTCTACATTTTTAACCACATGACATTCAAACATTCACTTATAAAATAAAAATAATTACCATTTTCTGTTATATTCCCTGTGGATTATTATTAAACAATAATCGATCGGCATATTAAAAAAATCATTTGTTATAATTTTTCCATACCTGGTCCCTATTACATATCGTTTATTGCGCTTAATTTTAAGGACATATAATAAACTCAACTTTTATTATATGTTATAAGACTATTTAGAGTGACAGGGTATCACTCCACTTTTTGATTTGGTCGCAATGAATTCTAAGCATTTTTAATGTTTACCAAACTGCATTACTATACTATAGTTCTTAAAATGTTCCACCTTGAATTAATAATTGTATTTGGTTACCTAAAAATAACTTTTTTAATTTTTGCTTCATTTAAAAAAATACACCTATTTTTAAGTACATGAAACCAGGAATTTTTTTGGTGAAATACTTCATTAATTTTAGTTAGATGTATGATGGATGTAGAAAGAAATGTTTTGAACCATTGGATGGTTCACATTTCACATTTTTCTGTCAAGGACTAAATATTTCGCATTCATTGTAATAGCTTTTCTATACATTATATCTCAATGACACAAAAGTAACACCACTATGGTTAACAAAGCTGCAGATAAAGGACAGGTGCAATAACTTTTAAATTCCTCAAATTATTCTACTCATATACTGCATATTGAATATTTTCCAGTTAAAATCAAAAATTTTCATACTATCAGATAAAGCGAAATATACTGATGAGAATTATTGGAATTTTAGCAAAAGAACAGCTTTTAAATATACATTGGAAAAATCAATGGACTAATCTGTACTAATCTGTTGTGTACCATTCGATTCCAAATGTGTTTATAACAGAAGACATGTCTTTACAAAACAATAAGGTATTTTCTATAGAAAAATTATTTTAAAAATTACTGATTGCGGGTATGATAAAGGCAAATCTTTGTATTCTTCTATTTTTTATATAATTTGAAATATCATAAGAGATCATAAGGATATTGAGTTAACAGCTGGGGATATTGAGTTAACAGATGAACAGCTTGGATCAAGAAATGTATCACTACAGATAGTTTTTTTTTCTTTCTTTCTTCCAAGAGAATCTCAGTTCTTTTCATCTAATATCACTTGTTTTGGAGCCTTTGATAAGGGCAATTCAACTCAGTTGAGGAGCTTGTATCATTCTAGATTACAACTGAGAGTATAGATGGATTATAATGTAATACATTTAATAATTGTTAAGAAGAAATAACAGTCAGAGGAGGGGATTTTGGAATTTATTAAAATCAGAGGGATAGGAAATAACATGTGAAGTGTGCCATTTTACCATACAGTGAGAAGCATAGAACACAATAAACGACATATATGCGGGGCCCAGGTTCTTGTTTTGTTTCCTCCAATTAATATTGAAAATATAATTCATAACATCTTTTACTAACGGAGTTTGACTTCGTATTTGGAAGTTGTCATTCCACCATATACAGGTGATACACAGACGGTTGGTGGCGGTATTATCCTTTGGGAGACGTTCTCTTGGGCGTTTCTAGGACCCTTGGTTGTGGTAGAGCATACCATGAATGCTACAGGTTATCTGAGCATCATTGCGGACCAGTTGCACCCTTGCATAGCCTCTGTTTTTCCAGCCAGAAATGGAATGTTCCAACAAGAGAAAGCCCAGTGTCACAAGGCTAAAATTGTTGGGGTGTTTCCGGGAACATGATGCTTAATTTCAGTTAATGTCTTGACTGCCGAACGCACTGGGTCTCAATCCGATAGAACACATTTGGGATGTCATGGAACGGCAGGTCAGAGTTGGTCAAGACCAACAACTCGCAGTTCTCCGATTTGCGTAAACGTTGCTTAAACATCTCGTACAACCTGTTTCTGGCCATCTACCAAGGACTTGTGGCATCCATGCCAAGGCTGGTTGCAGCTGTGTTGAGCGCCAAAGGTGGGACAACTAGTTATTGATAGGTGGTCATAATGTTTTGGCTCTTGAGTGTACATAATAAAAGTTGCTATTATGTGTTACAAAAATCTTTAAGTATTTTGTAACTAAAGTTTAATTAAAAGAAATAAATTAATAAATATGTAAAACACAATAATTTAGACTTAAAAGTTCTCTAATGCTATTGAAGATTTTTATTTTACAATGTAAATAAGACAAAGAAACATTTATTTAAAAAGTAAAAACTGAGATTTTAAATAAAACTTTGAAAGTCGCTGAGAAATTCCGAATGCATATTTTAAAGCACGTGAAATAACTGATTTAATTGAAACTATTATTACGAATGTGACAAAAAATATCTAGTACCCTGTCTGATTAATTATTGAGTATAGTAAACTTAAGTACATTGATCGAAACAAACCGAAAATAATTTAAACTAAACAAACCATTACTAGAATGAGTTTTTGGAACATTAAAACTGTATTAATAGAGCTGTTGATCTTCTTACTAATTAACTTTTACTGTTAACAAAAGTCATGCAAAAATCAACGAAATTATATATGTGTTAATCAATTATAGACACTTTTAGATGTTATAAAATATTTTTTACCTTGCATCTTAAACATCACATATTGCTTTTTACTAAGATTATGAGTTATATTTACATTTTTATGAAAGAAAAACTAATTTGAAGTCACTAAAAGATCAATTTAATATAGTGTAATGATTTGCTATAAAGCAGAATATTTCTTTAGAGATTTGCGTAAGGTTATGTTTGAAAGTTTATCTCTATTTTGAACTTTTAAAGCTATGTGCATTACTTTTTATACATTTATAAATATTTTTTTAAATGTATAACGAAATTAAACATTTTTAAAAATGTTGTACACTCTTCTGAGATACAACATGTATATTTCAACTGAGAAAAATTGTAGCAAATCTGTCTTTACATAAGACAAAATTTGTAATAAAATATTACATCCCTTATCTTTCTTATTTTGTATCTCTAATAAAACTATTTACAGAAAAGATAAAAATAATTTTTATGACACACCAAGACTAAAATACTCGAAAGTAACATTCTTAAGCCTTAATCGATATAATCTTTCCTCGAAAGCTCTTCATATAAAATATTATTTCTTCAAACTCCTTTAATAACGATAACCCTTTTCTGAATATCAACTTGAAACTTACCTTTTAACATCTGCTGTTTGAAGCACCCTTACCTGAATAAATGCATTTTACGTTAATGTGTTATATTTCTTTAGAAGTAGTTAAAACCTTATATTGTTTGAAAACTAGTTGTTTGAGTGTATTTTATCAAGTTTAATATTTTTATTTTAAATCAAAGCTTTCTATACTTTATGAAATTTGAAAAAATAGTAATTATATCATATATATTATGATACTAGTGGATACGTAAGAACTTTGACAAATAAAATTTAACTTTCTGAACTGTAGGATTAATGAAATATATACAAACTGTCTGTGTGTATTTGTATAAACTTTATAAATTAAAACAGCAGCAAAATTGGTTTAATAAACAGCTACTTTGGTAAAATATCTATACGTTGTAGTTATACCTTACGTGATTATAGTTAATGACGCATTACGTACAAGGGCCGTTTTATTCCAATGAACCGTAAACAAAAGATTAGAGAAGAAAACAAAGTGAATTCATTACCAAAAATTATGGAAAACTGTGGTTGCGATATAATCGCCATGAAGATTCAGACATTTGTCATGTAGTTGGACAAGGTTTTCGATGAATTTGTGGTGTTTATACAATTACAACTAAAGTCGTTGCCTCGTTTTGATTCGCCGAAGATTGACGTCATACGCATCATTTCTTATTAAGGCAGGTGACATACTGTTCAGTCTTTGTAAATAGTGTCTTGTATATATTATAAATATTTTAATGTATTTTCACATATTGTTACATGAGATCATTGATCTGTATTGATATTTGTTATGAGAACAGTTTTATAATTATCGTATTTTTATTTGTGGCAACACAACATCTTTTTAAATATGCAAATATCTGTAATGTATGTATATGGTGTCTGCCTATATAAGAGTCACTGTCACAGTAGCAGATGGCTTGGTTGCATCGAAACTGATGTTTGTTTATGTAACTTGCATGTACTTTCGGTATTTTAAACTTCTGTAACGTTAGTTCACTTTGATATCCAGAGTTCTACGTCGTTCATTATACTATCTTAAATAAATGCCTGTGTCTAGATCTAGTTGTTTTATTTAACTGCACCGTTTGAATCCCTTCTGAGCATGGTTTTATATATGATGTGACCCCTTCGGATACTTCTTTAAGAATCGTCGAGACATAGCAGGGGTCTCCATAAACTCTTCGAAGAACATTTCCCTGAGTGATGGGAGGTATTCCCCAATGCTACTTTTTACTCCTAGCAAGTTCATCATTACAGGAAAGAGATGAAAATTACTCAGTGCTAAGATGGAGCTATCATAACATATTGCGTTTAAACTACCTATGAAGCAGGTGGGATTCAAAAGCACTGTGATGATATACGTTGTAATGGTTACAAGGAGTCAGAATTTCTTTTATGTTTTCATTGGTTTTTCGTAGCCTACATACAATTTGACAATAAACTGCATTATTTTTCATATTTACCAGTTTGAACCAACTTATTTTCGAATTTGTTTTTATTGTTCTCCCTGAATTTAAGTACTGTATATGTTAGAGATCGTTAGGCTGTAATTCTCGAACCGCATTCACAGGAGTTTAAGGATCTGCAAAGTTATGTCTATCCGTTACGTTTTCATGTACGTATACGTTGTCATGGTTTCAAGAAGACAGAATTTCTCTTTGTGGTTTGATTGGTTTTTAGTAGCCAACATACAATTTGACAATAAACTGCTCTATTTGTCATATTTAACAGTTTGAACCGACTAAGCTTCGAGATTTTTTTATTGTTCTTCTTGAATTTATGTACTGCATAGGTTAGAGATCGTTAGGCTGTAATTCTCGAGCCATATTCATAGGCGTTTGAAGATCTGCAAACATATGTCTTTCCGTTATGCTGTCATGTACGTATACATTCTCATGGTTTCAAGAAGTCAGATTTTCTTTTTATGTTGTGATTGGTTTTTCGTAGCCAATATACAATTTGACAATAAACTGCTTTTCCAGTTTAAACAAACTTAACTTTGATATTTTTATTGTTCTTCCTGAATTTAAGTACTGCATAGGTTAGAGATAGTTAGGCTGTAATTCTCGAGCCACATTCATAGGCGTTTGAGGATCTGCAAATTCATGTCTCTCCGTTACTTTGTCGTGTACGTGTACGTTGTCATGGTTTCAAGAAGCCAGAATTTCTTTTTATGTTTTGCATATTTTTTTTGTAGCTATCATACAGTTGGACGATAAACTGCACTATTTGTCTTATTTACCAGTTTGAACCGACTTAGCTTGGAGAGTTTTTCCTACTTATCTCTGAATTGCAGTACTGCATAGATTCGAGATCGGTAGTCTGTAATTCTCGAGCCTCATTCATTGGCGTTTGGAGATCTGAAAACCTATGTCTCTCCTTATTTTATCAATAGTGGAGAGATAAAAATAAAGTTGCAAGACAACTTAAAAAAATAGCACTTTCACAAAAAAATGGTTAAACTTAAAAACAAGTAACTAAGAATCAAACAATTTCATATCTAAATATATGCACATGATAAAACTAAACAAGAGGATCCAAAGAAGAAGATATAAAAATATTGATTACTTAAAAATAAATCACTTAATTCCAATACAATCAATGTTGATTCCATATAAAAATGATATAGATGAAGTTTTCAACTAATAAACATCCCAACATGTATACGCTAAAAAATCAAGCTAATTTTAATAACTTGAGGAAACCTAAATTATTTCTATAACTAGTAGTTTTGAAAAATTAATTCAAAACATTATGGTATTTTGACTTCCGTAGTTTTAGCATTAGATGACAAAATAAAAATATCTTGATTCCATATGAAAATGATATAGATGAAGTTTTCAACAAATAAACATCCCAACATGTATACGCTATGCAATCAAACTACTTTTAATAACGTGAGGATAGCTAAATTATTTCCATAATTAGTAGTTTTGAAAAATTAATTCACAACAATATGATATCTTGAGTTCGTTAGTTTTGGCATTGGATGACAAAATTAAAAATATGTTGATTCCATATAAAAAGGATATAGATGATGTTTTCAACTAATAAACATCCCAGCATATAGGCGCTATGCAATCAAACTAATTTTAATAGCTTGACGAAACCTAAATTATTTCTATAATTAGTAGTTTTGAAAAATTAATTCACCACATTATGATATCTTGAGTTCAGTAGTTTTGGCATTGAATGACAAAATAAAAATATGTTGATTCCATATAAAATTAGTATAGATGAAGTTTTCAACTAATAAACATTCCAACATGTATACGCTAAGGAATCAAAGTAATTTTAATAACTTACAGAAACCTAAATTATTACCATAATTAGTAGTTTTAAAAAATTAATTCAAGACATTATGATATCTTGAGTTCGGTAGTTTTGGCATTGGATGACAAAATAAAAATTTGCTAATTCCATATAAAAAAATGTTGATTCCATATAAAAATGATATAGATGAAGTTTTCAACTAATAAACATCCCAACATGTATACGCTATGCAATCAAACTACTTTTAATAACGTGAGGATAGCTAAGTTATTTCCATAATTAATAGTTTTGAAAAATTAATTCATAACAATATGATATCTTGAGTTCGTTAGTTTTAGCATTGGATGACAAAATTAAAAATATGTTGATTCCATATAAAAAGGATATAGATGATGTTTTCAACTAATAAACATCCCAGCATATAGACGCTATGCAATCAAACTAGTTTTAATAGCTTGAGGAAACCTAAATTATTTCTATAATTAGTAGTTTTGAAAATTTAATTCACCACATTATGATATCTTGAGTTCAGTAGTTTTGGCATTGAATGACAAAATAAAAATATGTTGATTCCATATAAAATTAGTATAGATGACGTTTTCAACTAATAAACATTCCAACATGTAAACGCTAAGGAATCAAAGTAATTTTAATAACTTAAAGAAACCTAAATTATTTCCATAATTAGTAGTTTTAAAAATTAATTCAAGACATTATGATATCTTGAGTTCGGTAGTTTTGGCATTGGATGACAAAATAAAAATTTGCTAATTCCATATAAAAAAATGTTGATTCCATAAAAAAAATGATATAGATGAAGTTTTCAACTAATAAACATCCCAACATGTATGCGCTATGCAATCAAACTAATTTTAATAACTTGAGAAAATCTAAACTATTTCCATTATCAGTATTTTTGAAAAACTAATTCACAACATTAGGGTATTTTGACTTCAGTAGTTTTGGCACTGGATTGCAAAATGAAAATATCTCCTAAGCTCACTAAATTTTTAGAAATTGAAAATGTTTATTTAAATAATATAAAAATATTAATTTAATAATGATAGTCTAGATAATGATTTTCCACCTTGGGCATTAACACAGTGCATATAAATTTCTGTCTGGCACCTTCGTTATTTTTGTACCACTGACTATTTGCCTCTTTTTTGATAAAATTCTGTCTACCCTTGGCTTGAAAGGGCATTAAAAACAGCATTAAGGTGCATCTCATCACTGGTAGCAATACAATTCGAATAATGAATCGGAAACCTGATACACTGATATGACAAATTACTGGCAAAATACTGAATGTCTTTACTTGAAAAGTAAACATATTTATACATAACTTTTGGTAATGAATTCGTTTTATAAATTTCGTATACATTGATTATCAGCATTCATCATTTTTTCAAAACCGCAGACAGTTATTGATCATTTTATTGTGGAAGCACAATGTATAGGTAGGTGGGCGAAAACGGAACTCTAATTACGATGTGTGAGGCGCCAGTCATCGCTGGTTGAGACAGAACAGACTTGCGGTTTTTGGTTTTCTTTTTTTTTTATTCAAGCACGAAAAACATATGTATTAATCACTTCTGTGTAAATCGCCCGACGATAAAGTCGGTATTCGAATTCGTTAATTCTTATTCAATCTTATTCGCATTAAAAGTTAAAGTTTTAGAAAATTGGCCTGTTCCTTGGTGTACATGTGTCCACATAATTCTTGTGTCCAGCCCTGGGAGATGGGTAAGTTACCCAATCGTTTCTATTCATTTATAATCTTGTATTACGTTTTGTAAACAATTAATTCTTTACATCTTTCTTTATTCGTAAGGGGAATTAAAGCTCCCCATAATTTTTGCTTCCCGTGAAAAACAATTTAAATGGCAGTCAATGCTAGATTTAAACCCCATCTTCCAAAGATGCAGATGAACTAGGTCAACCACTTGCCATAAATGCATTTTTTCTTTAATCTTGTCCCTTTAAAAAATGTCCCTGGACGTTAACGTTTCTATTTCCCTAGACGACTAATTTTTTTAAAAATAATCTTGTATTTTAAGCAAAAATGCTTTTCTAATACACTTTTGGGGTAATTTTTTTTATCGAACAACAATATATATTATTATAAAAATATCTTTAAAGTTTTAAAATAAAAAAATTAAAATTAAACTCTGAATCTACAATTTTGAAATTATATGTTATATCTTGATCCACAATATTTCAAACTTCTACTCTACAGATACACCCAAGATTATTTCTATTTTTATATAATTAACCAACTATAGAACTGGCTAAAATCTTTTAAAAATTAAACATTTAAAATTTTGTTTTTGACTTATTAGCTACAATTTTATTTCATTTCTGCTTTTATTCAATGTATAATTAAATTCAAATAAAGTTAATCACACTTTGAATTATATAAGAAATGAAATTTTTTATATAAATAATGAAATTTATATAAAAAAATATTTTATTACTAATATGTTTTAGATGATGTAGTTTTTAAATGATCATTCAAGTTTTACGTTAACCCATTTTGTACCACACCAACTAAATATTTCTGAAAACGTTTAAAACTTTATCCATATCTTTAATATGGTGTAACTAAGCATATGAAATGAAAATTTTGAAAAAAATAACTTTAATTTTTTAAGTAATTAGCTCTCCTATAAATAGGACAACGGTCAAATACACTACTAAAATTTAGTAAATATTACTTACATTGCATTAGGCTGATTCATATCTATATCCTAAATTATGTTATTTTGAAGAATCTAAAGTAGCAAATAATTGCTTTAAAAACTGTCTTCTATTAATTACTACACATTTTTCATTATCATCGATTAAAATGGTTGATTTCAAGATTTTATAACTGTTTAAAAAATTCTTTAATTATTTTTCGTATAATTCAGTTAAGTAATTAGGAGTTGTGACGTATAATAATAGTCTATAAAAATAGTGCATGCCATGCTTTCGGCATGGCAAGATTCTTTTTTAAGGTATGAGATTCCTTAGACAGACTTTTCTTTAATAATTAAACCTTGCCCAAAGATTAATTATATTGTTATCCTTTTGTTGTAACGCTAGTAGAAAGGAATGTTATATATAAAATTAACATTTATCTTTTATATTTCAGCTTTTTATCTTACTAAATACTAGCGTTAAAATTATTTTTTCTTTAGTTTAATACTTGAAAAATATTTTTCTGTAATTAACTATTCATAAGTTTGCCGCAAAAGGTATTTTTTCGATTAAATAATGTCTAAGTATATCAGCAATCTAAATCAGTTTGGATGCAAAATAATAAATCTATATAAACCACGCGATATTAGACATAATTCTCATATATTATATAGAATAATTCATAGCGGCTTACCATATTTCAAATTTATGAGGAATATTATACACCATACTGTATACTTATCACTGTTCTTCTAGACGATATAGTGGACTAAACATTTCATCTCTTTTAAAAGTCTTATCTCCTACTTTAGATTTGTTTCATGTTATATGTTGACCAACAATATTTCAAACTTCTACTCTACAGATACTCATAAGATTGTTTTCTATTTTTATATAGTTAACCAACTATAGAACGAGTTAACATCTTTTAAGTAATTTAACATTTAAAATTTTGCTTTTGACTTATTAGCTACAAATTTATTCCATTTCTGCTTTTATTCAAAGTGTAATTAAATTTTAAAATCTTTATATCAAAAATATAATTTGGCGTTTGGAGATCTGAAAACCTATGTCTCTCCTTATTTTATCAATAGTGTAGAGATAAAAATGAAGTTGCAAAACAACTTAAAAAAAATAGCACTTTCACAAAAAAATGTTTAAACTTAAAAACAAGTAACTAAGAGCCAAACAATTTCATATCTAAATATATGCACATGATAAAACTAAACAAAATGATCCAAAGAAAAAGATATAAAAATATTGATTACTTAAAAATAAATCACTTGATTCCACTACAATCAATGTTGATTCCATATAAAAATGATATAGATGAAGTTTTCAACTAATAAACATCCCAACATATAGACGCTGTGTAATCAAATTAATTTTAATAACTTGAGGAAACCTAAATTATTTCCATAATTAATAGTTTTGAAAAATTAATTCACCACATTATGATATCTTGAGTTCAATAGTTTTGGCATTAGATGACAAAATAAAAATATGTTGATTCCATATAAAAATGTTGATTCCATATAAAAATGGTATAGATGAAGTTTTCAACTAATAAACATCCCAACATGTATGAGCTATGCAATCAAACTAATTTTAATAACTTGAGAAAATCTAAATTATTTCCATTATCAGTATTTTTGAAAAACTAATTCACAACATTAGGGTATTTTGACTTCAGTAGTTTTGGCACTGGATTGCAAAATGAAAATATCTCCTAAGCTCGCTAAATTTTTAGAAATTGAAAATGTTTATTTAAATAATATAAAAATATTAATTTAATAATGACAGTCTAGATAATGATTTTCCACCTTGGGCATTAACACAGTGCATATAAATTTCTGTCTGGCACCTTCGTTATTTTTATTTCAGTGACTATTTGCCTCTTTTTTGATAAAATTCTGTCTACCCTTGGCTTGAAAGGGCATTAAAAACAGCATTAAGGTGCATCTCATCACTGGTAGCAATACAATTCGAATAATGAATCGGAAACCTGATACACTGATATGACAAATTACTGGCAAAATACTGAATGTCTTTACGTTGAAAAGTAAACATATTTATACATAACTTTTGGTAATGAATTCGTTTTATAAATTTCGTATACATTGATTATTAGCATTCATCATTTTTACAAAACCGCAGACAGTTATTGATCATTTTATTGTGGAAGCACAATGTATAGGTAGGTGGGCGAAAACGGAACTCTAATTACGATGTGTGAGGCGCCAGTCATCGCTGGTTGAGACAAAACAGACTTGCAGTTTTGGGTTTTTTTTTTATTCAAGCACGAAAACCATATGTATTAGTGACTTCGGTGTAAATCACCCGACGATAAAGTCGGTATTCGAATTCGTTAATTCTTATTCAATCTTATTCGCATTAAAAGTTAAAGTTTTAGAAAATTGGCCTGTTCCTTGGTGTACATGTGTCCACATAATTCTTGTGTCCAGCCCTGGGAGATGGGTAAGTTACCCAATCGTTTCTATTCATTTATAATCTTGTATTACGTTTTGTAAACAATTAATTCTTTACATCTTTCTTTATTCGTAAGAGGAATTAAAGCTCCCCAGGTAGGTCATTTTTGCTTCCTATGAAAGACAATTCAATGCTAGATTTAAACCCCATCTTCCAAAGATGCAGATGAACTAGGTCAACCACTTGCCATAAATGCATTTTTTCTTTAATCTTGTCCCTTTAAAAAATGTCCCTGGACGTTAACGTTTCTATTTCCCTAGACGACTAATTGTATTTTAATCAAAAATGCTTTTCTAATACATTTTTGGGGGTTTATATGTTTTATCGAACTACAAGATATATTTTTATTATAAAAATATCTTTAAAGTTTTAAAATAAAAAAATTAAAATTAAACTCTGAATCTACAATTTTGAAATTATATGTTATATCTTGATCCACAATATTTCAAACTTCTACTCTACAGATACACCCAAGATTATTTCTATTTTTATATAATTAACCAACTATAGAATGGGCTAACATCTTTGAAATAATTAAACATTTAAAATTTTGTTTTTGACTTATTAGCTACAATTTTATTTCATTTCTGCTTTTATTCAATGTATAATTAAATTCAAATAAAGTTAATCACACTTTGAATTATATAAGAAATGAAATTTTTTATATAAATAATGAAATTTATATAAAAAAATATTTTATTACTAATATGTTTTAGATGATGTAGTTTTTAAATGATCATTCAAGTTTTACGTTAACCCATTTTGTACCACACCAACTAAATATTTCTGAAAACGTTTAAAACTTTATCCATATCTTTAATATGGTGTAACTAAGCATATGAAATGAAAATTTTGAAAAAAATAACTTTAATTTTTTAAGTAATTAGCTCTCCTATAAATAGGACAACGGTCAAATACACTACTAAAATTTAGTAAATATTACTTACATTGCATTAGGCTGATTCATATCTATATCCTAAATTATGTTATTTTGAAGAATCTAAAGTAGCAAATAATTGCTTTAAAAACTGTCTTCTATTAATTACTACACATTTTTCATTATCATCGATTAAAATGGTTGATTTCAAGATTTTATAACTGTTTAAAAAATTCTTTAATTATTTTTCGTATAATTCAGTTAAGTAATTAGGAGTTGTGACGTATAATAATAGTCTATAAAAATAGTGCATGCCATGCTTTCGGCATGGCAAGATTCTTTTTTAAGGTATGAGATTCCTTAGACAGACTTTTCTTTAATAATTAAACCTTGCCCAAAGATTAATTATATTGTTATCCTTTTGTTGTAACGCTAGTAGAAAGGAATGTTATATATAAAATTAACATTTATCTTTTATATTTCAGCTTTTTATCTTACTAAATACTAGCGTTAAAATGGTTTTTCTTTAGTTTAATACTTGAAAAATATTTTTCTGTAATTAACTATTCATAAGTTTGCCGCAAAAGGTATTTTTTCGATTAAATAATGTCTAAGTATATCAGCAATCTAAATCAGTTTGGATGCAAAATAATAAATCTATATAAACCACGCGATATTAGACATAATTCTCATATATTATATAGAATAATTCATAGCGGCTTACCATATTTCAAATTTATGAGGAATATTATACACCATACTGTATACTTATCACTGTTCTTCTAGACGATATAGTGGACTAAACATTTCATCTCTTTTAAAAGTCTTATCTCCTACTTTAGATTTATTTTATAATATATCATGGCCTACAATATTTCAAACTTCTACTCTACAGATACTCATAAGATTGTTTCTATTTTTATATAGTTAACCAACTATAGAACGAGTTAACATCTTTTAAGTAATTTAACATTTAAAATTTTGCTTTTGACTTATTAGCTACAAATTTATTCCATTTCTGCTTTTATTCAAAGTGTAATTAAATTTTAAAATCTTTATATCAAAAATATAATTGTATTAATAATATGTTCTAGAGAATGTAGTTTTTAAATGATCATAGAAGTTTTAAATTAATATCTATATCATAATCTATGTTAATTTGAAAAAATCTAAAGTAGCAAATAGTTGCTATTAACTATTCTATTAACTATTATACATTTTTCATTATCACCAATTAAAATGGATGATTTCATGATTATATAACTGTTGAAACAATTCTTTATTATTTTTCGTATAATTTAGTTAAGTAATTAGGAGTTGTGACTTATAATAAGAATCTATAAAAATAGTGAATGCCATACTTTCGGCATGCACAAGATTCTTTTTCAAGGTACCAGACTCCTTAAACAGAGTTATTTTTAATAATTAAATCTTGCCTAAAACTTAATTATATTGCTATCCTTTTGTCGTATGTCTAATAGAAAAGAATGTTGTATATAAAATTAACTTTTATCTTTTATATTTCAGCTTTTTATCTTACTAAATATTAGCGTCAAAATGGTTTTTCTTTAGTTTAATGCTTAAAAAATATTTTTCTGTAATTAACTATTCATACGTTTACAGTAAAATATATTTTTTCGGTTAAATTATACCTAAATATATCAGCGATCTAAATCAGTTTGGATGCAATATAGTAAACCTATATAAACCATGCGATATTAGACATAATTCTCGTATATTATACAGGATAATTCATAGTGGCTTACCATATTTCACATTTATGAGGAATATTATACACCATACTGTATACTTATCACTGTTCTTCTAGACGAGATAGTGGTCTAAAAATTTCATTTCTTTTAAAAGTCTTATCTTTTACTTTAGATTTATTTTATATTATATCTTGACCCACAATATTTCAAACTTCTACTCTACAGATACTCATAAGATTGTTTCTATTTTCATATAGTTAACCAACTATAGAACGCACTAACATCTTTTAAATAATTTAACCTTTAAATTTTGTTTTTCACTTATTAGCTACAATTTTATTCCATTTTTGCTTTTATTCAAAGTATAATTAAATTTTTAAAATTTTATATTAAAAATATAATTGTATTAATAATATGTTCTAGAGAATGTAGTTTTTAAATGATCATAGAAGTTTTAAATTAATATCTATATCATAAATTATGTTATTTTGAAGAATCTAAAGTAGCAAATAATTGCTTTAAAAACTGTCTTCTATTAATTACTACACATTTTTCATTATCATCGATTAAAATGGTTGATTTCATGATTTTATAACTTTTCAAACAATTCTTTAATTATTTTTCTTATAATTTAGTTAAGTAATTAGGAGTTGTGACTATAATAATAATCTATAAAAATAGTTCATGCTATGCTTTCAACATGACAAGGCTCTTTAGTATAAGACTCCTTAGATAGACTTTTCTTTAATAATTAAACCTTGACTAAAGCTTAATTATATTGTTATCCTTTTGTTGTAAGGCTAGTAGAAAGGAATGTTGTATATAAAATTAACTTTTATCTTTAATATTTCACCTTTTTATCTTAGTAAATATTAGCGTTAAAAAGGTTTTTCTTTAGTTTAATGTTTATAAAATATTTTTCTGTAATTAACGAGTCATAGGTTTACCTTAAAATGTATTTTTTTGATTAAATTATATCTAAATATATCAGCGATCTAAATCAGTTTGGATGCAAAATAATAAATCTATATAAACCATGCGATATTAGACATAATTCTCATATATTATACAGGATAATTCATAGCGGCTTACCATATTTCAAATTTATGAGGAATATTATACACCATACTGTACACTTATCACTGTTCTTCT
>CM063506.1:8876600-8919100 GCA_032207245.1 Pardosa pseudoannulata
TTGGAGAACTTGGGGGAAATGTCACCCTGACCTTTATAAGTTTACATTGCAAACTTTCATTTATTAAATCCATTTGCTCCATTCTTATTGTAAACATAATGTTTTAATATTTTTCACTTTAATTGTAGTATGTGTAGTAATATTAAAAATAAAATCTATTTGATGGTATAAGAAGTATAGTGGAATATATACATTATTAAAATTCATTGGTACTCTTTTTGTGACAAGAACGAATATGTTTAACATGAAAAATTCGGGTTTAAGCAATAAGCTCTAGTAAGATTATTCCTTGTGTAGTAAAACACACCCTTAAAACATCCACCCTGATATATATTCTACAAACAATGCCTCATTTTAGGGAAAGAAAACAGATTACTATAAGCCATCAGATTTTTAACTGGACATTACATGATTTTTGAAACAATGTATATTTGAAATTAAAAAAAAATTTAATCTGAAACTAAATTTAAATTTTATTTCTTTGCTACTAAAAATACTAAATTTCACATACAAAGAAAATTTAAAAAAATATCAAATATTTTGTTTTGCGTATGTAAATTTAGAAATTTCAAATGTTTAATGAAACTCTAGACATTAATAATCGCATTTTCTGCTAAAAGATAAAATATTGTTTTTGCAAAACCTCTTCAGTTAATGCCTTATTCAATTGCATATGTCTTTAACTTTGTTTAAACTAATAAAAACAGAATGTAATCATTGCAAACGGAGCGTATAGTTTAATTACAAAAGCTCATGCGTTTTACTCATATAAGACCTATGGATTTTACTAAAATATTTAAAGAATTCAGAAATACTACTCTTGTATTGAAAATTAAAGTTGCACTGAAAAATAAATAAGTAATAAATTGCCGAAAGTCAAACAAATAGTGCTTAAAATTTTTTACAATAAAATGCCTGGATTGACATACTTATTAAAACTTTTATTAATTAATAATTATATGAACAAATATAATAAATATTTTGAATATATCACATATATTTTTCTAATTTTATTGAAGTACAAAATTATTCTTTTTAGAAAGTTTTGAATCTGAAGTCGGGAAAAGCAGGAAAAAAAAAACAATAGTACGATAAATTTCTCTCTTGAAGACGAATTTTTAATATAGGTTTCGTAAATTATGATGTTTGATAGATAAATATTTCCCTAATTTTATTTTGTTTTTAATTCAAAAACGCAGTTTCGGAAAATTTGTAGCTTTAAAAATGTACGTGATATTTTATTGAATGCTTTTGTATTTTTCTTTTTGTTAAAATGTTAAACTGAAAATTACACCACAAAATAATATTACTTTTTCTTTTACTAATAGACGTAGATATCGAGATATTTCCTCCAACTGATATTTACAGTTTCTCTTTTTGTCCCCATGCAAACACCTTAAAAATTATCAATTACTAAATATTTCATATCTTTACAATAAGCGGCCTGTGTCGGCTTATCTCATTTACAAGAATAACCATTTAAATATTAACTGAAATAATTTGTATTGAATCACAATCATCTGCTAATGGTTTTCAAAGTACAAACTTGTGAAATATTTCTAGAAAGTATGTTAATTTTATAATCCATAATATCAAGTAAACAAACACAACTAAAATTGTGAAATTTTATTATTTAAAATGTATACATTACATCAGATTTTAAAATATTTCTATAATACTCGAATCAAACTAGGCTTGAGAAGAGTAAGTCAAGATTAACGTGGCGTTTAAAGTGAGTGATAGTTATTGTGAAATGTATGAAATAGAAGTACTATTTTTTATTTTCACTTTCTAAGTAATGTTTTTAAATTTTAGATCTTTAAATGAGTTCAACATTATATATACCCTCATTTCTTTATGTGTGTATTTATTCCTAAAAAATTATAAATTTTTGAAACAAGTTCTTCGTTTTTATTAAATTACTCAAAGGGTTTAAATGGGAACAATATTGAACTCCAGAGATTTAATGAGACTTTAGCAGGATCACGGATAGTCAAAGACCAAAATTTCACTGAAGATCCAAAATATTATGACCACCTGTCAATAACGAGTTGGCCCACCTTTGGTGTGCAACACAGCTTCAACCCGCCTTGGTATGGATCCCACAAGTCCTAGGTAGTTGGCCGGTGACAGATTGTACTAGATGTTTAAGCAACGGTTACGCAAATCCGAGATATTGCGAATTGGTAGTCTTTGAACTGCCGTCCCATGACATCACAAATGTGTTCTATCGGATTGAGATCCGGGGAGTTAGGCAGCCAGGACATTAACTGGAATTCAGTATTTTGTTTCTGGAAACACTCCAACAAAATTTTAGCCTTGTGACACAAGGCATTGTCCTGTTGGATCATTCCATTTCCAGTTGGAAAAACAGAGGCCATGCAAGGGCGCAACTGATCCACAATGATGTCCAGATTTCTTGTAACATTCACGGTCTTCTCTACCACAGACGCCCAAGAGAAAGTCACCCAAAGCATAATACCTTCACCACCGGCCAGTATATGGCCTACTGTACATTTTGGGAGCAATTGTTCGTCTTGGAAGACGGCGTAACCTGACACGGCCATCGGCGTGATAAAAAACAAACAGTGATTCATCTGACCAGGCAACTCTCTCCTACTGATGCCTGGACCAGTCGCGATGTTCCCGGGCTCAGCGTAGGCGCAGTTGGCGATGACGCTTTATCAGCATAGGCACACGAGTGGGACGTTTGCTGCGTAGCCCCATATCTAACAGTGTCCGCTGAACAGTGCTCCAATACTATATTCTTCTTGGCCCTGTATTGTATTGAGATGTCAGCTGAGCCACTGTCTGGCTCCGGTTTTGCTTCACCATGCGATACAGTCTCTGACGACCTCTTTCTTTGATAGCTTGTGGACGTCCGAGACCATATCGTCTACTGCTGGTTTCACCGTCATTCATCCACTTTGAATAAATACTACAAACTATAGATCGCGAACAACCCACGAGTCGTGCATTTTCGGAAATACTTGTTCCAAGTGTTCGAGCCATTACAATCTGCCCTCTTTCAAAATCACTTAGATCCACAGCTTTTCCCATGATACACAGACGTAAGTGAAAGAATGATTCTTCAGACTCTCCAGCAGCAGTTAAATACCACTTCCACCTGAACACGTGCCTTCCACGTCATTCAGGCTAGTTCATTGCAAAATGTAGGGGTGGTCATAATGTTTTGGCTCTTGACGGTACATCATACCTTGTCCATTTAAACATCTTTGTTTTGTAATTCTCTGATAAAAAAAAAGATTTCCACTTCTTGTAATTTACGTTCCATATATAAGCCAGTAAATCATAAATAAAATCCATAAAAACAAACAAAAGATAACTGCATATCTATATAGTTTCTTATAATATTTTGTCTCTTTAAATAGTTTCTTTCATTCTCTGAACATTATCAAGAATCTTTGATATTCCACATTAAAATTTTCCATTTAAACCATCTAAGAGAAAAGTCTTTTACAGAATATGTTTTCTTTTTTACCTCTGGGAATGAAACATTATCAACAATTTTTCAGTGTTCTCATATTTTCCTCCTCTCTGCAAAAAAAAAGTAAAATAAAATTAAGATTCGATTCCCTGAGCCCATGATCACTACGATCACAGAAATTCAACTTTCCTTCACTCTTCTCGCTAGTAAAAATGGAATATATTTCTGAGCGACAGCAGAAATTCTCTCGTACTTCTCAAATCGTTCAAATAACTAAAGCAATAATATGCCTGGTCAGTCGGAAAGATCTGAAATCGATATTTTCAATCTGAGAGCATTATAGTTTTTCTTCCAAAATGATGTTATCTAATATTAAATTTTATGGAGTGAGAAAAATGAATGTTTCACAATCTCCAATATTTTTTTATACTCGAGTGGATATTGAAATGCCTGTAACAAAGATTCATACTCAGGTGATATTCGGAAAATGACCGTGACTTAAGAAATAATAGCTGAGATAAAAAAAGGTAGACTGCTTCCGTTTCCTTACAGAGAAATTTATCCCGTAAATGTGTCACCTTTTATTCTAACTGAAAGCTCCGTCATGCAAGAAATTTACTTCTAACATCTGTTAGAACTGGAACAATCGCTATCGTTAAGTTATTCAAAAATACATTTTATTATAGTTTAAAATGTTTTACATCGAAAAACTGAAACGACGCGTGAAAGATGTCGCAGTACTAGATGGTAGTAATGTCATTCAGATAAGTCACTTTCAACAAAGAATGAATTAGCTCTTCACTTTTGAATTCACTTTCGATTTTTTAATGTTTCATGTGGTTTCTGGAAAATGGTTGGAAAATAAAATAAAATATTTTCATTCCTTTCAGTAACTTTGTTCTGATGATATTGATAAAATGTTATCTTATAACTAGTGAAGAAATAACAGGTTTAGAACAGTCCGAAATGACATTCTTTGACTGTTTGCAAATAATTTAAAATTTTTAAAGGTCCCTTGAATATAACATCACTTTTAGTTGATTTTTAATTTAAATTGATTCCCCTGTTTGTTTTTTCTATACTTATTTTAAATGTTAAATTATATCAATTATATGTGTTCATATTTAATTTTATACTTTCATTCTACTAGTACATCCATAATGATCCTGCTACAGCTTTTCACATATATATAATGTGATATGCTCTATAGATACGAATTACTACAATAATAATGTTTTTAAAAGAATTAAGTTAGAAAATAAGATTTTGTTTTCATAGTATGGACTAATAAACGCACCATATTTCCCCAAGGATTGGTTTGCAGTGCTAAGGTCAACTATTTGCTAAACAAGGGCTAATGAGTCCAGAATGTACTGTTAAATGCTGATTTCGAATGGCTACGAACATTCATGCCTGCAGCAGTATTCGATTCAGGTTTCGGAAAGAGCAGCAAATTTTAGTCACGGTTCCACACTATACTGTGTCCAAGGGAAATCAACCTTGCAGGTTATTTCGACGGATTTGCCTCGGGTTCGTATGAACCACATGTCGCTTATACTTTCTATATCTACTTGGAAGAGACTATCTAAGAGGTTTTCTATAGCTGGTGATCTCATACTGGGGTCATAACTGAGTGAAGACAGAATATCCACCCTCTTCTAGAGGTTTATCTGTTCGATTCATCGTGGAATCGAACCCAATATCTACTCACAGCTACGAAATGGCTAAGAACATTAATGACTGCATCGGTATTCGACTCCGGTTTGGAAAGAGCAGCACCATTCGGTCATCATTTCAGGTTATATTTTGTCTAAGGAAAATCAAGATTGAAGATTATTTCGACGGATTTGCCTCGAGTTCGTATGAACCACATGTCGCTTATACTTTCTATATCTACTTGGAAGAGACTATCTAAGAGGTTTTCTATAGCTGGTGATCTCATACTGGGGTCATAACTGAGTGAAGTAAGTATACCCACTCTCTTCTAGTGGTTTATCTGTTCGATGTATCGTGGATTCTAACCCAAAATCTAGAGAAACAATAGCTTGTATATCAAAAGCCTACAATTTTTAATTGATTTTTAATAAAAATTGCTTTCCCTGTTTGTTTTTTCTATACTTATTTTAAATAGTAAATAAAAACACCACTGCTATATTCATATTTAATTTTATACTTTCATTCTACTCGTACATCCATAATGATCCTGCTACAGTTCTTCACATATATACATTCTTTTGTGTGCTCTATGGATACGAATTACTACAATAATTTTGTTTTTAAAAATTAGGAAATAAGATTTTGTTTTCTTAGCATGAACTAAAAAGTACACTATATTTGCTCAAAGATTAGTTTGCAGTGCTAAGGTCTACTATTTGCTAAACAATTGCTAATGCAACCAAATCCTACTGCTAAACTCTGATTTCGAACGGCTACGAACATTTATGCCTGCAGCGATACTCGACTCTGATTTGGAGAGAGAAGCACCAGCCGGTCATCGTTTCACACTATACTTTGTCCAAATCAAGATTGGAAATCAAGATTGCAGATTATCTCGACAGATTTGTCTTGGATTCGGATGAACTACATGTCGCTTATCCATTCTATATCCACTTGGAAGAGACAACTATCTGAGAGGTTTTCTATAGCTGGTGATCTCAAACTGGGGTCATACCTTAGTGAAGTCAGGATATTCACATTCTTCTAGCCGTTTATCTGTTCGATTCATCTTGGAATAGAACCCAAGATATAGAGAAACAATAACTTGTATTTCAAAAGCCTACTATTTAGAAAAACAACCCTAAATTAACTCTCAGAGATAGAGCCGCCCTTTATTAAGTAGAAAACTAACTACTTTTTTGTGCAGTATTGTTAAACAAAGTTGATAAATAAATGTACTTTTTATTGGCATTTCATTACATTCCTAAGAATTTGTAGTTTCACTAAATTTAAAATTTAATCCTAATAGTGTAAAAACTATGTTCCTTCTATCATAATTATTTTAAAACTCTAAGTTAATTTAAGTTTAATGATATTATTTGAAGAATAATAAATCATTAGTGTGTGACGATAAAGCTACCAAATACCTATTTTAATTACATTCGAAAATACAGAGTGTCCAAAATAGGAACATATAGAGTGTCAAATAATAAATATACGAAACTTAAATTAAAAATTAGTTTATCTAAAACCATTCATTGTAACTCATACCTATTTAGAGGTATTGAACATCTAGAAAAAAAAATCAAAATAAACGAAAACTAAAATTTTTAAAACCTTGTATATATGAATTTATTATACACACAAAGACATATATATATAGACATATATATGTATATATATATGTATATGTATGTATATATAGATACACATAAATATACATATATGTGTATATACATATATATAGATAGAACAAAAGTATAATAGATAGAAGATTGAACACAGAAATTTAATATATTGCTTATTATGTAATGCGCTAAAAGCTTCAGTTAAACAGTGGTAAATAAATATAATAGGAAAAAGGAATAATAAGCAATTATAACTCCAAAAGCTTTAATATGAAAAATAGATATGAAGAAAGATGAATTGGGTTTGGAAGGTTTACGACTTCCATACACGGTTAAACAATTGTTTGAACAGGCCTGAACGTTCCCGTACACCCAACACACCATGAGTATTAGAAAAAAGAATACGAAAAAGTAGGACAAAGCAACTATAAAGCTATAGAAAAAAAAATCATCCAATATGTTAAAATTGTGTCAGTGTATTCAATACGTTAATAATGCGTCAGTGTATCCAATATGTGAATAATGTGTCAGTTAAAATTATAGTTTGCTTATTGAGAATTGGAAGCATTAATTAATACGCTTTAAATCTACTTTAAAATATTTTTAATTGTTTAAAAATAAAAGTTAGGAGATAATTAGCATTTAAAGCTTATTCTAAATAAAGATTGTTATAAGTATAAAAATTAACTGGATTGCTATGAAGAGGTTCGCTGCGCTTTAAATAATTCAATAATATGTTACGTTTAATATGGGTGGATATGTATCCCAGTCACATATCATATACATGTTTGAAAAAAGTAATATACATAGTGTCCACAAAGTCTAGTGTGCTATTTATTAGGGCATGCTGGCTGTATTTGATATTTGGAGAAAAATCGCTTCCGAATGCATCCTCTGTCAAAGACATTTTATCGTCAACCTCAGTAAGACATACAACCTGCACACAGTGGTAATGGCTTCCAGTTTACCATATGGGGGAGGAGTCTTAAAATTAAAGGATATTGATTTGGTTTGGTTTGGTTTTGGAGTAATACGGACTACTTTTCGCAACACGAGGGCTAATGAGACCGGGACCTACTGCTTAAAGCCAATTCCGAACTACTACGAACATCCATGCCATAGTGGGATTTGAACCCATGAACTCCGGTTCCGAAGGCCAGCACCCTAACCAATCGGCCATCGCTCGGCTAAAGGATTTGAATGACACAAAAACTAATTTAATAATTACATTTTGTTGAATTAAGCAAAATAGTCATAGTAATGTTTTAACCCTTTTTTATCCTGATGATACTTATAAGTACTGCTTCAGCCAAACACCCATATATTCCTAATAAAGCATTTTTAATAATGGTACTCATAACTACATGAGCGATTCAGTTCCTACAGCAGAAAAGAAATGACAGCACTCATCAATAATACTTTTATTCGCATAGTACGAATTTTATAATTGGTGTGCGGCATTCGAATGCCATTTTGTGGTAGTGGGGATACACGTGTTGTTCAGTTGAGTAAATGTATTGGTTTATTACCAGTTATTTGGTACTATTATTTTTTAGAGACTTCTATAATTTGGAGGCATGCATTTCATTTGTTTCATTCACAATTTAATGTTTTATTTTCTATCATAAATATGTGTTGGTACTAGAAATTATCAACTGCAAAATTAACTACTAAAATACAGTAAAAATTAATTCTATGATTGTTCTCCATTAAAACTTATATAATGATGCAAAAAGGCAGTAAGAAAGTTGATGGTAAATTAATTCAGGATATAAAGAGTTAATAAAAATAAATAATTGTGGATGTAATGACAATAATAATAGCACAAGAAATAAAAATAGTAACAAAAAGTTTTAATGAGAAATGAGTTTATTCTCCGATTTTATGTACCTTTACAAATATAGTATTTTGTTCACTGATTAAATTCACGCTTGAACCCTAGAAATGATTATTAATGATATTCATTATAAAAACATTTTTGTTGCTTATAATTAATCTCATGTGGTAGAATGAAGAAAAAGGATAAAAAAACATAAAACTTCAATTTTAATGATAAAACCTTAAAAATGACTAATATTAATTTTATTATTTATGAAGACATGTTTACGAGTACCAGTAAGATCCCGAGTGTACGAGTGTTGCATGAGTATACGAGTGTTGTACGAGTGTACGAGTATATTATACGTGTCCAAGTTAAAAATGAAAAATAATCGTAAAACATTAATTTTAATGATAAAGCCTTAAAAATGACTAATATTAATTTTATATTTTATAAATCCATGTTTACTTTTTACAAATACAGCTTATATCTAATAAAGAATGTATGTTACATCTTGTAAAAGTTTCTGTTACTATAAATTTTAATATTTACACTTTAGAAAGAGGTTTAGATGTCTTTTCAATTTCTTACATTTCAAAGCATGATGTAAAGTTCTACATCGGAATCAGGCTAAGAATATTGGATTTGGTTTCTTGTTTGTGTTACATGTTATTTATTTTTTGAACAGTAAACTCCATATTGTTTCTTTTGGAAGCTCTATATTTGTATTTTTCAGAGTTATAACTTCTATAAAATGGTTCCAGTCAGTGTGGAATGATCAAAATCTAGAATTTATACCCCAATGAGTTTGTGCAATATTCCAGTCAACAAAATTATTTGCAAGAATTAAAATTAGAAGTAAAAAAAAAACAAAGAAAGGAGAATGTATCGATATACAGACAAACAGTTCAGGTCTTATTTGGGTAGCCTGTAAAATATGTGATCAAACTGAATATAGGAATTTTTGGTGCATTTGCTATTTCGTTTAGACTTTTTATACGATTTATTGCATCATATCTTGAATATCCAGCTATAAGTTAATAAATTTCCAGAACGTTCAAAACTTTTCTAGGCAATGAAGCTTGTAATTTTAATTTATATTCTCATTTTAATTGGTGTGTGTTGCGTTATCAATCCTAAGAATAAAATAATGTTAAAATATATTCTACTTTTTTAATTCTGTGTGCCGTAATTCTAAGCTTTTCTTCAGTTAGTAAAGAAAAGATATGTTCTGCTCATGTTCATGTACTTTTCATGTTACCTTTATTGAAAACATTACAGTACACTTATATCTTATCCTCTATCGGAAACGTTGTAAATACACTGTAACTGAAACAGTTCATTGATATCACCTACGATAACAACACTATGCATTATATATAAACTAACTCAAAATAAAGTCGTACAATAAAAAATACACCTTCGTTATTACAGTACACTTATCTCTTATCCTCTATCGGAAACGCTGTAATTACACTGTAACTGAAACAACTTATTGATCTCATCTAAGATGCCAATACTATGTATTACATATAAACTAACTCAAAATAAAGTCGTACAATTAAAAATACACCTCTGTTATAATGTGTGCTCATATTAAACTATTCTTAATGGGAAAAACTATAGCTTCAATTTCAGCCCAGATGAAACCTATGATGAAGTTTCCCTCCCAAACAACGACCGAATGGTATATGGCGTTGCTCTTCTATACCGGAGTTCACGGTTTCGGATCCTGCTGCTGGTATGGATGTTCGTAGACATTAGGAATCGGCTATAAGCAGTAAGTCCCTGTCTCATTAGCCCTTGTGGGCACCAGAGTAGACCGTAGCAGTCAAAACCAAACTAAACCTTACATATGCGAGAAAGTGATGATTTTATTTCTTACTTAAAATTCAACAAAGGTTCTTAAAATATATTTTATTCTTTTGGAAAAGGGTAGAGTGTATTTGAGATACGCACATGTAATGAAATATAGTGGCCATGATTGTATTGCAGTTAGCGTATTGCGTTACAACCCGATTAGTTTGTTACGTTTTCTTGGCCCTGATTGTGTTGTGTTACAACCCGTATGGTTTGTTTCGTTTTCTGAGAAAGACTTAGCTGTATATTTGTGTTGAATCCCAACAGTTAGCAATTTTGCACAACCTATATGGTGCTCCTGTAATAAAAAGTTCAACAAATCATTGCATGGTAAAATGCTATTAAAAGCAAAGTACTCCGCATTTGTAAAATCATATCCTGAAAATAGAGATTACTTTGGTCATGACAACCCATGTTTAATTTTTTTTGTTTTTGCAAATTTTGTATTTTTTAAGTTTAATGCATCAGCATTTTGGATACAAGTATTTTCAAGCATTTTCTACTACTCAGTATCAAAATTTACGTATCATTACAATTCGCTGTATCTAAGTATTGTGCATTTAATCTTTTATATACTACAAATAGTAATATATATTTTAAGTTAAAAATTGAAAAATAAAATTCTTCAAAATAAAGTTATTGATTCCCCTTAGCACAAAATCAAATGTCTCACAAAAAAAAATTAATTAAAATGATAAAAAAATACTCAGATTTATAGAAACTTTCAAAAGTCAATATACTATCTTAAATTTAAAACTATTTTTATCAAAGGACTTTCAGTGATTTTCTTTTCAAAGTAAAAACCTCCTGTTGATACACTCTCTCATTCCGTTATCGCTTTATTTTCTCTCTATCAAAACTAAGATCAAATATTTCATTTTTTTTTGTTCCGAACAAAGTACAATGAAGAGATCGATCATAAAGAAAACTAACAGGAAATGCTGAAAAAAAGTCAGTCAGGATAAAATATCAGAAATGTAATATACGAAAGATGTTTCATTACTTGTTTTTTTTCCTTGTACCCAGAAAAATACATTGAAATCACGTTCACAAAAACTTAGAGGGTTTTACTCAGTTTTTCAATAACCTAAAAATTTATTTAACATTTTGGAAGATTTTTCAAAAGAGATTGCATGAACAGAAACATGGATTAAATGTCACAGAAGTGAAAGTACTGAATACGCAAAGCAACATTTGCATGCCTAACATTATAAAATAAACATATCGTTACATATATTTATGATTTAAAGTAACACTTATCAAATAAAACTATTTTGTAACTCATGATGTAATGCCAAAGTATCTTATTTAATTATTAATGAAAACAGTCAAATTTAGACTTCTTTTTAAAGAATTTTAAATTTGTTAGTTTAATCACCAAAGATATTTTCAGATTTTTCCTGTCGAGAAACAATACAATCGTTTGTATTTGGAATATTATGTTCTATATTTTGCTAAACGAGAGCTGAAACCTGTATCTTAACACTAGATTTACCGACTGAGCCAATTTGACTCATTAAAATCTTGATGGCTATATATATAAAACATTAATATCACTTTTAAAAAACATTCGTTGGTTTTTAGTTAAGTATTAAATTATATGTTAACTTTCATTCCTCTTCCCCGCAGACCCCTTGATATCGCATTATCAAATGTGGTATACCTGTTTTCACGGTTGTGAGTAAATTTGACTCATAAAGGTTTAACAGTTAATCGCATAACATGAAATTTATTGGTCCTATCAGGCTTGCGCAACAGTCAATATTTTATTTTCTAATTGGATGAAGTGCTAAGAAGTAAATATAGAGAAAAAGAAGCGAACACTTCCATTCCAATGACAGAAATTCATGCTACTGACGCACGGAAGAATTGTCAAGTTCAACGATCATGCAAAAGTAACAGATGTAAAAACAATTGTGTTAAATGTAATAGAAATGTTTGCGGAAAATGTGTTTCAAAAACAGATTTTATATGTAAAAAATGTTTTCCATGAATTTTTTGATAATAAATATATTATTTAAATTAATTTGAAACATTTTTCTTTGCAAAAGACTTCAATTTTCTTGTATGAGTTATATTGGCTCATTACAGTAAAAATAGATATATGATCTACATCCTTAAATCTAGTGTTAAAGCTGATTCTGATAGACTTCGAGCGACCATGCTTGGGAACTCTTTCATAACGTTATTCAAAACCTTTTATTCTGAAACCAAGTAACATCACCATGTCATTCACTCATTACTTGGAAATATGTTTAACTTAGTGGGTTTGTTTTATAATATGCTTGAACAAATATAAGAAAGTTATGAGCAAAATTTACTCTAGATTTATATTTATATGTCTCACAGTTAAAAAAATTTTTTATGAAACACTAAAATAGTGTGCATTGTTGTAGACAGTTCAAAAATGGTATTAGAGCAGTCTTTTATATATATATATATATATATATATATATATATATATATATATATATATATATATATATATAATATATATAAATATATATATATATCTATAATATAAATATATATATAATATATATATATATATATATATATATATATATATATATATATATATATATATATTATAATATATATATATATATAATATATATATATAATATAATATATATATATATATTATATATATTATATATAATATATATATAATAATATATATATATATATAAGATATATTATATATATATAATATAATATAACTATTTTATTTAGATAACAACATTTTATTGTACAACAAATTCATTTACAGATATAAAAATACAGAAAATTTTTATCTAATAAGTGTTATCAAAAAATAATTGCACACAATAATACGAAAATTATCATAAATATATTAACTTCAATGAAAATGACTGCATTTTATTTACACACAATATAAGATTTTCATAATAACTATTACTCTTATTCTATATAAATTTAAAACAATACATTTAAATAAAGATTTTATATTATATTAATTATATAATATTTAAAATATAAAATTTAACAAACATTTTACGTAATGAACAATATTCCACTACAAAATTGATTCATTTTTTTCTTATAGTTTTAACATAAAAAATATATATTATCTATGTTTATGCATATTATTTAATTAGAAATAGAAAATATTACTATAATCTATGAAAAACTGAATTTATTAAAATAAATTTTTTATAAATAATTATACATTATATAAATTTATATTACATTTATTGATTTTATTTAATTTATTAGTAATAATACTTGAGGAACACCCACAAGTAAAAATTCAGCAATACCGAAAAATGTATTGCTGAATTGATTTTTTTTTAATTTTTGTTAATATGTAATATTAGTAAAAATGTTATGCATAGTTTTAATTAGAAACAGGTTATAAAAGAAATGCTACTATAATGAATATGGTTTTATATCTATTCTTAAATTTATATTGAAATTATAGTTTTTTATTTCTCAAATTTATTTAGTAATAATACTTTGAGGAACACCCACAGGCAGTACAATAATACAAAAGAATACCGAGAAAAATGTATTGCTGATTTTTTTTGTTAATTTGCTTTAATTATGTTATGAATTTATATGCGTACTGCAAATCTAAAATGACTGTAATAATTAAAGTTTATAAATAATGTTATTATTTTATAGTCTCGTATAACCTTATTTTCTTCTGAATTTTTTCTATTCTTAAATTTTATTTGTATGAAAATAAAACCTATTTTATATATATCTTTCCTCAAAAAAGTGAAGTAAATATCTAATTTTAAATCACGCATATTCATTTTTATAAAAGAAATCGCCGTTCGACATTTTCTATTTGTAGCATATAATTTTATCTACTTTTCTCTTGAAATACTGAAAAGAAAACGCGAATTCAGAATTGAGTTGTATTAAAAAGCATATTATTTTTTTCTTGTAGTTAATACTTTTTCTTCCGATATTTCTTACAGGAAAAGATAAAATATCAGGGTCAAAAGTTTAAAAGGAGGGCAAAAGAATTAAAGTCAACAAAATGTATGATTTTGAAATCTGACCCTGTAGAGTAATATAATAGCATTAAATGTTTAATATACCATATTTTCTTTAAGTAAATACAAGATATATAACAGCTATAATAATAAAACGGGAATATATGACAGAAATTATATTGTAATAATAGTTTTATTATCTTATCTAAAGTAAGGAAATGTGTTACTTCTTTTTCAACCAATTATATAATGCGCTATATATTTTTAAAAATAATTCTTATTATTTTCAATAAAAATTAATCTATTTTATTTACGTCTAGTATAAATGCTATAAAAATCATTAATCACTCGGTATGTGTCAGATATACATATATACCTACAGGACATAGGTAGACAGTTTTGGTACTGGAGTCACTAAACTAGAATATTTTTTAAAGCGTATGAACTACTTGATATGTGGGCTTTGTACTTGAACGGCTGGCGTGGTTATCACTCTTTTCCATGAACTTGTCGCTAAACAGGCCTCAAACGTCCCCACAAAAGTATTTCTCTGATCTGTTCTCTCTCTCAAATTCCATTTTTTTTTAACTTTTTGCCATGTCTTTATCTTCTGTTCTTTGACACACCTCTTTTCCCCACTTGACCAGTAGGGATATCTTAGTAGGTAATTATTTTTATCGTTGACTGAGAGCCATTAATTTCGAATTTAATTATGGTCTCCTGGAGGTGCCGATTTGTACTATCCACGATTTTATCCCTGCTAGGTTCTTTATATCACGTGGTTACCGCTACTTAGCCCGTGAGTAACCATAAATAACAAAGATTCTTTCTTCTGTAACTTCAAAATTGGTGACATCTCCTTTATAAATCTCGGATTGACATCTCTATACTGAAGGAGTTGGAAGATAGGAAGGGAGCAGTACGTAGAATGTCAGGACCAGTAGTGAAGTGTTAAGTCAAGATGAGTGAAGGCAGACAAAAAAGACTCTGACGAGTTCCAGGCATTTATTTTTTATTATTTCAAATTGTAAAATATTTGTAGTCTACTTCTGCTTTGATCCTATAGTGGTTATTGAAGGGTTATTTTGTTGCGTTGTTTTTAAAAAATATTACGGCGATTAATGTGCAGATGGAAAAATAACTACATTAACGTCGCTGTATCGGGACCAAAAGGTGGGCTCCAACGAAAAAGGTGGCCGGACCAAAAACGTCCGCAAAGGTCTTAAAAAAATCTCTCTCTGTCTCGCAAAATTATCAAATTTCTAGGCTGCGCTCACGCCAAAAGCGCCGAAACACAGCCAGTAAGAGGTTGACAGGCGCCAAGAAAATCCCGCGCTCGCCAGGAGAGCGACAGGTTCTCGCGGCTCTGACCAATGAAACGTCAAGACAAGGCGCTCGGAGAACATAAAAACCCAATCGCAGTGAAGCGCAACTCCGGTGGTGAACATTAGCCAAAAACGATGCGGAGCGGAGCTTGGCACCACACCACAACGCGTCACCTTTCAAAGGAGCGGCTGTTTATCTCAAACCGAAAATGATAGCTACAGAACTGTCAGAATATGAGCCGATGGGCACAAATTATGGTCGAAAGGTTTAAGGGCGGCGGGCGTCTCTGTTTGAAAAGACAGTCTGCAATCGTGAGAAATAGCTAAAGCTGCAATATACGAAAAAAGGCGCAAAACGTAGGTTGAAATATATATATACCCCACAAGGGAAATATGTAATGAAGGGACATGAAAAATCTTCATTACAATCTCAACTGCCTTTGTATCAATAAAACACAAATTCTGGTCCTCCTAATTATGTCTCAAATTCAATAAAGTTCAATTTTGATCTAAAATTTTACTTTTTGTATTCGAATTAAATTGTACTTATTTTTCAAGAAATCTACAAAGAGTAACCACATAAAACTGACCAGAATAGGATGTGTAATACATATTCTATAGTTTTATTTCATATAAAAGTCTTTAAATCTTTTATCGTGACTCTTTAAATCTTGATTCAGATTTTCAATGCATGAAGGAAAATTTTAATTATATTAAAATTAATTTTATTTATTTCGTAGGCTGTTTAGTGGTTAATCAATAAACACTTATGAATAAAATAAAAATGTGTAAGAATAACAAAAAATGTACATCGGATATCAGTGATATACAATACGTTCATAAATATATTTACATTATTTAATATAATCTGGCATCTTTTTGTGTTTTTTGTTCAAATGTATTTCAAAATACATGATGTTTAGTAAGAAGTAAGTTTCCTTAAGTATAAATTTTTAACTGTAAAAAGCAAAACTATATAATCTATTTCACATAAAAAATATTGAAAGATATTTTGATTCAGAATCATGTATCTGTACATATGTTTTGAAAAACACTGTCTGGCATTTTCTATTTGTAGAAAATAATTTTATCTTCATTTCTGTTCTAATACTGAAAAGGAAAATGCAACTCAATAGTGATTTTTTTCTTTTTAAGAATTCTGATTTCAATCAATGTTTCTGAAGCGATATACCTGAATTTTCTTTATTCTTTAGTTTTATATTTTCTATCTGTTTCTTTCATTTAGGGTAAGGTAAAATTTCAAAAATCTGTAGAATTAGTAATTACAGGAATGAAATTGGGAAATGAGAATTTGCAAATAACTTGCAATTTAAATAATATATATATATATATATATATATATATATATATATATATATATATATATATATATATATATTTATATTATGCACTATTTATTCTAAAGTACAAAATACGTAAGAACTTTAAAATTTAAAAATGAAAAAAATACTAAAATATTAAAATTGATATAGTGACTATTACGAGGTAAGAAATATGGGCAAGTTACTGATTCTTTTACCAGATTTGGCAAACCTATATTATATTCCAATCCCTATTAAATAACAGATTGTGTGATTTTATTCTGGTTGATCATATAACAGGTAAATTAAAGTGGAGTTAAAAACAATAAAATCATATTATTGTTTCTTATTGTTGTTTCTCATAATTGTTATTCAACATTTCACAATAGAACAGTTAAAATGCATAATTTGGCGAACCTGTTCTATATTCCAATCCCTATTAACCCAACAGATTTTGTGATTTTATTCTGGTTGATCACATAACAGGAAAATTAAAGTGGAAATAAAAATAATACAATCTTATTTTTGTTCCTTATTATTGTTCCTCATAATTGTTATTTACCATTTAACAATAGAACAGTTAAAATGCATAATCAGTAATTATGATTGATAAGGCAGTTGAAACGCATTTACTCGTTTTCTGCCATTTTGTCTTTGGATATTGTTCGATGAACTTGACTTTTGTTTATAATGTTCTAATCCCTCTGAGTGATGGCTACTGTTGGTAAAATTAACTGTGAGTTTTTTTTTAACCACTTGAAGCTCTCTGGAATAAAAGATGTGATTGAATGGTGAGTAAATGAGGGGCTTATCAGTAATAAATGCGAATGCTCGGTATGTAAGAATGATATGCATCTGATCGAACGTAAATATCGATTATTAGTGGGGGATATTAGTGGGGGTTAATTGTTTTGTGTGTTTAAAATCAGGAAATATTTTAAAAGTATTCAGAAACAAAAGTAATGAATTTTAAATATTTCAAAATTAACAACCAATTAATATTCAGAAAAAAAATGTGAATAAACAAAATTCGTAATAATATAAATATAATTTTAAGCAATTTTACCCTTTATTGCGATTAATTACAACATTAGTATATTATTTCACCATAAAATAAAGAAAGTCAGCTATTTTATTTACGTACAAAATCCGCTAACTATCAAACGTCAACCTTTTGTTAACTCCACGAAAAGGGGTTGACGCCATTAAAAAATCACCAAAAATAGGAGGGAGAACTAGTTCTTCAGTAGTTATTTTTATATATTACCTATATTATGTTATTAATTTACTTTATCATACTTCATAAATCTATAAAAATTGTAAATCAATTACTATTAAATGAATATTAGTTTTTCAATATAAAAAACATTATATTGTCTTATATGATAGGATTATTTATTAATTTTAATTTTTAGGTTACTCAAGTTTAGTAACAACAAAGTTTTTTTTAGATTAAATTTTTACAAAAGAAAATAATTTCCACTATTTCATATCTCGAAATTAAGGAAAATAGAAATAAATTTCTCCTTTTACATCATGTATATATATTTTCAGAACAACCCTTTTCTGACATTTTCTATTTGTAGGAAATAATTTCTATCTACTTTTCTGTTGTGATTCTGAAAAGGAAAAAAGGAAATCAAGAGTGATTTTTTAAGTCTTGCTGGAGTCACTTTTTTAAGTGACATACATGATTTTTTCTATTACAGTTGATTCCTTTTCTTCCATTTTTTATTTTATTTAGAGAAATTTCCGTATGCCATAGAATTATGGTTTTGAAGATCTATAGCTGAAAATTGCAGATTAGCTTTTTAAAACTTAAATAACTTTATCTATTTTTAACGTTATCTAACGTTATCCTTTTAGATCATGCATACCCATTTCTTTTTTAAGAAAATCCTTGTTTGGCATTTTCTATTTGTAGAAAATAATTTTATTCGTATATTTTTTAATACCAGATACGTAATAGCATTTTTAAATAGTAAAAATAAAAAATCGGTTGAAATCAGAATGTAATAATGATTTTATTAGTTGCGTTAGAGTAAAAACGATATGCATAAATAAGTATTATTTTTATCCAATCATATCGAACCTAATGTACAATGACAAAAATAATATTTCTTTCTATCTTCAGTGAGAATGACTATATTATATCAACGTCTAGTATAAATCATTTCTTAAATTATTCGTGGATATTTTATGTGAATTTAAAATAAGCAAAAGTTACCAACATTTAAGACCTATGTTATCATTTGATCCACAGGATCTTTTGTTGGTATCCTATACTGTTAGTATACTTTTAGCACTATAAACATATGTAAGGTAGAAGTTAGTTACCAGTAATATGTGCCAGTGGTTGTGATGAAAATAGGAAACTGGTGAAGCTACTTTAAATTCATATTATCTTAATTATCATATAACTTAACTTTTTTGCCTTCTTTTTATCATTTTTCTTTTCTTCTTAAAAGAAAACCTTTCACTTTTAATCTCTATTTTTATCTTGTATTATTTTTATTTAGTATTATTATTATTGATTACAAGTCCTTATTTTCTTTAATTTAAAATTGTATCTAAACTTTCTGTAATTATACCCTTTTAATTTTAATGAAGCACACCTGTATGATTTATCAATTGCTTACCACTGGGGATACGACTGTCAGTCAAAGAGCCCCGTACAACCTCACTAACTGGAACTGAAGATAATATTTACATTATTTTGTTTTATATATCTAAACAACAGCATATCTCATGCTATTTGTGTTACCAGATTTTACATGATAGCTTATAGTAAATGAGGTGTACTTGGAATTTTTTTATACAAATAATTAAGTTTAACACTGTAGATGTTGTTTGAAACTCGTATAGTTTATTCTATATTAATATTATAATAATTCATTTTAGTTGTGACATATTGTAACAATAAGTTACATTCGGTTCAGTTTTTTTACCTCTTCCTGTGCGTCATCTTCAAAAACTAATTTTGAACAGGACCAGTTTGAACCAAAAGAAACTTCAGACTTCTCCCAACCAATAAAAGAGTTCGTTGGTTTGACTTTTTCTGACCCCTTCGTTTGGGAGTGGACCCATGTTTTATCTAAGCGGGGCAGTCTGATTTTTTTATAGGACAAGGTTGTGACCAGAGGAGAGTAGAAGGTGAATGCTGCTGGCATCCGTGGCTTGCGGGTTAGACATTTTGAGAAAAGTCATCGCCATATTGTTTTTTAGGGCCCGCGCTGACTCGAGAGAAATCTTCGATACCTACAAATGATAAGTTGATTACAGATGTATTCCTTAGGCATTTATTTAATTGTACAAATTCATTTAACCAAGACTTATTTGTCCATCTGTTTATTAATGAGTATTAATTTATTCTAACACTAGGCAAACGTAACATTTTTACATATATGTAGAAAACAATTCTTCCTACAAATAAATTGTTCTAAACGACTTAAAAATAGTAAAAACTGTTTCCACTATCAGCTTGTGTTGCTATCACAACCATGAACAAATGCAGCATAGAAACTAGAATAACTGACACAAATCTTGTCTTACAGAAGTCAAGATAATTACATGCAGCTTATATATTCAGCATACAGTGCTATTAATAACTTCCAATGGGGTTTCAGAATTTTACATTACATAACATCAGATACAGCATAAAAGAACATTGCACTTATTATAGAAACACTTCAATCTTCACCTATAGCATTTATAGATGTTCTAAATGAGCCTCTTTTGTCATACAGCAATGCAATAATTCAGTTCCTGTCTGTCTGTATTCAATATGGAATTGCCAACGGTATTCATATCACGTTTGATCTTTTCAAACAATATTTCTATATCACGTAGCATAGTAGGGGAAGTAAGAAAATAATGTCTTTTGCATAGACCAACAAGAAAAGTCACACGGTGTTAACCCTCTTACTGCTCAATTTGTAAGCCAAGATCTCTTTAAAAATTGAGTATTTTTTTGTTGCATATTTTAAGTATATATATATATATATATATATATATATATATATATATATATATATATATATATATATATATATATATATATATATATAAGTTTGAGAAATGAAATACTAATTTCTTTTCTAAATAAGATTTTTTATACTGACTTTTATCATGAGAAACTAAGCTTTTAGAAAAACTAATTTCAAATGTTATCACATGAAAAATTTATTTTTCAACAAATTTTAATTGAAATACAGTTAATTTCTGTTTATAATATACTATCTATATTTCTATTATCTCATATAACTATAGTTCTGGTCATATAATTCTATTTATTACCTAATTAAATGTCTAATACTGTATATAAATTATTCCACTGGCTAAAAGGTGTAAAGGCGGGATGCGCTGCTCAATAAAGGAAGAAAAACACATGCCCGCGGGATGAGCAAATTTTGCTACATTTGAATTTCCTGTGGAAATCGCGGGATGAGCAGTCAGAGGGTTAAATCTGATGTTCATGGGGAGCCATAGTAAAAGAGTTCTGACGCCTCAGAATCTCGTCCAATCCAAAACAGTAGTTGAAACTTGAATAAAAATTTTCTATCTAGTAAAAAAACCTGAATTGTTTCTGTATTCAAAGAAAAGTTCATTATTCTTCATCATAAAGTGTTTAACTACAGCGTACCCATCAGCTGAAAGAGACGTAAGAATAGTCTGTAAATTCACAGTTGTATCTGAATAAACTTTTTGAAATTTAATCGCTGCATCCATAAGGAGAATACGTGACATGACAGGGTTTTTCTGCCCATACCGAAGACCACTGAAACAAAAGAAGAAAAATAAAAAGGCATTTATAATAATCTTAAGCTAAACTATTTACATTAATATCACCATATCATCTTTCAACACAAAATGCATCTTCTATAGAACTAAACATCAAAATGGTATCCACCAATTAATTAATCAGGTTCAGTTCCCTGCAAATTAAGACTCGTTTATTTTTTTCATTCAGTAAACTAAAAATTGTGTGCTGTAAACAACTGCATCTATTTCTGCTCTGGAAAAAATAGAAGAGGAAGTAAATTTCTCCTTTTAGATCATGTATACTCATTTTTTATAAAGAAAATCCTTGTTTGGCATTTTCTATTTGTAGAAAATAATTTTATCTACTGTTGTAGCTTTAAAAAGAAAAAAGAAGAGAATCACCAGTGATTTTTATTAAAAAAGTCTGACTGGGCTCACATTTTTCTAAAGTGACATACATTATTTTTTCTCTTTTCGCAAGTTCTTTTTGTCCAATATGTTTTTTATTAAAGAAAACTTGAAAAACCTGAAGTCATAAAATTATGGTATACAAGATGTTTTGTTCCGATGTAGCTGTTTACAAGCATTTGGATATGGCTAGCCTGTTTTATATGCAAATATTATTGAACTACAAATCTATTTCTGTATGACTTGTACCATTTTGTATTTCCCTTCAATTTACAACAGACAATAATATATCGATTAATAATGGGTGGATAATTATGTTAAATTAACAATTAGGGTTTTCAAACTATATCAGATTGTTATAAAGAAACATAAATATCAACACACTTCCATAAAGAATTTTTTAATGAAATATATTTTCAATAAAAATATTTTAATATATATATTTACAAATATTTCTCCATAAAATAATGTTCATGGAATTCCATTTACGTTATTAACTTTGCATATTTGACTATCACTCTTATGTCAAGCCTGTGAATATTTTTCTTTAAAAGTTTATTTGTAAAAAATTGAATAATATTTCTTCTTCTGACAAAAAAAGATGTATTATATCGATAGATAAAAATTTAGGAAACCTTCAATTAATTTTAGCCATGAGGTAGGAATGTAACTCATTTTTAACACCTTGTATGCGGTACACGTACTAGTACGTTCTCTGACGATTGATATTTGAGCGCTGGCCACGTACTAGTAAAGGCTAGTATAACAACATGGTTTGTTTGTGGGTACAAAAATAATGCTACATACAGAAAAACGAAGTCGAATGTTCTTGTCTACTACATAGATTCTGGAAAAATTTTGACAATTAAAAACTAGTTTTTACATCAGTTGATGCGGAATCACAGAACGGGAAGGTTGATTAAAAAAATCAATTTAGATTTAAAATTAACTTTTTATTTATCCTTGCGAAAATGAGTTTATACATATGTATATATATATATATATATATATATATATATATTTGTTTATATATTTCAATATAAAATACAAAAAGTTGGTTAAAACATTAAATAATTTTCATAATCTATTGATATTTATCTAAATAACTAAATTTACGTGCAAAACGACCGCTGTAGGTACAATTCCGCTGTGAAATGTACCCGCACACAATGTGTTAAGGAAACAAAGTCTAGATTGTCATTAAACAATAGAATTTTAAATATCCAACATACATTTTATTGTTTAAAACACACTATAAGCTATTGATGTTATATAATTAAACTTGTAATCAATTTTGAATAGGTGACTTACAATATTTTCTGTAAATATTTTACTATAATAACGCATTATTATTCAAGATCAGTTGATTTTTATTTTATTAGATAAAACATTTTTTCGTATTCTTAACCAAACACTTAAACAGTTTAACATTAATTGCTTTTCTAATATGATATTAATTTAAATGCTTATTGCAGACAATATTTATTATCAGTATTTTAAATTACTCAAAAATCTTGGGATATAAAATAATAATAGTAAATATCATGTATGATCATATTTGGTTTTTCGCTCTACCATGGAATATATAGATGAAAAATAAAGGTATAAATTTTGCAATCAATCGCACATTAAGGGTATCTGACGATGTATCCAGAGTCTTAAAATATTTTAACACTCACCACATTGGGTCAGAAAATCAAACCAAGAGAATTAGAATTTCTTTCTTCGAAATAAGCCTAAACATCTTATCTTGTGTACATTCCATTACCAGATTCATTAGCCGTATCGTGTTAAATTACAAGCTGCAGAATAGATATGTGACCGCGAACAAGGCTTCCCAGAAATTGGAATGCTTCGGGTTTAATATTGGTCTTTAAATAAATACTCAGAGCGCATTTTACTCACTTAATGCACCTCGAAATGCGAATGTTTCCAATTAGTTTCGGTTGATAACAACTTCTTTCACTAATTTAGTTCATCTTGAAAGTGTGCATCTTGTGATCATTTGGGAGTTAGAGCGTGATACGCAAGGAATTGTTTCGATGGATCGATTAAATATCGTGGAGAAAGTCTAATGAAAACGAAACTAAAGGTATACGATTTTCGTGGGACCAACTACGGTAGAAAATTACAACAAAAATAAAGCGGAATATTTCCTCTGGTTTTAATGATTTCCAAAATATTCATTCCAAAGATTTCGGGAAAGAGTATGTTAAAACTTCCACCGCAAATGTATTAGGAATATAAACTTAGCTCCTAATATTAGAAATAATGTTGTACACAAACTAACGAATATCTTTGAAATAATAGCTGAGGAAATTAAAAGCCATTAGATTTTATCTAAGAGTAAATGAGGATGTTCCTCATGCTTTCATAATACTACTCAAACAAATATGAAAGAACCTACATTTCTAATAGGATAACATATGATATTTAAATAATAATAAAAATTTAACGCTAGAATTACGGTGGCCTTTGTATACCTAGAATTACTTCGGGTGTCATTTTGACCCCTTGATGAGATAACTGCCCATTTCTCTATATGATATAATATATTTGTGAAAAAGAAATTAAAATACAGCAAATTATGAGAAATTTAGTTTATTTTAAAGAATATAAAGACTTTGCAGGTATGTAGTCAAATAATGAAGAAGCGTTTAAATATTTCCATCGGAAAATGTAATTTTTTTTTTCTTTTTCGATAGCTTACATTTCAGAAACACAGAAAATAAAATGTATAAATATTGACGCAAACTAAAGTGGTTTTTAATCCAAACATTAAAGTATTTTAAAACAACCTTTTTGCTATCAAGAGTACATAGAAATAGAAATATATAAAAATATTTTATTTACAGATAATATATTAGCCATCGCAGCAATTAGCACACACACTTATCTTTCTGATTTTTTGTGTACAATATCCGCATGCATACTTATTACAGCTGTCACAAATATTAGAAGTTTTGTGACCTTTGCATTGCGTTACTTGACATTTTTTCCTTTTTTTATTCTATTGAATCTTGTCCATCTACAAAGTCACTTGAAGAGAAAACAGATTTGTTTTTATTACATATATATTCGTCTCTTAGTTCTTTTGCCAAGCGCAATAGAAAATACCTTCTGCAGATATTTCCTTTTTTAACTTCCTTATACAGAATCCACGATGTCTGCTAAGTCAAAAATATTGTAGAATACATGTACTAGCCAACGGCGTGATGGTGCTTTCACGGAGTACTTTCTAGATATTTCATCCAAAACATATACCCCAAATTTTGTATAATTGTAAAACTGTATTACATCAGTAACCTTCTTTTTATTCAATTAAAATTCAACTGATGAATGGAGTGTACTTAACTAATTTACAAAGGTGGATATGTCTATTTTTTAACATTTTATATCTTTTCAAATGAACATAATTAAAGTTGAACAAACTGTATTATTTTAATATTTTTAAGTAACATATGTATTTCAAAATAGTCCATGAAAATTATGTGAACATTTTATATAAAATCTTTACGTTTTACAGTGCAAAAATCGAAAAATATGGGTTTTAAACGTGTGTGGACTCTATTAAAATATGTTACATTGAGAGTGTATTTTTAAACAATATTTATACATTCTAATAAATGTTTGGTTAGTTTTCATGTGGGAAAAGCTTTAAAAATTGTTTTATATCAACAACCGTTTTAAAATTATTCAAAATATTTTCAAATAATTCAACGTTTTGCGTAAAAAATTAAGCAAATTTGATGTATAAGAAGATGCGTAGTAAACTTTCAATTAATAATTTGATACTCAATACACTCAGTACGTAGTTTAACTCAACTAATTTTAAATCTTTTATTAAAATATATTGCTACTTGTTTCTCCAATGACATTAAATTGAAAATTAACTAACATAAATTGAATACATAATCATATCTTTTTTAAATTAATATATACCCACATAACACTAAAATGAAAGTAGTTTAGATACAACTTTTTCTATTCAGTTTCAAAAAATAAGCAAGTTTGATATGTAAGAAGATGCGTAGTAAACTTTCAATCAATAATGTGATACTCAATACACTCAGTATGTAGTTTAACTCAAATTATTTCAATTTGTTTATCACAATATGTTGCTATTTGTCTTTCCAATGACATTAAATTAAACATTAACTAAAATAAACTGAATACATAAGCATATTTTTTTAATTGATATATATCTGCTTAACACTGTAATGAAAGTATTTTAGATACAAATGTTTATATTCAATTTTTAAAGTGGTTGATTGCTTGTTCTTTCAATATGAGTTACTCCCATAGGCACAGTGAAGACACCAACCGAGTTTTCAAATGTTATTTTCCCTACAGAATAGCCGATGCTAGATAAAAATGTGGGAGGGAAAAACGGCATCCAACGTCTAAGTACTAGAAAATAGCGTGATAAACCCGATAAAATCAACAATTTGTTATTATAAAATTAATAATTAAAAATATCAACAACCACAACAATAATAATAATTTATATATATATATATATATATATATATATATATATATATATATATATATATATATATATATATATATATATGTATATGTATATGTATTTATATATGTATAGTATATGTATATGTATATATATATATATATATAGTATATGAATATGTATATATATATATATATATATATATATATATATATATATATATATATATATATATATATATATATATGTGTGTGTGTGTGTGTGTATGTGTGTGTGTATGTGTGTGTAACTATACAGTACAATCAAATTTGCAAAGTGTCCAAAAAAACAAAACAATTTAAAAGATAAAAGAATGAAAACAAAAAAATCAAATTTGTAGGCATAAAAAAGCATATTTATGTCTTCATTGTGACAAAAGATCACTCGATATTATTGTATTCCAAGTATGTGTGTTTGTGTGTGGAATATAGTAAAAATTATCTGATTGCATTTCTATTATTTTCCAAATTTATATTCCATTTTGTTATTAAGAAAATAAAACCTTAATTTAAGAGCGAAATCGCTTCTGTTTTTCCATCAGTAAAGTCTTTCGGATTCAGTTGAGCAAGTTAGAATCTGATGACTAGCTTTGCAAACTTAACTAAAGTTGACAAACTGGCGAGCAAACCACAAGAATGCTGAATTGGAGAATTTGCTGGAAATATGATGGGGATGATGATCGCATGAGGGATTCAAGTTTCTACCAGCATTCTGCCAACATTAGCTGACAGACGTTGTTTTTGTTGTTGTTTCTCATGCTCCTTCGACATACCAAGCACGAGTATACCTGCAGGTTTTCGTATTAAAGCCAAGGGGGTTGCCTTCGTTTTAATGAGCACCATTAAGGTAAAAGAACAACTTCGCTCAAGTACGGTCTCTTAATTTTGAAGCAGGGCGAATCAGAAGACCCATGGACCCCAGAGTTATTGACAACTTGGAGGACATTATGACGTGTCCCAGTTACCTTTAACCCTCCGAGTGGAGCACACCGAGGAAAAAAAGTCTCCAAAATATGCTAAAGGTTTACTGTGTCAGTGACCAAAACGTTCTATTATTTTTTCCTTCACGCTTTGTCGACTAGAAAGTAATAAGGGAAACCTACCCTCGTTATTGTCCCTTTACTTCCGGTTATAAATAAATATATAAATAAATGTTATAGATTGTTAATTTTTAATACACATAAAGCTCGTCAAGTCTCGAAGATCATCCCATAAGAAATAATGTATTCTAAAAGTACAAATAAAATATTCTTTGAGAGACTTATTTATATTTTGTTACGAAAGTCATCCAAGATATTTAAGTGGTGCAATTAGAGATACACCTGTTACCGCAAACGAAATACTTCGAAATAGAGATTTACAAAGCCATGAAAAACTATCAGCGTCTTTCTGCCTCAGGAGGTACGGGTGCATCTCTCAATAAATATCAGTGAAAGAGGGGTACAGTTCCGAAACAATCGACCTGATCCTCACACCGCAAAACTCCATGGAGGAAAACACTGGCAAAAATATACATTAGATCCAATTTCAGAAAGTTTTTGAAGGTCGAAAGTTGTGCGTTTTGAAGACGTCATCGGTTTGGTAGAATTATATGTGCAAACCGCTTAGACGGTTAAAGAAAGCGGAGGATTTTAGGTCGGCAAAGGGTTTCGATCGAAAGGTATCGACAAGATCTCCCAAGAGTACAGCCTTGGCACACCCAAAGAATCCACAAAGGTACTCATTATATATACATATTTGAAATTGAGATTGGGTCCTTTCTTCTATATACATAGAGTTACCTAAGTGATAGAAAACTATTATTATCATATCTTAATTAGTATGGCACCTAATTTGATTATATTAAAAGTAAATCGTATGAAACTTAATCTAAATCTTGTATATAAATAATGTATATATATATAATTGTAATAAATTGACTTATTTTTACTTTAAAGCTGTTTTCAGTCGTTCTTAATTTAGCTTATTAGTTTATTTTTATTTTAAGTCTGTAGTCTCTCAGAGCCTGTGGTTGAATTTAAACTTAAAATATCTACACAAAGCTACCCAAATAATATCTAGTCTTTGTGACTAAAAGAAATAAACAACCGCAATACATTTGATCACAGGTTAATACCCAAATATAAACGAGAGCTACACGACAATTATTTAAATTTCGTCGGCATTATTTTCATACGTTTTATCACTGAAGGTAGATATTAGGTAAATAATTTTCTTTTATATTTTGATTAAATAATAGATTAAATTATTAATAATTTAATCTACTTAATTAATAGATTAAAGCGGGGCTTAAATAATAGATTAGGTACATATGTGATAATTTTAAGCTTATATTAAGAACAAAATATTTTCATAAAAGTCTATAGGTCTATTTCACAGACTAATAAACATCTAGACGTTAAGTTATATATCTTTGAAAATTAAGAGGTTTGTTCGTTTGTGTGTTTGTTTTTTATATTATTTTTGAATTCAACTTGATTCTACACTGCATTCTCAGTATCAGGAGACTTTGGACGAATAAAGAAATTGAAGAATAACAATTGAAAATAAACAAATTATTGAGTATGTACCAGATAATTCTCATCCAAAAAACAAACCATTTTTTTTACCTGCCTCATAGGGTGCTTTACAATTCTGAAAAACTAAAATTGTTACTAATCCCTTCATATGGCGGGCTATATGCTAATTTATTTAGAAAGCTGAAATGAAAATTAACATTTTTAATCATAATGTGTAGAAAATAAAATCAATGTATCAATATGGTCTAATTTTGCAACACAATGTCTTATGAGACCGAACTATACATCTTAAAGATATTTACAAATAATTACAGAATTTCATACTCAACTGTACTTGTTCGACACTTGTTCATGAAAAAAGAATTTAATTCCAGCTATAAAATTAGTATAAATAAATGCAATTGAGCATAAATTTAATCATCAAAATAATGTGAATAGATTTTTCATTGTTCCAGAGTAGTTTATTTTGTAGTGTTTCAATGGTTTCATACTAACAGTTATTATAATAGGATTAAAATTAATTTATTGTTACTTTATAGCATAGTCATTATTAAAACTTTAATTTGATATCTTATGTGATATATATGTATATCGCAACGATTTCCATTACATGAAATTTCTCATAACAATTGCACAGCCCACTATTACACTCTGAATTGCTGTAATCCATCATTTAATGAAACGTAGAGTAAACTTAATGTCAGACAAAAGAGGCAAACACAAAGACGTAATTATGTCTTTGTATTGATTGTTATTCAATGTCATTACGTCTTAACAATGACGAAATCACACTTTTGAATTAAATTATTTCAATGAAAACACTAATTCATAACATAGATTAATTAGGAAAATGCATTTTACATACTTTGGATACTTCTAAGAGAAAAACCGAATTCTGGAATCTTTTAAATCGTTAAGAAGTCGATATATTTTGAGATATTAAAGCTAGCAATTCAGGTAATTCTCCAACATATTTTGCAGTTCTTGCATTTATAAGGGTTAATGAATAATTTCACTAATTTGCGTCTTGAATGCTTTTATAATGAGATCATTTATGAATGGTAAAATGATGTGTGAAAATTTATTTAATGGTCTAATGAAGAAGAAACGTTTTAATCACAAATCTTGCATATATTTTGGCTGTGCAGATTAACAAATCTAGATAATTAGTAACATAAAAAAACAAAAGAAATTATGATATACATTGTTCTAATCTTGCATTTCATAATAAAAGAAAAATGAGTCTTGAAGAAGTGAGATTAATCTAACAAAAAGAATAATTTAAAATAAAACTCTAAATCTATATTATATCATTCTCTTTTGATATTTATGCTATAAGTATATAAAAACAACATAAAATTATTTAATAGTTCACATAACCTTAGCACTGCTAATCCAAAGCTGTACGAAGAGATCGTTAGAAGTAAGAAAATACCCTAAATAGAAATATATATTAAAAGTTAAAAGTACACAAACATACCTTTTATTATGTCCAAAAATTAGGATAAACAATTATTAAAATATGTTTATAACTTTAAAATAAGCCCAACAAAATAGAACAGTAGCAATAAAAAAGTATTTTAATATGGAGATGGGAAAGATATAAAAGTATATTATTTGTTTTCTATAAGAGTGGTTTAAAGAAGAATCTTAATTCATACCATACAAATAAAAAAAGAATTTGATGCCACCGAAAAATACGTTTTAATTAAGTTTAGATGGACAGTTATACACAATCTTAAAAAGAAAACGTGCTGTTTTGAACCTTATTAGACTCCACTCTGATTAAACATAGCAGTGAAAAGTTTCATGTAAAGAAGGCAGACAAAATTATGAAGAAACAGTAGATCTTAATCAATTTTCAGAATACCAAAACAAAATATTTAACAAATAGCTTTTAGCTGTTGACCCTATAATAAAAAGGATTCAATTAAAACTTGCTGGTAAACTTTCGAAGGTTTAAGAATTTACCAAAAACAACCCATTAGGGTAGGGTAAAGAGGAGTGTCAAAATTCTGTTGTTACAGCAGGATTATACTAATATATTTTTTATTTTAAAAGTTGGCTAAAAATAATTTTTGTAAGATTTATTCAAATTTTACTTTAAATATAAAGTATTAAAATTTTTATCTAATAATTTGTTAATTGTTTGCTTTTTACTTGTTTGAAATAATTTTAAATTCTAGAAAACAAAGCATTATCTTTGCAGGTTATTATTTTATTATCTTTATAAAAATTTATCTTTATAGCAACAAAATATTTTATAGGGGTAAGAGGTGAATATTTTTCATCTGCCCCCGACTACAGAAAACTGCTCTAAGAAAACTACTGTACCTTTAATGAATTCTAAAAAAGACATTTTGATAGCACTGAGTCATAAACAACTTTGAATTTGATACTGTATAAATTACTAAATTTACTGCTATCGTCTTCATTTTCTCAAAATATTATACATATATGTGCAGAAACATTGGACATACGAAGACGCTGTTGACAGTGCCTGAACATCTTCAAGTATATAAATGATAATTGTTACAATCTAAGCGAATGAAAGCCGCATGGTGGCAATTACATCCATCAAGAATAAATGCTATGTAAGATACGGTATCTAGGGGTATTGTTAGACAAATTCAATGACAGATAACAAACATTTAATGACGTAACACACAAAAAGCTTTTAAACACAAAATCAAGTTATTCAAATACGGTGTAGACCCGACATGGATGACCTACTCGGTGTTTCATATAGCCACCTTACGCGGGATTTATATAAATTAAGGGAACTCAAGTGCCCTGGGTGCTTGTTTCCGACTACGATACTTCTTTCTCCTCGACTTCTGGCACTCTGCGATTCCTCCCTCACCCAGCCGAACGCTGGCCGATTGGTTAGGGCGCTGATCGTCGGTACCGGAGTTCGTGGGTTCGAATCCCACTATGGCATGGATGTTCGTAGCCGTTTGGAACCGGCTTTAAGCAGTAGGTCCCTGTCTCATTAGCCCTCGTGTGCAAAACAGTAGACCGTAGCGCTCCAAACCTAACCTAACCTAACCTTCCTCACCCAACTCTTCTGAGTGATGAAGACGCGACCTTGCGATGCACTAAAATTCTACAATTAATAAGCATAAAAATGGTTTAATAGCTACAATATATCGTAAGTTCTTATGTATTCGTGCATATCTCACTGTATTAAGTGTCTGCTTTTCATATTCCTGACAAAATTTTGCCATATCAAGAGTTCGATTTTGCAAGCTGTGGGAAGCTTATCTAGTTTATCTATCGAGTAACAATAATTTAAACTCGATATTGATTTCAATCAAATAGATACAATAGAGATTGTTTATCTGTAAAACTGACAAAGTAAACTTAACTTTTCCTGGGATAGGTAATCCCCGTTGAAAAAATAATTTAACAGAAAAAAGTGAATAATTTGAATATTTTCTGGAATAAAATATTTTAAAAGTAAAAATACGACTATTATAGCAATGATTTTATTCAAACAAATTTCTCCTTGGATGTATTTTATATTACAGAATATTGCAAAATAAGGGTAAATGAAAATCCAGCTTTAAGGCACAAATGGAAAGACACTTAAGGGAAATAGTTAAGTCGTAGCTACTATTGAACCTTTTCAAATTTAATTGACTAAAAGGGTATACTAAGCAACAAATCAGAACATCAACGTCTTATGTTGACTATGTTTTGAGCAATTTTTTCGAACGAATTTAAAGACACAATGTTCCGATAACTACCGGCTGCCAAAAGTACAAAAAAGCGAAATAAAGAGAGTAGCAGATATGAGAGCTGACAAAAATTCAAAATAGTAAACTCAAATCGTAGAAGAGAACATTCGTAGAGAATACATATTTCCTGGGGAAAACTCAAAACTATATTTTTTCAGTTGAGTTGGGGTTATAAAGTATAAAATCTCTTCAAAATTTATATTATCGAAAAAGATTTTTTTCTGGTAGAAGCAAGAAGTAGTAAGCAAGAAGTAAATATATCTGAAAATTTTCAATTAAAATTTGAAAATTAATAACTAACCCCTTAATGCACAGTTTTTTTTGTTTTTTTTTTGAAAAAGGCCGGCCAAAAAAAATTATTTTTTTAGTGTAAAAAACACAATTTAGAACGTTGTCTTGCCCAGAAAATTACAAAAATACATAAATAATCAAATTTGTTATTTAAATTTTGGATTTTGATAACATTGCAGTAAACAGCTGAATATTGTATTATTACATGCACATCGACTGTTTTTATCTTTATTTTCGAATTCCCATTTCAGAATAAACATTATTATAAGTTACTTAAAAATACTTATTTATACTTTTAAAACATAAATAATAACAATACTAGTGTTTATAAAATTAATCAAAATTTCCTTTTGTGTGATATATTTCGAAACAAGGTGCAGCACATAACACAACATTGCAACTCTTATACATGTAACAATTCTCTTTTATTTTCATTTTCCCTTTGCTATCAGTTTTAGCCCAACACACAACGCAATATCTACAAAAGTACAACGCCGCTCGAATTAACTCGAGAGCACACAGTTTGGCCAGTTTAGCGCGCTCTATTTAACTCGAGGGCGCACGTTAAAGGGGTTAAAAGTAGTTTTCTGAAAACTATATTTTTTTAAATTGTGACGGTTTTCTTCAAAGATACCAATATGTTTGATATTGTTAATATATTCACAAAAAATAATTCATGTTTTGTGTTCTCTATGTTAAGAGATCAGTCATTCAAGGAATTTTTGCTTGAAGATAAAACATTTAATTTTTTTCTGGCTTAAAATGGAAAAAAATTGCAAAATTTTAATCCCTCAAAATAATGCTCCTACACTAATAAAAAAATTAATAAGCAGCGATATAACACTTCTGAAAAGTTATAAATTTGACAGAATACAGAAAGTTAATAAAATACTTTTTCTAGATAATAAATATATCTATAGCAGTTTCAAAAGACGAAATATTTTTCGTCAAAATTGAAAAAAAAATACATTTCCTATAAGAGAAGAGAAAATGACCGAAAATTCTTTGACTTTATAAAATAAACGATAACTTGAAAAGATCTGGTATTAGATAAAGTTCGTACATTAGATTAAACTTTCCTTTCATTCAAACTCTTTTTAAGCTTTGTTTTCAATTCTCTGGGTAATACTTATCGAACCCCTTTCAGTGAATCAGAAACATTATAAGCATCGCAGAACTTTGATAGCTCGTATTTAATCTCTTCCTCGGTCTAAGTTCAATGATATTGTAGGCGTCTTTACGCTAGCGATATAATTTTATGTGTCAGAAACTTTAAGGTTTAAAGTATGAGATTTCATAAGAGTGAAAATTGGGATAATTTTAATTTATTATTAGCACTTAAAACTTACTTAAGTGACTAATAGAAAATTTTAAAATACGTAAAGGAAAAAATGGCTTATACACTTCTTGTTTTATTGGTGTTTAATATATAATTTTTTAAGATTTAAATACAAAACTTTCTATTTTCATATTTCTGTTTATTTATGGTCTACGTTCCATATATTTGAAACTTTAACGACGTTTAGTGACTTAATATTTTTGTAAAATAAAATTGTTTTCCATTCCAACTTGAATCTAAATATAATTAAATTTACGTAATTTATTGCAGTCTTCACGAACATTGCGTGTTTAGAAACTAAGAGTGGGGCTTAAACATTTAAAAATTTATTTCACTGTCTATCAGAAAATTTAAAAATAAGTAAATGAAAAAATGGCTTATACACTTGATGTAGAGATGTGACAAAAAATCTTACTATTTTTATCAGGTTATGAATTCTTCTATTGTTTCCTGATGTTTAATGTATAAATTTTTTAAGATTTAAATACAAAACTTTCTGTTTTGATATTTCTCTTCATTTATGGTATACGTTCCATATCGACTCCATATATTTGAAACTTTAACGACGTTTTGTGAATTAATACTTTTGTAAAACAAATTGTTTTCCATTCCCCCTTGAATCTAAATATAATTAAATTTACTTAATTTCTCGCAGTCTTCCCGAACATTGCCTGTTTAGAAACTAAGCGTGGGTCTTAAACACTTAAAATTTATTTCACTAATTAATAGAAAATTTAAAAATACGTAAAGGAAAAAATGTCTTATACACTTGATGTAGAACGGTGACTTAAAAAATGTTCCTCTTTTTATCATGTTATTAATTCTCCTATTGTTTTCTGGAGTTTATATATATAAATACCTGGTGTCTATATATATATATATAAATATTTGTATATTTATATAATATATATGACATATATATTTATATAATATATATAATATATATTTATATAATATATATAATATATATATTATATAAATATATAAATTTTTAAGATTTAAATACAATACAAAACTTTTTGTTTTGACATTTCTGTTCATTTTTGATCTACGTTCCATATCAACTCCATATACCATCAACTTTAACGACGTTTTGTGAATTAATATTTTTTTTAAATAAAATTGTTTTCCATTCCCCCTTGAATCTAAATATAATTAAATTTACGTATTTTCTTGCAGTCTTCCCGAACATTGCCTGTTTAGAAACTAAGCGTGGGGCTTAAACACTTAAAATTGATTTCACTGACTAATAGAAAATTTAAAAATACGTAAAGGAAAAAATGGCTTATACACTTGATGTGGAACTGTGACTTAAAAAATCTTACTCTTTTTATCAGGTTATTAATTATCCTAATGTTTCCTGGTTTTTAATATATAATTTTTTAAGATTTAAATACAAAACTTTCTGTTTTGATATTTCTGTTCATTTATGATCTATGCTCCATATCGACTCAATATAATTGAAACTTTAACAACGTTTGGTAAATTAATATTTTTGTAAAATAAACTTGTTTTCCATTCCCCCTTGAATCTAAACATAATTAAATTTACGCAATTTCTTGCAGTCTTGACGAACATTGTCTGTTTAGAAACTAAGCGTGGTGCTTAAACACTTAAAATTGATTTCACTGACTAATAGAAAATTTAAAAATACGTAAAGAAAAAAATGGCTTATACACTTGATGCAGACCAGTGACTTAAAAAATCTTACTCTTTTTTATCAGATTATTAACCTTTTTAAATGGGCTTTTTGTAAATGCTTACAGGTCCCATGGGGGTTCTTGGTTTGATAGGGCATGAAAATGAACAGTTAATTAATCACCTCTCCAAGACAGACTGAAAGAGACCGCCTTATCGGTGGAGCGTTCTGCATCCTCCACCAATAAGGGGATCAAGATAATTCTTACCTTCTTTAATCAGTCGAAATTTTACCTATCTCCTCCTAAGTCGAGCATGGAACATATGCTGTCCCGACCCCTCTGAAAAGGTTAATTCTTCTATTGTTTCCTGGTGTTTAATATATAATTTTTTAAGCTTTAAATACAAAACTTTCTGGTTTGATATTTCTGTTCATTTATGGTCTAACAGTTGGCTGAAAAGTTCCAAGGCTGACACATATATGGTGCTAATAGTATTAAATCCATATGATTTTTCTTTAGCCCTGACATTCGAAAGACACGTGTATAAATTTGACAGATGTTAAACTATTAATTTACGAGATATTTTGAGTGAAGCAACTTTTGTTAGTTTTAAAACTATGGATAAAAAGGAATTTCATGTGTTAGTAAAGCATTGCTTTTTAACGAAAAAAAATACTATTGAATCTAAGACTTGGCTTGATAAACATTATCCGAACTCTACACCAGGAAAATCAACCGTTGGAAAGTGGTTTGCTAAATTTAAACCAGGCGAAATGGCCACTGAGGGCGATGCACTCAAAAACGCTTCGAAGAGGCTGTTACCGACGAAAACATAAAAAAAATCCACAAAATAGTTTTGGATGACCATAAAGTGAAGTTGATTGAGATATCTGAGACTCTAAAGATATCAAAGGAACGTGTTGGACATATCGTGAAAGAATATTTGGGTATGCAAAAACTCTGAACGAATTGGGCGCCACGAGAGCTCACAATCGACCAAAAACAACAACGAATTTATGACTCTGAGCTGCGTTGGGAGCTATTTAAATGTAATAAACCCGAATTTATGCGCCTATATGGGACAATGAATGATACATGGCTCCGTCATTTCACACCGGAGTCCTATAAACAGTCAACCGAGTGGACTGCACGTGATGAACCAATCCAAAGCGTAGAAAGACACAACAGTCTGCTGGCAAGGTTATGTATGACATTAGTATTTTGGTATTCACATATTATAATAACTATTCTGAAAAGGGAAAAACAATCCATAGCGACTATTACATAGCGTTATTGGAGAGCTTAAAGTACGAAATCAAGGAAAAACAGCCTCATTTGATGAAGAAGAAAGTGGTGTTTTAAGAAGACAATGCACCGTGTCACAAGTCAGAGAAAACGATGACAAAATTATATGAATTCGGTTTCGAATTATTTCCGCATCCACCGTATTCTCCAGATCTGACTCATAGTCACTTTTTCCTGTGCTCAGACTTCAAGAGAATCCTCGCTGGAAAGAAATGAAGCGCCGATGACGAAGTAATCGCAGAAATTGAGGCCTATTTTGATGCTAAAGACAAATCGTACTATAAAAATGATATCAAAATATTGTATAACCGCTATAATCGTTGTAATGCCCTTGGAGACAACAATAAAATCAAATTTTGTCAAAAAATGTCTTTTTTTTCTATGTTTGACGACGAACTTTTCAGCTCAACTGTTACATTCCATATCGGTTCCATATCTTTGAAACTTTAACGACGTTTTGTGAACTAATATTTTTGTAAAATAAAATTATTTTTCATTCATTATCCTTGAATCTAAGTATAATTAAATTTACGTAATTTGTTGCAGTCTTCCCGAACATTGCGTGTTTAGAAGCTAAGCGCGGAGCTTCCAGAAAGTTATTAATTAACGGGGTAATTTTGTTTTAGAAAGATATTTAAATGATTTATTTTGTGTAAAAGGGAAGAAGGGATTTTATAGTCCTTGATAGTTGTTATCGTTAACATGTGTGTAATAACCATAATAGCATATGACTGTAATAGTTTTATTAGAGATTATACTTTCACAATTTTAGCAATTTTTTATAATTTAAGGTATGTATACTGAAATTCCGAAACTGATAATACATTTTAGTAATAAAAAGCTCATGATTTTCAATAAAACATAAGCAAAAATTTTTGAAATTATGGAATCCAGATATAGCAAACATTTTTTTTTCCTAATAGAAATAGTAATAAATTATTTCCTCACTAATTCACCCATAACTTCCTCACTAATTCACCCATTTAATGTATACAAATTAAATTAAATTACTAATCAATAGATATAATTTTTGTTTGAGAGCACCCGCACATAGTATATAAGGCACAAATTATTTGGGAAGACTGCAACTTACAATTTTATTGAGTTTTAATAATTAAATACTTTTATATGAGATACAAAATCAACTGAAGAAAAACTATGTATTTCATATTGAATAAAAATGTGCAGCCATCACGTACCACTACAAATTCAGCTACTAATTCAGGGGTAAAAAGAAAACCCCAAAAATAATTGAAATATTCTTCAGTGGGTTTATACTTTATGTCCTTCAGGAGCTTTATGCAATTGCAATAAGATATTTTTCTTTAAAAAAGCACATAATATTTAAGCAACAGTAAACTACAGGGTATCGAAGAAATTTTATAGTTAAGTTGTACAACTATACATGCACAACCAAGATCAACACAATTGAGATTTTCTCAGCCTTAAATTGAATACCTCTTAAAACATCTGCATTGTGTAGCTTTAATCCTGATTTTATCAGCAATTACAATAATTTTACTAGCACTTAGGTATAGTGGGTTACAAATACAGAGATTTAAATTTGAGAAAGTTGAACAAAAACTAATTATAAAAAATTCATTTATTTAAAAAGCATTAAGTTAAAACTTTTCTCTCATGGAATTTTAGAATTTGATTAATTTATGCTCACATCGTATCATATTACAGGAGAAACTTTCTACTATTCTTAAACAATTAGCTTGGAGCATTTCACTATATTCAATTTAAATTCGGATGTATGATAATATATGTGTATTCCCTGCGGTGAAATTTGCTAATGTATTATATTAAGGTTATTATTCATGAATTTACAATAACAAGAATAATTAATAATAATTTCTTCAATTTTATACAGACTAAATAATTTAGGACTATATCTAAAACAAAAGCAATAATAGTTCTAAATAATAGTTCTCTCTTATTTTTTCTCGATTCTCTCTACTTAGCTCATAAGCAAGCAATTTTTGAGAAAACCACGGTAAACTATTTTAAATAGTAAATAATATAATAGATAGACTGCAGGAAAATTTCAGTCTCCTTTAAATTTGAATCTTACCATTTATCTGCGCCTTTTAAAAGAAAATTGAATTTTGAAATTTTATTAATTTGATTTTTGACTAGGTGGGATGAGGCGATTTAGATCTGTTATATAATTGATTCAGTCATACAAGAAGTAAAATGCTCGGGATCTATATCTGACCTCATCACATCTGTGTAAAAGATAGAGGACCATAAAATTATATTCTACGGATATTGTTGTGTTATACGGTGGTCTCGGGCGGGGTTCTTATCCCAGTCCCAGATTAGAATCCCGTCTCCGTACTTGACATTAAATAAGAATGTACCTTTGTGGAGTTATTTATGAGTCCGTAAGGGACAGTGCCCAATTATAAGAGGTAAGGCTTTCCACGTTGGCGGTCTCAAAGCAGAGTTTAAGAAGACCAATTAGATTCTTACAACTATTCCGACTGGACGATAAGAAGGAAGAGGGGACAAGGATGAAATTAATAAAATAAGAAAAATCTAAAAGTTAGAAGGTGTTCAATAGTCCAGACGAGGAGAAAATCCGACGGAAGGTGTTCGGAAGTCCGATAGAAGAGGTTCGGGAGTCGAGTAGACTAGACAAGTCCGACGGAAGGTGTTCGGAAGTACGAGGGAAGGTGTTCGGTAATCCAGACGAGGAGAGAAGTCCGATGGAACATCTTCGACAGTCCAGTCAAGTCCGACGGGAAGTGTTCCTGTATCAAATAGCACGGCCGCACTATAAACACTCATTAGGAAGCCCGTGACAAGACCGACGGAAGATCTATAGATACCAAATCCTGATGAGCCGTAGATACCCATCAACCAGCAGTGTTCCGGGCACACGATTTTAACTCCCCAAAGGTACCCCCTTTTACATAAATTTTGAAATTGAGATAAGGTCCTCTGTCTTATATTTACATAATTACTTAAGCATTGAAAAATTATTGTCAGAACTAATTTAGAAGGTGTTGATAAAGTATATTTTATGAAAATTATAATTAGTTTGATTGCGTTGTGTAAATTACTTTTACACAGCGCAATCAAAATAAAATCCCACTATACATTTGATCACAGGTTAATACTCAAATAAGTACGAGGACTACACGATACTAGTCTGCTTGGAATTTTTTATACATGTGTCGCAAATCAAAGTATACGGTGGATAATCTTGAAGTCCTGATCAGAAGCAAAACCCCATAATTAGTTATGAACGATATAAATGAACGTCAGTTGTGTGGGTTTCCACTTCATTAAAGGAACGGGACAAGCTGAGAGATCGAATAATATAAAAATTCAATGAAAAAATCTCTAAAAAGTCTAAAGTAATATCTTTGGAAAATCTCTGGAAAATCTAAGAAGTAAAATGTTTGAGAAAACTAATTAAATATCTATCTCCGACACTGCATATTTTTTTTCAGAATTCCTTAAATTTGCAGCTAGGGCACTATAAAAATTTAATTAGATAAACCCCTTCCCTTAGGTTATAAACTGTACCCTCAGAGTTCAGTTTAGATTAGGGGTTAAAAATTTAAAATCAAAGAGTGGCAGGGGTTTTGCCTTGATATTAGATTTGAAAACAATAGATTCCTGAACAGGGTAAATAGCATTTAGATTAGTAACAAATGGTACTTTCTAACAAATCTCGTTTTATTTTGTGTCAACATGCTGGCAGCATTTATGTTAGATGCTATTAAACGCAACCTTCAGGAGTGTATTTTTGTATGGCATAGTGTATGAAAACCCAAAGTTAAGGTCTGTGGAACAATTGCAAATCATGGAAGATCTCAACAACAATAATTTTTGGGTAATTTTAACAAGAACAGACACATCAGTGAAGTTATGATACACGTTACAGTTCTTATTTTTTAAGGCTTTCTTGGGGCTGTCTTTGAATAAGGAAATATGATGTCACATGTTGAAAAAATTGTTCAAGACTTTTTTTTATCAGAATACGGACAGCTTCTTCCATGGTCTTCTTAGTCTGTGGATATATCGCTTATTGCATATGAGTTGGATTTTGTTGGCCGGCGTATAGTTATTTTTTCATCTTACAGCTTCATGAGATTAAGCTAAGCAAACATGCAAAAAATATAAATGCTCTTCCAGAAGCAGATAATCTCTTTTCTTATTGTCAAGTGTTGCAAATACTATTTTGCATAATTTGAATACAATATGTAGATAGAATTTGTAAAAAAGATATATACGTTCTTATCCCTATTTTTTCGAAACATTTTCACTAGTTATATCAATAATTCGAAGGGTATTTTAGATGATAAAATTAGACATCAATACCAGACATGAATAAATGAAGCTAAAAGCAAATATTAGAAACAAATTTGACTGATAAATTGTATGTGTATAATCAATTTGAGTATAATATACTTTATCAAAATTGATTCTTTTGAACATTATACATTGAAAATTTTAAGTTCTTTTTAAATATGTAAATATAATTTTTATTTAAATTGTCCTTAACAAGAACTCTATTTATTCTAGGAAACTATGTATAAAGCATTAATAAATACATGGAATGTAAAATATATTTAGATTTAATAATAAAATAATTAATATAGCTTTTTCTATACCCCAAAAATTATTCTAAGACAGAAAAGAATTTCAATGAAATTTCACTAAATATTTTACCTTTATACAGAAAAAATACTTGTATATTAATGACAAAAATTATTGTTTTTTGTTGTGGTGTAGCACATTGCATTGTCATTTCGAAGACATTGATAACCTCAAGTTGCTTTCATTGATTTTAATTATAGTATAGTACCACTGTTCTATATTACAATGTTCAAAATTAGAAGAAACGACAATAAAATATGCAAAAAAAATATATAAAAATTGAAAAATAAAAGAAGCACTCCACATGCTACTCCTCAAAAAACAAATTGCCAAAGTCCAAGTGCA
>CM063506.1:8924100-8971600 GCA_032207245.1 Pardosa pseudoannulata
CAACTCAGAATTTAGATCCAAACCAGAGACCTACTCAGCTCTGATTCATTACCCCCAGAGGTATAATTTGATATTTGAACTTGGAGGACTTTGCAGTCACGATACATTTAACGTAGCCCAACTGCCATTAGCAACTATTCGGTCTTTGGCCGAGACTAGGACAAAACTCGCCACCTTTCGTTTACTAGACTGACGCTCTACCAACCAGTCCCTGTATAATTTGATATGGAAACTTATAGTGATATATCAATAAGGAGATAATGGTTGTAAGAGTCACGTCCGTCTCTATCGGTGGTCTAGAAGAGTGTTTGTTAGAGCAAATTTTGCTCATTGTTAGACATCATTGTAAGCGGCGAACAGTTGGAAAATTGGAGGTGTCAAGCGTGCCGTCTATCAACGTACCGATAGAGAAAAACGAATTGTGCTTAGCATGGCCTAGTCGGCCAGGCGCCAAGGGCGTTTCGGCTCTCCCAAGGACAAGGGTAAAAAAGTTGTTGGTAGTCGATATTCCCTAAAACCAAGGGTTCCTGTTTCGGAAAGAAGAAGAGGGATGGCCTCCAGGCTGAACTCTAAGAGGGTACGTTAATCCAGAATGATCTCCTCACTTTGGATGAAAGGTTGCATCTGCATACAATTTAATGTTTCTTTAAATGTTTTTTTTGTTAAATAAATCAACCTTATTAAATTTGAAACATCCGTGGTCCTGATTATTTAACATCAAGCTCTGCTGCTCTCCAAGAAACCCATGCGAAGTCATACCCAAATGACTAGGGTGTGACTGACGACTGAAATAGAGACAGTGGGACAGCTAGGCGCCACAACAATAGTATTGAAGCCTCTGAAGTTTTACCAATATAAAAATAATCTACTGTAGGTTACTGTACAAAGAATCTTAGCCTTCGATTCGTAAGGAAAATGCATAATACATAAGAGCCTATGTAATAAAGAAGTATTTTCACTTTCCTACTAAAGTACAATATCTCTTATAAAAAAATTAATATATATATATATATATATATATATATATATATATATATATATATATATATATATATATATATATATATATATATATATATATATATATACATACATATATACATATATATATATACATACATATATATATATATATATATATATATATATATATATATATATATATATATATATATATATATATATATATATATATATATATATAATATATATATATATATATATATATATATATATATATATATATATATATATATATATATATATATATATATATATATATATATATATATACTTTATAACGAGATTACATATCCGAAAAATATGTGAGTTAAAGAAAGTGATTTCATATATACATTCCGTTTCAAATACCTCACAGTAATGGGCTTTTACTCTTAAAAAGTTATTCAAATTGCATATATTCTATTTTCTTGTGTAATATTAAAAGTGCAGTTAATCTACAACCAATATAAATATTTATATATATATATATATATATATACTTTATAACGACATTACATTCCTAAAGAAATCTGAGTTAAAGAAAAAGAAAAGTGATTTCATATATACATTCCGTATTAAATGCCTCACAGTAATGGGCTTTTACTCTTAAAAAGTTATTCAAATTGCATTTTCTATTTTCCTGTGTAATATTATAAGTGCAATTAATCTACAACCAATTAAATCATTTAAAAATAAAAGTAAAAGAGAAATAATGCTTAAGGTCTATTGGTAATGCCATTTCTCAGTATTAAATTCATCTACCTGAAATCTTTTTAAATTAAAGAAAATATATGCTTAAAACAGTAATATTTTCTTAAAATTTGAAAATTATTATATCCTTTACGAATGTCATAAAAAGGGGGGGATAATGGAGGTGAAATAATATATTCCTTTATAAAGTCTAAATTCGCAAAATTGATTGAAAATTCAATATTTCCTTCTCGTTAAATTGTAAAATATATCTAATATCGTTAAGCAAAGATAATTATCAATATCCATAGAACTTTAATGATTATGATTATCAAGGTAATATACAACTTAAATAATAACTCATTAGAAATTAAATGGTTTATAAAATGTATTGGGCTTTATGAATATTTGAAAAATTGCACATGCACTTCTAGCTATCATTTCGTTTTGATACTCATCAGATAATTGACTCATTTATTTATATAAATGTCGTTATAAGGAAATGTTTCTAAAAATAAAATTAGCCATTTCCAGAAACAAAAGATATTGTAATTATTTTTATAGCATGTAAATGCATAAATTGATATTTTTATATTTTTAATTAATGGTACACAGTACATTTGGAAACATGAAAATCTTTATTTTAACAGACTATTTACTGATTCATTAATAAAATAAATAGTTATGATCCATTTAGAATAATTTAATAACATATTTGTTAAAAAAATAAGTATAGAATATATTATAAGTATAAATATTAGCATATACAAGTATAAATTTTTATCATTTAAAATAATATATATATATATATATATATATATATATATATATATATATATATATATATATATATATATATATATATATTTTTTTTTTAAAAAACTTAAACTATATACACCACATGAAAAAGATTTAAATTAATTTACTCTTAAGATAACTTTTATGATGTATGGTAAATACAAGGTTTTGTATAATTATCCAATAAAATATCTTTTTTATTCTGTAAACCAAAATTCTTTAGGTATGCATTAAAATTTAAAAGCTGTTAACAAATTGATAATTAACAAAATTAATCATTGAACTGCTATAAAATTTTAACTCCTATAATTCAAGTTGACAGAATAAAATCAACAGCTGGATTCTAATTGATTTAAAAAATTGGTTTCTATTTTATATAATACAACAGCTGCTTTGCAGTTAAATGACATTCTTATCACTTGCTTTTCGTATATTTTTTTTAAATGTATTGTTTCATATACCAAAACTAAATGTATTTTTAAAGGTCTATCTTTGTTAAGGATTTTAAAATAATTTATTATGATCAGAGGAGACGTTCTTATTTTATTATGATTAAAAATAAATTTCAATTAAGACTTTTCAGTTATTAAAACTTTGTTTTTTAAAGTTATTAATTCTTCTACTATTTTCCGTGATTATAAGAATTAATTTCATTCTAAAGTGAAAAGCTATCACATTAGACATTCCTGTACTATTTGTTAAAAAAGCACTAAGGTCACTTTTAATAAACATGCTTTTTAAAAAAATTGGGAAAACTATTAAATAAATTAATATTTTATTTCAAAATCTTAGCCAACTATGTATAAAGCTATTACTATTCAGCTATTTTGCAATTTTTAATCAAATTGAAAAAGCAAAATGATTTATTTTTTATTCTAACCGTCGACTTAATGGTAAATAATATATTTCGAGAGGAAAAGTTACAGTGTAAGAACAATCTATTTTCTATCTATAATAAAAAGTTCTACTCTGTTTTAAATAAAGTTTTTAATAAGACTTGAACTTAAATATATTATTATAAAAATTATTTATTTTTGAAATATGAAGTAGTAGAATCTTAAACAAGTATAAATTAAATAAATTATTATAAAAATCATTTATTTTTGTCATATGAAGTAGTAGAATTTTAAATGAGTATAAACTATATAATCAAGTGCAATTACCTCCCAAATAACTTTTTAAATTTGTAAATCAGAAACTAATTCTTTTCTAAACAGAAGATAATTATCACTAGTTAATTTTTATTCCTTAATTAGAAAAAAGCTTAAGTTTCTAATATAGATATGTTTTAAGAATTATCTTGCAATTAAGTGAACTACATTTCTTTCTCTGTACATTTTCATAATTATATGCAAAAATACTACTTAAATATATTAATGTATACAATTTTAAATAGAAGCTAATTATCACTTGTTAATTTCATTTACTAATTAGTAAATAATTTTTTCTCTATCTCAGTTAGATTGTTATATGTAAATTAATTTCTTCCGTATTAAAGAATAAACACTTTGTTTATATTTTCCATTTAAGAGTTTTTTATTTTGCTAAACTTTTAAATGTTATATTCATCTGGAGTTTAGAATCACAGAATAAAATTTAAATTTACTTCAATTTGATGGAAATATAAGGTTTATAATATGGATATTTTATAAGTTATCCTGCTATTAAGTGAATTATTTTCTATATAAAATATACTACTTGAAAAAATAAATATATATAATTTTTAACAGCTGGAAGGTTATACAAGAACATGCAAAAAATTATTTCTTAAAGGTGCAGGGTTAAAGGAACATTTCCTTGTATGATTAACTGAAATCAAATTTGTTATAATGAAGATATTAATTTTCGAAATCAATATGTTCCATTAATACCTCAAAATTTACAATGGTTCAATATATACCGAAAAATAGAGGATCATTTTAAAAAACTTTCATATCATTCTGAGTTTAATGTTTTTAAAAATGTTAAATGGGGTTACGGAAAAGAACTTTATTTTTATTCCTTTAAATTTCGTCGTAATCTTTGCAGAGACGTCATGCGTATGAGAGGCATACATCTTAAATTTTTTCGAACCATTAACTTTTCAGGCAATTCGTTACTTCGCAGAATAATATTTCTGCCTTCGGTTTTATAGCTGTTCGCAATTCAATTCATGTTGTTCTGAAAACTTAATTTATACACATCTCATTTTTGTGTCATTGCAGTTATATTTTACAATTCACAGAAAAATGTCCTCCGTTAGATGCAGGAAATGAACGACATAGACTGACAACTTGTAAATGAATATAATTTGTTATTCTTTTATTATATCTGAATATTTAAATAGATTAGTGGAGTAACTATGTTTATAGAGAACTCACATATTACGATAGTATTTTATCATTACATAGTATTTTAATAAAATCTGTTCCTGTTCCTTACAATATAGTATTGTAAATATTTTGAATATTTTAGAAATTAACGATATCTGTGATATAATTGGGCAGATCATCTAAAATTTCTATGGATATAGAATACTAAGTATATTTTATTTTATTTTTACTATGAAAAAAAATTAAACTGTAAATAAGAAAGTGGTAATGGTTATTTGCAATCCATTTCAAAGATAATTTTCTGGCATTCAGATATTATAAATCTTCATCCTAAATCCTTCATTTTAAAGTCCATATATTTACGTTTTCGTCATTTAAGTTTCATTATTTTGCAGCTGGCATTTATATTAATATTTTAAAATTAGATGCACTAAAAAACTAGGAGTTTTGTCTATTGTTCAATTTAAAATATATCTTCTTAAAATAATTTAAGGGTACTGAGATAAAACATGTTGATTTAATTTATCTAAATCTAACTTTATGTAATAAACTTATCACTCCATATTTATTTATTTATCCACATATTCTACAAAAATACTGGAAAAATATCAAGTAATTTTTAACAAAAACTTGAGATTTTGAAAAATGGAAAACATTTAAATAATTTTAAAAAATATTGCAAATAATTTGGACATTTATCAGCTAAGTGCAAAGAATACGTATTATTTAAAGATTTTCAAAACCATTCACTAAAAATTTCATATAAATGTAAATGTTTACTAAAATATTTCTATAAAATGTCTCTTTCAAAAGTATATAAATACTACAAATTTCCATTTTGTTTCAGTGTTTTATATCTATGTTTTATTATAAACTTTCTATCAAACTTCGTATATTTTATAAAGAAAAATTTCTCAGAATCTCTGATACATGGTTTAAAAATTTATTCTTGTTTTTAATATATAAATACAGAATACCATAATACATAAACAATTTTTATTCTCAAATCCTATTCCTTTGAAAAGTTTAAGTAAGTTTTTTTAAATGTTTGCTTTCAAATAAATGTACTTAACTTGAATGAGGCAAAATATACTCTATACATAAATTGCTTTATTAATTATTTCTATTTTGCTAAGTTTTTTCCCCTTTTTACTGCTTAACGGTTTGAATAAAAGAGGAGTTTGTAAATTGCTTCATCGAGCACTTCAGTATTCTACATAATGCACTCTTTGGTGTCAAAATGTTTATTTATTTTTTAACGTCAGTATTAAGTAAAAATCAATATTTTACGCATAAACGATTTTCTGGCTTTCAATTGCAATTTTTTCTATCAATAATATGCTATCCATCTCTCTGTAAAGCCTAGCTGTCAAATTCATCATTCACTTTCTACTAGCCTTCGGCTTATTTTAGATTGAATATTATTTATTGAATGCAAAATTTGTGTAATATAGAATATTTTAAAAGTAGTTTCATGCATGAAAATGAGTTTATATGAAACTCTTTGCTATATTAGAAATGATTACATTTTAAGGGGAAGAAGAATGTCACATAGTGTTTCTGCAAATATTTTTGACTCAAGTTCTAAAAGTTTGTAACAATATATATTGAACTGAGTCTATCTTATTATTTTTTTTAAGTTTTATATATCAATACCATACTTAAGAATATTTAAACAGACATATCATGTATGAACCTTAAAACATACCTTTAAATAAAGCTTGTAAAAATTTACAGTCTTTGCATTTAACATCATATATTTTAAGGAAATTATAAAAACAATAGGTGTTTACAGACTTAGTGTGACAAAAAATCGTTTTTAAACGGTTCAGTCTCGTTTTAATTCAGAATGAAGACAATGAAAGAATTTTATAGGTTTATTGACACATATATTGACTTTTATGTTGAGAACACTTAAATGAATACTGTAAACGATTCATTAATTTTCAAATTGTATTCAACTATGCTAAATAACCTAAAACATAAAATAACCTCAAACTGATCACGTTTTCTTTACAATCACAAACATTTTAATACTTTTGATATCCATATGTGTAACACATGAATTAGAAGAGTTTTGACGGTGAATTCGTCTGTATTAAGCATGCTCTTTTTTGCAAATTCTTTTTAAAGTATTCTATCCAAATTTATCCAAAAATATATAACATATATGAACTAGCGTAAATTTAAAAAAAAAAGATTATGTAAAATAGATTACACTTATAAAATTGTTTTGACTTTTGGAAGCAATTAGTCAAAAAATGTATTGTCTAAATAAAACAATATTCACTTTAATTAAATGTTAAAATATTATTAGTCATGTCAAATCTGCAATTTCAATTAGAATTCACGTACAAAAATTCCCCATAAGATATTTAGATTTTGAAAGGAACATAACATTCAAATTAAACGTTCAAATACTTAATCTGCTTTTTTGATACTTATTGGTAAGCTAAACAACTGCAGATTTTTTTCAGATATGTCAGTAATATTTACTTAATACTAATATAAATAACTACTGATATATGAAGTTTATATATATATATATATATTTATATATATATATATATAGATATAGATATATATACACATATATGTATATATATGTATGTATGTATGTATGTATATTTAATTTATCAGTTACACATGTTTTTAATAAATAACTTTTAAATAAATTACATAAAACTTTCAGCAATTTTAATATCAAAACTAACCATATATAGGAATGAATATTTTAGAGCAAAACGTTTTACTAAATATATAAAATTTAATCCGATGTATATTTATTTAATTAACAATTTATTTATAATTTATAGTTCCAACTAAAGCCAGAACAGATTTATCATATTAATTATGTAACACTTTTAAAGTTATATTAAGTGTGTTGAATGTTTAAATTCTGAAGTTTATTGTTAAATATGAATTTACAACATTCTTAGGGAGAAGAGTTAAATATAACTTAGTTAACTCTTAAAATTAATGACTTCAGGTATAAATTATCTAAATTGGGAGAAAGTATAAATGTTATCATATTAAAACTCTTGTTATTAATTTTGCCTAATTGTTTTACTTACATAATTTTGTAAATAGTTTTATTTAATTTTAAAATATCTGCAGTAAAAAGATTGATATAGTACATTTTGACCCTTTTTATTCTAACGGTACTTAAAAGTACCGCTTCAATCAAACACCTATATATTCCTAATAAAGCCATTTTTCCTGACTCATAAGGACATGAACGATCCAGTTCCTACAGCAGAAAAGAAATGATAGCACCAATCAGGAATCCTTATTATTCTCATAGTAGGGATTTTTTAATTGGCGTGCTGCATTCAAAGGTCATTTTGTGGTAAAGTTGATACACGTGTTTTTCAATTGAGTAAATTTAATAGTTTATTACCAGTTATTTGGTACAATAATTTTTTAGAGTCTTCTTCGCAGGTAAGCATTTCATTTGATTTGTTCATAATTTAGTGTTTAATTTTCTATCATAGAGTCAAAAATATATATTGGTACTAGAAAGTACCGGCTGCAAATTTAACTACTAAAATACAGTAAAAATTAAATTTCTTTTTCCTATGATTATTCTCCATTAAAACTTATCTAATGATGCAAAAATGCAGTAAGATATTTGATGGTAAATTAATTCAGGATATAAAAAGTTAAATTATGAATGATATAAATTAAAAACATAATTTAAAGCATAAATTAAAAGCATAATATAAATTAAAAGCATAATTTTAAAAGCACTATTCGTGAATTGTAAAATTAATTATATTTTGAATACCTAAATAAATTTTGTATACTAAAAATAAGTATTATATAATATATTTTATCAAAGTGCTTCACATTTGCTGCATCGTGGAATCTTTCTTTATATCATTTTTTGATTTTTCTTATTCATATTATTTCCCAAATTCACTTTTCTTACTTATACATTCAATTTTTTATATTAAAATCAAAGTTATCAAATTAATTTTATATGTTTATTTATTATTAACAGATCTGAATACATTTGAATAATTTTCATTATTTCCCTTTATTAGAGTATGTAAATATCATTCCAACAACATATGAAAATGTGGAATAGTAAACAAGTATGATTTTCTACCGTTTTCATAAATATTCTTAATATTTGAATGATAATAGAAAAATTTGATTGTATAAAAACCTCATTACCATCCTATAATTAATCATACTCATAAACATTTGTTCATGATATTTGAAGACCTAGAATCGTTAATTTTAATAAAACTAATTAAGCATTTCAATCGCATTTATAAATATTTATGCACTTTCTAATGCAATGAGATAATATCTTGCAACTTCTGCATTGATTTGAAAACATTAAGATTCGGAAAATAAGATGATAGTGATGGAATTAGCTAAAAATTTCTTTTATCTCTGCATGAAACTAAACTTTATATAATATTGCATTTCCGATTTCAAGCTTTCTCTCTAGTGAAGTTAAATATATGAACTTCTTATGACAATAAAATTATTTTTAACAGTGAAATTATTTTATGCTTTATAATTGTTGTAATGTACTTACAACACTAACACCAGTGTTCGTTTACAAAGACGAAACACAGTAAAAATATAATACCTTATATTTGGGATAAAATATTTATTATGTACATTAATTATTTACAGACATTATTTCTGGATTAACATATATCTTATTCATTATTTCAACGTTTATCATTATATCACAATTCATTACAATTTCCTTTTTGTGTTTATATCTTATTACTTAATCAAAAGATTCTGAGGACCAAAGTAATTAGTATGAATAATTATCAATTTTACCTCCAGTAATTACAGGAAAGCAGGCTGGGGCAGTCATCATCTTGCATGTCGGTGCTGGCGTCAGGGCGTACAGGAAGTCAGTGTGTGCGTACGGACGTGCAGGCACGGAATTTCGATGTCTGGCAATTCTTGAAGTGTGCGTGCGTGCTTATGCGGGATTTCGAAGTCCAACAACTCTTGATTTCCTCTGTCACTCCCGACTGTTTTTTTCACATTCTTTTACAACTCATGACCTCGGTTTTAACGCCCCTTTTTTTCTTTACCAATCGCTTGTTGGTGAAACCTGCCCCCATAACTCAAGGCTACATCTCTGTCTAGGCTTGACCGTTACGCTTGTGCCATTCCGTGTTCTATAACTCAAACGATGGCCGATTGGTTAGGGTGCTGGCCTTCGATACTGGAGTTCGTGGGTTCGAATCCCACTATGGCATGGATTTTCATACCCGTTCGGAATCGGCTTTAATCTGTAGGTCCCGGTATCAAAAGCCCTCGTGTTGCAAAAAGTAGACCATAGCACTTCAAACCAAACCAAACCTCCGCTAGGGTCCCCACTAAAACTCTCAGTCAACAGCTGCACCTGAATTCTTCTTGGAAATTTTTTCCACAGCTGTGCATGTGCGTGCAGATAACGGTGGAAAAGTACATCGGAATAAAAATAAAATACTTTTATAGTTTAAAATTTACTCATTTCCTATAAGTAAGCATCTGAATTATATTCAAAATTTTATATTTATTTTAATATCAAACAGTTAAATTAAGAAAATTAGTAAAATAGAATATTTTACATTAATTATACGTTAATAGAATATTATTTTATATTAATAGAACATTTTACATTAAATGTTTAAAACACTTTTTAAACATAAAAAAGAATACTCTGATAATGAATTTAATTTTTAAATATCAGTTATCCTTTAAGAGTATTAATATTATCACTAGTCAGAAAAGGATTATTATTATCATCACATGTAAACAAGAATAGTTCGCTTAAAATAAAATTAGAGTAACTTCTGCTAAATAAATTTTCATATTGTTATAACTACTTAATCTTTTAAAAAATGTATGCACACATTCATTAAAATGCCTTTCATCAGAGATAATAGACTTCGTCAAAAAAAAAATTAATTTTAAGACAAAATACTTCCTGAAGTATTAAATGCTAAAGGAATCTTGAATTAGAGGACAAAGTAAATGGCCTTAAAAATTTGCGATTTTTTTATTTTTCAGCATTAAAAGTTAAAGTAAAATCTACAAAGCAGAAAAAGGGGGTTGTTGACTTCAAAATAACTAACCAATTCATAAATTTCATACCTTTTAACGTACATTGTAAAGAACATTTTATCACGAATTTCTCTTTGAAAAACGTTGCATGTATGGAAACTAAACAACATAATTGAATGCCTTACATGTGACAGCTGTAAGATAAAACTGCAAGCTAAAATAGAGAGAGATTTGGTAATAAAAGGTATAATTACCTTATTTAAAAGACATCATTTTTAAAGACAGACACAATTTAATGAATAATTATGGATGAAACACAGCTTTATGCATACTCATTGAGATTGATTTTTATTATCAAAGAACATTTTGAAGAGTTGTTAAAATAGAATTTATTTAATTCTGAATATTTCTTTCTGTGTAATACACTAACCTCAGTGACGAGTATTATTGAAGTTTCCTCCAGTAAAAATGGTATTTATGAAAGGAGTTCTTTATTTTTCTTTTTAAAATCTAAGATGTTTGAAGTAAATTTTGTAAAAACCAGTTAGTTGACAGTTCTAAACTTCATAATGCGTTTTTGTCCCCTCTTATGTTGGTCTAATCAGACAAGTGCTTCAAATAAAGGTTTCAATGAATACACACATCTTTACTGCATTAAAATTATCTTATACATAAAGAGATTTATGTACTTTAGATGTTTTAAACTGAGAAGTATTCTTTTAAATCCGAGTATGATTTTCCTTTCTATAAATTGTTTAAGAGGACGTTCTTTGAATGCTTTCATATGAACATTTCTATTTGTAATCTTTTCTTCAGATCCTCCACCTGCTATTGAAAAGCAATAGTGTTCCACTCGTATTTAAAAGAAAAGCAAAAGTACAGATGAAAATGTTCTTATGAAAACATGATTTATTTAACCTTCACAAATGAACAATTTGCTTATTACTTAGAAAAAAAAATGTGTTTCTCTAAAGAAGGAACTTCTGGAGTAATCAAGCATTTTCAAAACACACAAATATATATGTACATTTATATATATATATATATATATATATATATATATATATATATATATATATATATATATATATATATATATATATATATATATATATATATATATATACATATATATATATATATATATATATATATATATATATATATTTATATATATATATATATATATATATATATATATATATATATATATATATATATATATATATATATATATATATATATATATATATATATATATATATATATATATATATATATATATATATATATATATATATATATATATATATATATATATATATATATATATATATATATATATATATATATATATATATATATATATATATATATATATATATATATATATATATATATATATATATATATATATATATATATATATATATATATATATATATATATATATATATATATATATATATATATACATATATATATATACATATATATATATATATATATATATATATATATATATATATATATATATATATATATATATTTATATATATATATATATATATATATATATATATATATATATATATATATATATATATGTATATATATATATATATTCATATATATATAGATACATATATATATATATGTGTATATGTGTGTTTATATATATATATATATATATATATATATATATATATATATATATATATATATATATATATTTATATATATATATTATATATTTATATATATATATATATATTTATATATATATATATATATATATATATATATATATATATATATATACATATATAAATTCATTAAATAGCATTGGTTCCCAGTGTCACCACAGACGTAAAATCATTGTACCTTGGGAAGGGAAATGTTGGCCAAAATGGTTTCACAATAATCCTTGTAATATATTCTTGCAAAGTTAACTTAAGTCAAATGGAATAATTGTAGAATTGAAGGGACAATGACCAATCTCGACCAGAAACTGAAAACAGTGTGATGCAAGATTTATTTTAATGTCTTTCATTCATATATAGATCAGGTTTTATGGTCTCCTGTGACATGAATTTTTATCAATGGTGAGAAGCTTAAAACTAAAACTCGCCCTGATAACCATGTTTTTGGATTTTACTTCTTATTGTTTAGACGCTCACTGTGTATGTGATCTCACACATTCTTTATTAGTAACTATTCAGTTTGTCGTATTTTTATTATTCGTCATAGAGCACTTTGAGTGTGAAGGCACTGAATCAAGGCACAATCTCTTCTGCACTGTGACCTAATGGGTTATGTGTTTTGTTAGTTATCTTGTATGTGCTAGAAATCTTTAATATAGGGCATCTTGAAACATCTCGATTTTCTTTTTTACTGAATCACCCATCTATCGAGCACCAAAAGTCTATGTACTTTACAATCAAGTTTGTTCGGACGCAATGAACTCAAAAATACACAGAATACTCTTCTGAAAAGTCATGACACTTACAATGTGTTAAGGACATTGTACAGAGTTAGATTAATAAAATAGAATATGGTAACCTACATAATTGGCTAGAATTAACATTTACGTTCAATAGTGCTTTTGACCAGGTGCTTCCATGTTTTTGTCCTACCATTATATATACGGAGTATGTGTAAATAAAATAGATAATCTTAAAAACTATTTTAAAAAGTGAAATTATGAGAGCATGAAACGAAAATAAAATATTCATAAATTACGGTTAGACATAAATGTTTTTATCTTAAAGCATTTTTCCGAGATCAACAACTGTTTAAAAATTCCAATCTCATATAGCTTCGGCTGCTACAGTTTCACACCCGAGTAAGATTCACTCGGACTGAAAATTTTTATACCATTTTCTGATAGATGTACGGTGAATACAGTTCTTTTGAATGGTTTCAATTTTATAATATTTTATTCAATTTTTTACTTTTATATATTCCGTCTCTTTTTGAATAGTTTTATACTATTTTTGTCCGTTTACTATCACTGTTCAATATTTTGGGTAATTAAGTTATGTGAAATGCAAACTCCAATTTAATGGTGACTAACATATTATTTCAGTAATGTTATCACCCAAACGTAATATTGAATACAGACTGTTCTTTTCTCTACTTTAAACAATCCCTCTTTCACTAAATAGTTTATTACAGCTGAGAAAATACATATCTTCGTTACCCACTGATACCACCTATATATCTAAATCTCTTTTAATCATACTGTTAATCACGGTACACATTTGCAATCCTCAACCTAGGTTTTTTCATTCTAAAGTATTTATCTGCTAATTGTTGCTAATTGTTTCAGTTGTAATAATTATGTAAGAAACCAGTAGTTAAAAATGACTAGCAGATGAAAATGTTTTAAAACATTTCTTTAAAGTATATCATAAACAAACTACAATACATACACTCTGAATGAAATATCAGTCATAAAATTAAATCTAGGATTAGATAAGAATGAAAAGTAGAAACAGAAAAAATAAAGAATTGAGAAAAAACCTTAACACTGCTTAAAATATTTATTTGAATCTCAGCATACATCTGAATAATCGCAATATCGAAGTCTTATTAAACCAATAAGTCTAATCAATAGGAAAATTGTCCACTATACAAAACCTCTTATCTGAACTCACATATACAAACTTTGATATGCAATTACGTTATGTCTTACAAAACGTCAAGATATTTGGCATCATACGACAGTGGATCACAGGTAATATTGTATATGTATATTATTATTACTGGGATTATCAATTGGTATAAAAATATAACATTCTTTACAATCTGCAATATGTGACGTTCGTTTAACACTTTTACTACTGCAGGTTGTAATAGTTTTAAAATTTAATTTACGAACCTAAATTACGTACACCGATGGCTTTGTGTGAAGCGGTTTAATACCCCCCCCTCTCTCTCTCTCTCTCTCTCTCTTACACACACACACACACACACACACACACACACACACACACACACACACACATATATATATATATATATATATATATATATATATATATATATATATATATATATATATATATATGTGTATGTATACATACATATATATATATATATATATATGTGTGTGTATATGTGTGTGTGTATGTGCTATATATGTATATATATATATATATATATATATATATATATATATATCCAGCAAGGTTAGTAGTTACTGTGTTTAATTTTGACATGTTTAATTAAATTGGAGTAATAACTTAAAAACAATATCTTATTTCTTGCTTGGATAATAATCTAGCTTCTTAAAAATTAATCCTAACAAAAGAGTGATCTTTCGAAATTTTTATTTTCTCCGTATCTTTTTGAATATTTTATTTCGCTAATTAACGGATATTTTTTAGGTATACATGCAGAAAAGTAACACTTTCAATGGCGATAATCGGTATTCAAGTGTCTTGATTGATTATGATTGATTAAGGGTATTTTAATGTAAAGAATTAATTTTTGTATTTAAATTAAAATATCTTGAAATGTATTGCTCAGTTGCCCTTAAAATCTACAGAATTATATGGAATTTTGGAGCAATCAAAACTACAACATTTGAAATAACTTATCAAAATACATTTGTTGTCAAGTCTATATTGAATAAAAAAAATAAAGTGGCTTGCTAATCAGGGTATTTCATTATCACTTTAAACTGGATGTATATAATAAATTTATGTATTAATTTACGTTTAAAAATAATAAGAAAAAATTTATACATTTAACTTATGATTTCCATTTATAATATGTAACAATCTGTTTAAATTATTTATGAGTTTTCGATGGCCATGGCACAGTTTTGTCTTTACATAGTTCGGTGTGTAAAACAACACCTTTTTTCATCATATAATGCCCCGATATTTGCATGGAATATATCCTTCTACGTGTTCTGTTCAATTATCACAGTGGATGCAAAGTGGATGAATTACTGTGAAACCAGCAGTAGATGACATGTTGTTGGACGTCCACATGCTATCAAAGAAAAATGTCGTCTTAGACTGTCTCTTATGGTGAAGCAACCGGAGCCAGGTAGTGGCTCAGCTGACAACCCAATACAATTCAGGGCCAAGTAGAATATAGTATTGCTGCGCACTGTTCAGCGGACATTGTATGATAAGGGGTAAGCAGCAAACGTACCACTTGTGTGCCTTTGCTGACCAAGCGTCATCGCCAACTGAGCCTACGCTGTGCCCGGGAACATTGCGAATGGCATATAGATCAGTGGGAGAAAGCTGACTGGTCAGATGAATCACACTTTGTCATTTATCACCTTGATGGTCGTGTCAGGATACGCCGTCTTCCAGGCGAACAGTAGCTCCCTCCCTGTACAGTAGGTCATACACAGGCCAGTGGAAGCGGTATTATGCTTTGGGGGACGTTCTCTTGGACGTCTCTGGGACCCGTGGATGTGGTAGAGCAGACCATGAATGCTACAGGATATTTGACCATCATTGCGGACCAGTTGAACCCTTACATACCTCTATTTTACCAACTGTAATTGGAATGTTCCAACAGGACAATGAGCTGTGTCACAAGTCTAAAATTGTGTTGGAATGGTTCCAGATGCTGAATTCCAGTTAATGTCCGGTCCGCCTAACTCACCGGATCTCAATCCGATAGAATACATTTGGGATGTCCTGCGACGGCAGCTCAAACCCACCAATTCGCAATATCTAGGATTTGCGTAACAGTTGCTTAAATATCCGGTACAATCAATCTCCGGCCATTTAACAAGGACTTGTGGCATCCATGCCAAGGCGGGTTGAAGCTGTGTTGCTCACTAAAGGTGCGCCAACTCGTTATTGTCAGGTGGTCGTAATGTTTTGGCTCTTGAGTATATGGTAAAAAGTCAGAGATATGTATTTTTGTTTAATATTTAAAAGTCTTATTCCTTTATGAATTCTTATTGTAAATAAATTATTTTCAACTATTAAAATTTTACTTCTCGTAATATGTAAATATTTTCAATTTAAGGAATATGCAGAATAATTACAAACAATATTTTAAGGCAAATTAAGTAATTTTTAAGCTTTTTTTCTTGAAATTTCAAATTAATTATATTATTGTAGAAGATTTTTAATTAAAACTGGAATACATAATGATTTTTATGATTCACATAGAATGTATTTACCAAAGACTAACATTTTTCGGTTTAATCATATAACATATAACTTTAGTTATTTAACTATGATTAAAATTTCAATTGAATTTCTAGCTAATGCGTTAATTTATTTCAGTAATATTATAATTACCTGATTTTAAACTTTTGCTTATATTGAGACATTTTAAAAACACTTTCACAAATTGTCAAACTTTTGTATAGTAAAATTATTTAAAAATTCAATGCAAGGACTGTAGAAAGTTGCTTGTGCCTTTGTAAATATGGGGAAAATAAAAGTTTTAAATATATTAAAAAGCCAGAGATATGTATTTTTGTTTAATAAGATTTATTGCTTTATACATTCTTATTGAAAATAGCTTATTTTCAACTATAAAAACATTATTCTTGTAATACGTAAATATTTCCATTATAAGAAATCTGCAGAATAGTTTCAAACAATACTTTAAAGGCAAATTAAGTAATACTTATGCAACTTTTTGAGTTAAAATGTTTTATTAAAACAGGAATACATAAGGACTTTTTATACACATAGAATGTAGGTACCAAAGTCTAAAATTTTTCTGTTTAATTATGTAACATATTACTTGAGTTATTTAACTATGATAAAAATTTCAATTCAATTTTCCGTTACGGCGTTAATTCAATCCGGTAACATTATAATTACGTGATTTAAATTTTTTACTTATATTGAGACATTTTATAAACACTTGTCAGATATTTGTGTAGTAAAAATTAAAAACAATGAAAATATTTTAGAAATTTGCATGTACTTTTGCACTTTATAATTAAGGTAAAGTAAAAGCTTTATAGAGTTTATGTGAATTTCAGCTTAAAATAGAAACTTTTGTTCATCTATAAATTAAAGATCACATTATCTAAATTAATATGCAATAATTCCATTCATCATTTAGATAAATATCTTCAAAACTTATATAAGACATTAAATTGCAGTATACGATCCCGTGATATTTAAATAACAAAAATATAAAAGTTAGAAGTTCAGGTTTTATGAATTGATTGAAAAATAGAGATTGTACTCTTGTTACATTTTTTGTTCTTCTTAATGGAGTTAAATTTGGAAATAAATATTTAAGTGCACACAGAATAAATTATATATATATATATATATATATATATATATATATATATATATATATATATATATATATATATATATATATATATATATATATATATATATATATATATATATATATATATATATATATATATATATATATATATATATATATATATACATATATATATATATATATATATATATATATATATATATATATATATATATATATATATATATATATATATATATATATATTATATATATATATATATATATATATATATATATATATATATATATATATTATATATATATATATATATATATATATATATATATATATATATATATATATATATATATATATATATATATATATATATATATATATATATATATATATATATATATATATATATATATATATATATATATATATATATATATATATATATATATATATATATAACGATATTTTTTAATCTAAAAATCAACCAACGTATATATGTCCATTTTAAAACAAATTTCACTGAAAATTAAAAATAATACTCTTGAGAGTTTTAGATTTAAATTTTTAGTCATTTTGGGTCATTTTCTTCCAAATTTCCATTTTTGGTTAATTTGGTCAAAACGTTAATGTGAGTAATTTAGTTATACTTTTTTGCACGAGTCGACGAATTTCATAATATTTATTTTCAAATATATTTTAAACACACATAATATCTTTCAGAAAGTAAAGCATTTACAACTGAAACAATCCTATTAATTCAAATGGTTTTCAAAAGAATAAATAATGAAACATAAAAAAAATGTTTAAATTCTATCGCATTATCAGAATCCTTAACGATTAAATAAACAGAAGCCTTGAACAAATGTATTTTTTCTTTGAGTTCCATTGCTATAAATTACTACCTTTCATGTGAAGTTGACTGATTAGAAGGCATTCTATTCTGGTTTCTTTTCACTTCTTGGCAAATTGTTTCTGAGTTCATATATCAAGATTAAGCCTTGCTCCAACAACTACTGAAGTCTTTACCATTCATCGTTATTCCTTCCTGAAATTCTTTTCATTTGTCTTGCCATCAAAAGTGTATTGAACACCTTTTTTAGCCTTTTAACAATTTACTTATATTCTTCCTGCCTGGAATATTTGGCCTCAAATGTATAGAGAAGTGTAGGAAATTTTGAATTGACTTATACTTTACACGCTTATATTTTTGTTTTCTTTTCAATTTCAACAAATGAAAGTGAAAATATCTGGTAATAGAATAAGAAGCGAATGCGGTATTTAAATTGCTCTAGATACTCACTTTATCTAAATTAATATGCAATAATTCCATTCAGCATTTAGATAAATATCTTCAATATTTAATTAAGACATTATTTTACAGTATACAATCGTGATATTTAAATGACAAACATATAAATGAAGTTCAGGTTTTTTTAATTGATAGGAAAATGGAAGAGATCGTGGTCTTCTAATATGTTTTTCTTCATAACGATATGGAATTAAATATGGAAAAAATTATATAAATGCTTTTAGAATAAATTATATATATGTAAGGAAAATTCTCAGGGGTTTTCAAATCTGAAGTCAAGATCTAAAAATCCCGCGTCCTTTTGCATTTCCCTTTTTAACCTCTAACCTAAATTAACAACTAAGGCTACAGTTTACGCCCTCACAGAAGGGGTCTGTCCATTTATCACTCTACATTGCCCTAGCAGACAATTTAGGAAATTTCCAAACAAAAAGGAGGTGCATGATATTTTTCTACAGATTTGCTCACAGATTTTGACCCAGGTGCTAAGAGACTTTTGCATGTAACTTCATGCTAGCTGACCCTTCAGTTTGTCCTGTCCCTAAGATGAAATGGGAACCAGTCCTCCAACGTTATCTTAATAAAGGTCGTTAGCTAAAACGGTGTCATTTTTATGAACCATGACTGCAACCACCGATCGAGAAGTCCATCTTAATGGTTAAAACCAACCACGTAATTATGTCTATTTCAAAAGAAATTGCTGGTCTACACTATAATTTTCTGCACACCTTGGTGAAAAACTTTGTTTCTCCTATAAATTTGGCTACTTTGAACGACCAAACTTCCTGTTATATAAATGCTTTTAAATAACACGTGAAGCTTAAACTACGTCACCTGAGTCCTCTTGTCAATGACAACTAAAATTTTTGATTGGTTGGGCCATATAACTATAAAATGAAGATGAACTTTTTTTTCTGACAGAGGTTCTTGAGAGAAAGTGCTTCATTAAGAATCATTTTTATTCTAAGTTTCTTTATTTTTTCCATTTCAATGTGATTAGCTACGACAGGAAATTCACTTCCTTTTGTTATGGGACAAATTCTTCATTACACATGCACACACATATATGTAATAACACGATTTTCACGATGGGTGGTTGCAGTCATGGCCCATATAACTGACACTGTTTTAGCTAAAGACCTTTATTAAGATATCGTTGGAGGACGGTTCCCACTTCATCATAGGAACAGGACAAACTGAGGGGTCATCTAGCATGAAGTTATATGTAGAAAACCCTTAACACCTGGGTCAACATCTCAGTCAAAATCTGTGGAAACAATATGCCTCCGACAGCTTGCATTTCCTTTTTGTTAAGAAATAATCTAAATTGTCTATTAGTACAATGTAGAGTTATAATTGGTCAGATCCCTTCTCTGAGGGCATAAACGGTATCCCCAGTGGAAAATTTATGTTAGGAGTTAAAAAGGGAAATGCAAAAGAAGTGGGAACTTTTAGTCCTTGACTTTAGTTTTGAAAACCCCTGATTATTTTCCTTACACACACACACACACACACACACACATATATATAAATATATATATATATATGTGTGTGTGTGTGTGTGTGTGTGTGTGTGTGTGTGTGTGCATTCAACAGACTTTTTGCTAACACTTAGCCCTTTCTTTATTTACATAAACATATAAATATTTTAAACGGGTATAAATTTTCAACAATTTATCACACAATTTTCATCTCTGCAAGGTAATAAATTAAAGTTTTTTGTTCACGTCTTGTCACAAAGATGGGCAAAACATTTTGGCACGCTTATTATTAGATAAAAATATATAACGCAACCAGACGAATTCCATTTATTCTTAAAAGAGTACTCTTTAGAATTGGATCTAAGCTAATATTTCTTCCAAGGACTGGGTATAGCAATTTCAAAGAAATTTAATGTGTCTGTTTATAATAATATTTATATATATTTTAATAAATAACTTGTTCCTTTTGACAACATTTTTATTTGTATTAGTTGAGCATTTTTTTACTGAAGAAAGATCATAAATTTTAATTATTTACATATATTTTAATTATTTTACAACGGAAGTCTTATTTGTTTAAAATTAGACTTCAGGCATTATTTTTAAATGTGTTTATTTAAATATTTAAGAAATTATCTCTAATAACGAAATAATATAATTCTTAAAATACCATTAGTGAAACTCATTTGTGTAAAAACTATATTCTTTAAAAGTTGAAATAATAAAAGTACTTTAATTTCATGTAATCACAAATATCATACATTGACACTAAATGCATTGAAAATGTCTTAACTTCAAAGTTTCAAAACATTATCATCACTTAAGAACTCAAACCTTTTCTAAACTTTCTAAACAAATAATTGGTAATATGTTTAATATGCTCACTAACTTTGGCAACATATAAAGGATAATTAAACTAAAATTTTTCTACTAAATTTTGGTAACTTGTGTATTTAGGGCACATATAATGAAAATGTTTATCATGAATTATAAATAGCTGGAAATGATTTCTACCTTAACCATAAGATTTATCTGACTATTGGCAATGTTGGCATTGACTTTCCGGTTTGATTTGGTCTGGTTTCAGTGCAAAGTTGTAGGAAAGTAAATTCATCAACAAAAGCTTGTTGGTCTCAAAACTAATAGCATGTTTTTTTAAACGTGCTCATGAAAAAATGACATAAAGGATTCTTCAATACATGGCTAACATTTTACATTTTATATTTTCATATATCCTAATGTTTGTATCAAGTACTTATGAAAATTTATAAAGGAGTCACCGTTATATTAAGCCACAGTTTAGTTACTCTTGAAAGTTATGTTATCATAAGAAGAGATATTTCACAAATTAGTTGAATAAAACGCTTTAAAGTCAGTGAAATAGAAGTTTGTAACATGGAAAAGCGAGTGAGGAAAATTAGATAGTTTGGTGCAAAACATTTTTCTTTCCAACGCAGCAGGCAATACAGTGGAGCATAACAGGGAAATAAGTATTTAAGTTGTAAATATTATTTTTTCAACTTCGTCTTAATGATTTGGAATTTTAACAGTTATTTTAAAATCCAATATAGGTCCCCCAATGTCAGATGGGTAGGACGCTAATATGTTGTATTGAAGTTCGTGAGATTGCTGGTGGCTGCTGAGATGCATGTTGCCACGAATGTTCCTAGCCATTGGGAATCAGTATTGAGCAATAGGTTCCGGTCTCATTATTTTGTGTATCTATAAATAGGAACGTAGAACTCCGAACAAAATCAAATCAAAGTAAGATACATAAACACTGTATTGATGTTAAAAAGAACTGTGAGATGTTAAGAATTAGTGAAATGTATAATTAAATATATAATCTAAAATAAAGATTTTGTGATTGAGAAATGACCAAAGGGAAGGGATTTCCTAACAGTTTATTGTAAATTAGGATTTGACGTTACAAAGCAAATATATTACTATCAATAGAGAATTAACGACTACTAATATCTAAGATTTTAACTCAGTGCATTAGATAAGAATAATATAAACGAGGGGGATACATAATACATAAATCCAATCAAATAGAATTAAATGTATATGGATTGGATCAGCGTTGGGAAAATGAAAACTCGATAAGATTTATGATTAAAAGAATTAAGAATTTACTTACTACAACGACTTTGAGTATTTTCACTCCAAACGTCGTCCAAATCATCCACTTTAAAGAAAAATCAAGAAAAAAAACAGTATATTGGTTCGTAGCCGATTTAATCCCCTTGCTTCGCGCTTCCAGCGAACAATTTTATTTTCTTTTTCAGATAGCACTACGCTCAATGGTAACAAATAAATACACTTTACAAAACTATTAAGCAATTGCTGCCACTAATCCAGCATCATGGCTGCTGGACGGAACAAGAACAATAAATAAAATATTCACGTCTGGTTGCTGCAGAAAAATACATTAAAGATAGGTATTTGTGATAACTTTGTCGGTATTATAGGTTATTCCCTTTTGAAAAGCGCTTGAGTACTGACTGAATCAGATGGAGATGTAGCTCTAGAATGACACAAAATACATGTGTTTTGTAGCTGTTTGGAATCGCTTTGAAGCAGTAGATCCCAGTCGAATTACAATTCGTATAATGAAATAACAAATCGTAGCACTCCCAACACATTTCCCTTATATCACTGAAAGATGTCCGAAAGGGCTGAGCACTACAATTTTGAAAACAAATTTGGTGGGTTCAAATCTCACAACTGGCTTATATATACAGTATTTAATCAAATCTAACTGAATAAGGTTTGAACAGTAGAAATGCCTTCCGGAAAGTGAGCTCATATTTGGAATGCACATGAGATAACAAAAGAAATTTAATGCAGTCTCACACAATCGCGACTAGACTAGCTACAATCAACATCTTGATTTCTTTGATCAATATTGGCCTATACCTATGAGAATTTAGACCTATAATCTGAATGAAGATCATACAAATGACAATGGTGAAAACTGTTCTTTGGATCTATAAGTTTTCTAATTCCGTAAGTGTAAAACTATATTATTTTTATACAATTTTTATGTAATTAAAATACAGGGATTGATTTTGAACTTAGCTACTTTCCATTTTATGCTGAACTGGCTATTATTAATACACTCATATTTCAAACGCAGAATACATTTAGGATTTAACACGTAATTTATTTTCATTTCTAATCTGATACAAAATTATTTTGCAAAATTATTTGCTATAAAACAACATGAAATAATCAAAATTTTATTCCTATCTCCTCTGTCATAAAATTGACCGTTTTCCAATTCTCTCAACAATTAACTTTTCTATCCAGAACTAGTAATTTGCATTTTACAAGAGCATTTTAAGTTTCTGAAAAAAATCTACCACAATCACTCTATTAAGGTAAATTTGAAAGTTCATTTTACACTCATGTATGGTGAATCATCATACCAGGAGTCTTAAATTTGATGTTGTATTTACTTCATATTCATTTCTCCGCTTCGTAATGATTGTATGAGACGGTATCATTGTATTACTTAATCGATACGTAAATAGATGTGTTAATGCTCTGTAGATGTAAAGTAAAATTAAAGTTCCAACTGTATACTTCTGAAGTCTCCTAACTTGTATTGGAAAATTAAATAGTTGTTTCTTCTTCAAGAATGACATATACAGTGAAGAGCCATTGCATTATGACCACCCTCCCTTTATAAAAATGCTCTCGCCCAGAAACAAAATCACTGCTCGTGCGTAGGTGGTGTTGGGGGGTATATAAAATAAATGTCAAATCCTTAGGAATCGGTGACTGGGAATATCAATATCTGAAACTGCTTTTAGTGGACCCTTCACTGGCAGTTTCTGTGAGTACATATGGAAAGTGGTGCATAGAGGGTGAAATGACAAGTCATCGACCAGCACTGTGTCGAACACGGCGCATTGATTCCAGAGGAAGATTTCTATGAGTTGTTTGCCGTGATTGAAGAGCTACAACAGACAAAATCACCACCAAATACAATAGTGGTGACCCATTAGATGTTTCTCACCATACTATGAAGCTTATATTACTGCGTATGCTCCTATGCAGCAAGAGGACAAAGCATATCCCAGCATTGACTCACGTCACCACCAGTTGCGTCTACAATTGGCGAAGAAACACCAGAATCAAATATTGGAAGAATAAAAATGTTACATGGTCTGAAGAATCAAGATCTCTGTGCTATCATATAGACGAGGGTGTGCGAATATGCCATTTTTCCAAAGAAAGCTATGGCTCCGGAAAATCAGTTATATGAATACAAGCCAGTAGTTGGGGAATTATGATGTGGACATAGATTTTATGCAGCACATTAGGACTTATTATGTTTACCCATTCGTGACAACAATGTTTCCGGAGAGGGGGGGCAGTGTAATACACTATGCACCATGGTGCGATAATGCACCATGATATAAATTTCGAATCGTCAGGGAAGTTTTTCGAGAGACATTCCAATGACTTTCAAGTCATATCTTGACCTCCAAATTCACCTTATATTATTACTTTAGAGCTTTCGACGTCCCCCCTGGAATACCAAATTCGTACTGCCACGCTGCCTTCTCGCAATGTGCAGAAATGGAAGGACCAGTTTGTGAATGAATGGTAGCAGTAACACTATCTATCACAACCTTATGAAGTTAATGCAACACTGAGTGCTGGCGCTGTTGAGGGCTAAAAGTGACCCTACATGTTATTATTAGGGTGGCTATAATGTAATGACTGTTCGGTATATATTTAAAAAAATCATACACATACATGCATCAATTATATCACACATACTATTGTCAACATGAATCAATGGTAGCTAAAGTGAAACAATCCTGAGGCTATATACATATGTGTGTCTACATATATATATATATATATATATATATATATATATATATATATATATATATATATATATATATATATATATATATATATATATCATATATATATATAATATATATATATATAAATATATTTATATAAAAATATTTAAATACTATATATATATATACATATATAATATATATATATACATATATAATATACATATATATATATACAAATATATTTCATTTTTAAATATATATATAAAAAATATATACTTAAATATCTTATAAATATTATATATATCTTATATATATATATATATATATTATATATATATATATATATTATATAATATTTATATATATATATATAATATATATATATATATATATATATATTATTATATATTTATACTGTATATATATATATATATATATATATTTATATATATAAATATATTATATATATATATATTTTATAAATATATATTACATATATATATATATATATATATATATATATATATATGAGATCGATTATTGCTTAATTATCAATGATGTGTGACGTTCTCATCAACACAATTTGTTTAAATGTACTTTACAACATTTCTGAAAAATTTTAACATACTAATAGGGTATGAGAACTCATATTACTACAGCATATAAATGCGTTAATTTCTCTAAAAAGAAAGAAAAAAAATTCTTTTACAATTCGCAAATATGTTTAAATTCTTTCCAAATGCTTATCTAAACCGAACTTATCTTTTAGCTGTCATTTATTAATGTTGCGAATTGGTAACTTGCCATTAAATATACAAATGCTATCTGTGAAGAATTTTGAAAGTTATTTCTGTTCTATTTTCTAAGACTTCGCCTTCGCATGAAAAAAAAGAGCTGTTATATCTTTCAGTATTTTTCTGACAACATGACATTTCCTGACAAACGCAATATATTATTAGCTGATTTATAGGAAGACTTGTGATATCGGCGTTTAACCATGATTTTAAAAAACGAAATATTTATATATTAAAAAACGGTTTAGAAGATAACGGATTAAAAATTTCGAAATCCTTAAAAATATTACTGTATATTTATTGGAAATGTTTTTGTAGAAAATCTTAATTCGATGTAGAATGAAAGCTTTAAAATCTGAACAGAATTTTCAACATCGACGAAAACTTCTCTCATTTGTCAATATTAATTGTGAACTTTTTTTTGCCTTATGTAACTTAAAATACTGCTGATTTATTATTTTAGGCTTTTAAGAAAGTTCTTATTAGCTAATAACCATTTGTTATTATTCTTGTGTTTTGCAGTAGTGTTATAAAATATTTAAGTAATTTATCTTTTGCTATAGTCAATGGACTATGCTAAATATCGTATTTCCCTACTAAGAAGTTAAAATCCGTTACTGGTTCTCAAGAGAGCATGGGGAAAGTATTTAATCCCCATGATTTAAATGTGATTACAATCAAATATTTAGGGTAACCTAAGGGCCATATTCACCAAAATCAGGGTATCCAGGATCAACGATCGGATCAGGGAATCAGTAGATCAGCAATCACACGCCATTAACTGTGACTTAAACTGGTGTCATATGCACCATAAGTGGATTTCCTAATCTATAGATTAATTATTGCAAATATGTAAGCGATGTTGTGATTGGTCAATAAACAAGATTCTACGGGGATAGTTCTCATGCTAAGTTGATTTACATATTTACTCAACCAGACATAAATATCGTTTGAGGAAATTATAAATTTAGTCAAGGATCTGTAGTTTTACTGGTATTTGCTCACGAAATAAGAATGGAAGAATATAAAAGGAAGAATTTTGATGAAACCGAGGCAGAATCTCTTCTGAAAAATCTGAAAAGATCCAGTAGCGAAATACCTTGATATTAACAAAAATTTTTCAGCAAAAGATACAGCATTATTCTGTTCCAAAGGAGCTGAAATCATGTCATCTAGCTTTCGAATTAATGATTCAGCTGTATTTTTATTAAAACACTAACGCGACCGAAAGTCCACATCATCCGAACAATCCAAATCATTTATTCTTTCTGGATGCACAAATCTTTTCCTGCGGATTTCTGTTTTTTTTTCCAGCATTTGTAAAATTTCGAAACTTTGAGATCTTTTATACCTGAAAATATATCCGCCATGTTTGTTTTCAACGCAGAGTGCATGCGTAAATTGTAGTATCCGTGGATTAGGCAATTAATCCTCCAAAATTCGGGGAATCAGAAACAGGAGATTAAAACGAGCTGAAAGCAGCGGATTCTCGTTGAAGAATACGAAAATGCTGATTCGTGGTTAGATCCGAGTATTAAAATCGTGGTGAATATGGCTCTAAATCTATCTATCTATCTATCTATCTATCTATATATATATATATATATATATATATATATATATATATATATATATATATATATATATATATATATATATATATATATATATATATATATATATATATATATATAAATGAATTTGTGTCTGTCTGTGTGTACTCAATAGACTCAAAAACCATGCATCCAATCGACATGAAGATTTGTGAAATGTTTAGGTATATCCCTGGGAAGGTTTTTGTAAATTTTTAACGTTCGAAATCCATTCCTTCCCCCTTTTTCGAGCATTTTATGTCACTATTCCAAGCATTATTTTCCCCGGTTAAAAGCAAACGATTAAAGTTTTAATTTATCGCATGATAACTAAGTGAAAGAAGCGATATTTCTAGCAATGTGACGACATCCCAAGTAACTGTTTTAAACGCAGTTTTCCTCTGTTAAAAGCAGAAGATTAAAATTTTTAATTTATTACATAGTACAGGGGTGAAAATGATATTTTTCTATCACTTTGACGTCATTCCTTTCACTATCTCATTTATTCATTTCTTATTTTATATTATTTAAACATCGTCTGCGTAGTATCCATTCGATTTGACCTGGAAGTTGAGATATAAAGTGATTCACTTTCATTTCTATGAGACGCAAACTATAGCATTTTATATAAGAACTCATTTTAAATTTAATTCTTGGTTCATTTTTAAGCTACAATGAAATGTTTATCAACAATATTTTAATAACAAAAAGTAGAAATTTCAGTGACTCTCAGGGGCAAATAAAAAAAACTATCATTTTATATTGTTATCTTTATATTCATATGGTTGTTAATTTGAATGTGTGTTTCTGTTTCATACAAATAAATTTTCTTTATTTTGGACAACATTTATTACTACCAACAAAATTAGCACTGTTGTTGTCAAAATCTCTGCTTCCTATTCTACCACCTAATATGTCAAGATCTATTAAGGTTGCTACTCAACGTACAGTAGTAATACAGTTGTACAAAAACTGAATATTTTTATAATACGCTTATAAAATAAATATATAAATATGTCAATGATTCGAACTGTACTGTGACGAATTTAGATAGTTATGCACGAAAAAAAAGGTCTTTGTTTAAAAGTTATACATTAAGTTTATCGTAGCGAAGCACGGGCAAGCTTGCTAGTATTTTAATAAAATCAAATCTATATATAAACAATACATTTTCATTACACATATCAATTAGTTGTACAATACGTTTTGCATCAAATTTTACAATAAATACTGACTTTTTGTAAATGAACAAAATATGTTTGGGACAAAAAAAAGTCAAGCCTATATTTTTAAAACTTATATTGCAAAGTTTTTAAATATATTTAGTGAGCTTAATTAGGTTACATTAGGCAATATAATGTGGAAATTAGCTATAAATTTCTTTCGAAATAAAAACACTTACATATATCTTACACAGCATATTCTAATTTCTAATAATTATGCATTTATATAATAAAACATTAAGAAAAAGTTAACAAATCAGATAAAAATTATAAAGCGTAATTTGAATAAACTACTAAGAATATGATAATAATCATTAAAATAAAATATAATTAAGTTGCTTAAATTTAAAATAAAAATAATTCTGGAAGCATACACCATAGTGAACATAAGACAATACTAAACATGTGTTTTAAAACATACACAGCTTATTAATACAATCGGAACTAAAGTTATAAAATTTATATACCTTTAAACTTAAACATTCTGTATTATCTCTTTAAATTAAATTTTTGAGAGACTAAAATAAAGCATAATTTAATATCATGCAACAGCTCCCTGTAGTCTTGATACATAAAGACCACATAATATAATATGCAAATACATAAACATACATCAAAATATGTAAAATTCTAAATACTGAGGTCAAAATATTATGACTTCTAGACGATACAACATCCATTTTAGAACTAATAAAAATAAAAGAATTATTCATGATCCATAAAAATAAATTCTTACAAAAAGAGCAAACATTGACACACAATAATTTATTTTATACAATTCTACAATTATGCAATTTTAAACTCTACGCAACAGTTTTACTTACTGAAAAGTAATGAATGCTATAATCCCTGGACTTATTCTTTATGTTTTTAGACTAACCATCAAAGTAATTTAAGTTTTTGAAAAGTTTAGCTAAGTAAACTGCCAATCAAAATTAGCACTTTATTCTTTTGATATGTAATATGTACTGTTGTTTTAGAATGTATCTCACATTAGTACTTAATCAGGCAATAAAAGTATCCTCCTTCCTGAGATTGATTAAAATTAAAAGTATTATCTGTTGGGCCATCAGGCATGCGACAAGATAGGGAGACCCTGTCTTGTCCTATATAATAATGGATGTTTTATTATTATGCTCACCTGCATTCAAAATTTGTATCCTAACAATGGAAATTAAGTATTACCAATACCTGTCTATCATCTTCATTGTTTATTTTTATTATCTGACAACACGTATTCATTTTGTACAAAGTTCTTAGCTTGAAATATTAAAGAAAATTCTTTGCGGCAACTTACTTTTGATTTTTTCGGTAAAAAGTCTAAATACAACTTTGAAATCAAAGATTTTCATTCTTGTTATCATAAATCTATGTTAAAATACATTACAGTTAACCAGAAATTATTAGAAGAAATAGGCTAGAGCTCAAATTGAATATCTTAGTTATGTGCTAAATGAAAAAAAATTATCTAGTAACTCTTATCTAGTTAACATATCTAATTATCTAGTTAACATGATTTTGAGCTTTACATCCAATACATTAGTAGTCAATATTTTCATAATGGTTATTGTTTATTAATATATGAATATAAAACTATATTTGTAAAGATTAATAATATTTTTATTATAGATTTATATATTGTAGTAATTATAATTCATTTATGCTTGGGATTTAGAATATAGATTTATTGTTATAGCTCAGTTTATATGAGTAAGTCTCTAGCTTGATGTTTTCCCAATTTAAATCTTTCGTTTCATTTTTTGCATCCACTAACAGTACTAGCGGTTAGCTTCACTTACTGTTATCTTGTCTAGCTCATCTTTTTTTCTTGCATTGTGATATTTTTTAAATGAGGATTGTAATACAGAAAGACGTATTTAATGTACACTTAAGAACCAAAACATTATGACCACCTGCCAATGACGAGTTGGCCCATCTATGGCACGCAACACAGCTTCATCCCGCCTTGGCATGGATGCCACAAGTCCTCGGTAGATGGCAGGAGACAGATTGTTTTTTTCTCCGGTTTTGCTTCACCATGCGAGACAGTCTCCAAGACCTTTTTCTTTGATAGCGTGTGGACGTCCAACACCATGTCCATCTACTGCTGGTTTCACCGTCATTCATCCACTTTACATAAGCACTAACAACTGTAGATCACTAACAACTCACGAAGTCATGCAGTTTCGGAAATACTTCTTCCTTCAAGTCATTTCAATATGCCCTCTATCAAAATCGTTTAGATCAGCAGCCTTTCCCACCATACACAGAAGTAAGTGAAAGAATGATTCTTCAGACTCTCCAGCAGCAGTTAAATACACTTCCACCTGATCACGTGCCTTCCACGTCATCCAGAGGAGTTCATTACAAAATGTAGGTGTGGTCATAAAATTTTGGTTCTTGAGTGTATATATCGCATCTTCAGAAAAATGTTCTTTAGTTTAGTTTTTTAGTTTAGTTGGTTTGTGTTATTAATTATTATAAACTTTTTAAAGTCCAAATTAAATGAGACCTTTATTTACAGCAGGGATGCACAGACTTATTAAGACTAGGGGCCACTCGGGCAAATCATGAACTTATGGAGGGCCGCCAGAAATATAGGTAATTAAAGACAATAAAGAATTGATATAATGTATTAAAATTGAAAAATAAATTATTAATTTAAACTTTAAATTAATTTAAATTATTTATTAAAGTATTTCACCGGCGGGCCGCATGCGGCAAGCGGGTCTCGGTCTGTGCATCCCTGATTTACAGCTTCCATCCTATTTCCAACGGTTAAAAGAGGTAATTTTCTTACTATTCAAAGCTACCAAAGTTTTAAATAAAATAAAAACTTATCTATAAAATTCAAATAAAGTTTCTCAAAAAACCCCAAGTATTCTGTAAGCAGTTTCCAGAAACCCATTATTCTGTTAATAAATGAAAATATATTTATGCCTTGCAGAAATTCACGACACGTATAAAACAATTGTCTTTATAATAAAATCCAACCTTTTCTAATATAACCGTAATAATATTTTTGCAATCAATTTATATAACGCACATGAATGTAGAGAATAATATTACGATTTAAAAGGAGAATAAAAAAATTTCCCTTACAAAAAGGTATAATTTAATAATAAAGGGATGTACATAAAAGCAAACGTTTTGCAAATTTCATATCAAACAAACCAGAGAAAATTTTAGGTAGCATAGCAGCCTTCATTTACATACTCAAATTACCTTAATGGTTCTCATTTTTCAAATTATGTCAAAAAAATTTTAAAAGATTGTCTTAACAATTCATTTTTAAGCACAATTTATCAAAAAAGAACATGACGCGTTGCAGTAAAACATGTAATATAAAACTACTTTAAAATTTAAAAAATTCGTAATGTATGAAATAACAGTATAAAAGTGTGAAGGACATTCATTCACATCTGGGAATAATACATCTTATATCGTGCAGAATATAAAATAGTTTAACGCTTCATCCATCAGTGACAAAATTTTTAAAGAATCTTGTATTCCTTGCCGGAGTACTGTATAAGCCTCAATTAATTAGCATTTTCATTATTCATAATGGCCGTAATAAACTGAATTCAAAGAAAATAAATACATTTAAAGAAAACTGGAAGAAAACTTTCAGGTCTTTCTGGTCCACAAATGTGTAATGCATACACATATGCACGTGACTTGCATTCGAAGAAAATTAGATTTACGATCTATGGTAATACTTGTGAAGCAAAATTTTAGAATTATGTGGTGAAGATATGGGTAAGGTATATTTGAAAAAGAAAACAACAATACTATTATTTCTAAGAAGGTAATTAATATTTATGTGAACTAACATATAGCGTGTCATATGACGGGATCAGTAAAGTTTTGTGAAGCACCGTATGAGGCAGATAAAAAAATGGTTTATTTTTTGGTTAAAATTATCTGGTACAAACTCAATCTTTACTGACCATATGTTAGTCGCCAACTTTAATTTATCTTGCCGTATTACGTGATAAGATGGTCAGCAGAGATTTTAATATTGACGGTGATTATTTGGCAGTATGTTCAAAATTTAGAGAATCGATTTCAAACCGTGTGGTTTTGTTTAAAAAACAAACACATAAATGAACAAACTCTTTAATTTTCAAAGATATATAACTTAAACACCAGATATTTATTAGTCCGTGAACAAGACTCCTAGAATTTTATGAAAAGAATTTGATGATAATACCTGTGATAAAATTTTCATTGTAACACAAAATAATCGATGATTAAATTTAAAACTATAACATACGTACCTAATCTATGATTTAAGCCAAATATAAAAGAAAATTATTTACCTAACTTATAAGTTCAGTGATAAAACGTATGAAAATAATGCAGACGAATATTAAATAATTTGAAATAAGAAATGTTTAAATGATATGTTTAAAGGAATGACGGTTTAATGCTAAAAAAAAGTTATTTTCCCTATTTAGTATGTGATAAATTGATAAATTTAATTGCTTGCTATTAACTGGTGAAAATAGAGCTTGAAATAATGACAATAATGCCTGAAAAGTTGGGAGGGATGGATTTATAACGTTTTAAATACGACAGTAATTTTTGCTGTGATATGAAGCATATTTATAATAATTTATTTTAGAATCTGATAGATAGTTTACGCGCTTTAAATTTTGCTAACCCAAACTTATCAAGATCCAATATTGATGCCTGTATCCATTCCAGTTTCAACCGATTAATAAATTCGAGGATGAACGGATGGACGGGTAACTTAGGCTATTATTGTTATATAGGGGATGCTGTTTCCATAAAAATATTAGGTAAGAAGTCATGGTAGGTTTGTTTAGTAGAATTGTTTACTGTAAAGTTTATGTTAGTAATTTGCATAAATTTAGTTTTTTATTAACAGATTTTATGAAAGAGTAAAATCCCTTTGTCTTATTAAACTCAAACGAAGAAATTTAGAGTGCAGGTTTAACAAGCAAATTCAACAGACGAAAATTTACTGTAGTCCATATATTACGGTGGTTGGACGATCACACTCCATTGCTCTAGCTCCATAAACTCATGAAAAAATATATCTACTGAAGGGCGACCTGCTTTTAAATATTTCTTAAAAATTATTTTGCCATACGATAAAGGGAAAATTTTTAAGGGTTATGTGGTTAAATTTTTGAATGATAACAAATGATGACATCTTATCGATTTGGAATTTAACATGGATAACTTTCTACAGAATGAGAGGATTGCGCATATAGAGGGGCAGGAGTATTCGCTAGTATTCGGGCCTTAATCCGATTGAAAATCTTTGGGACAACCTCGGCTGTGCTGTATGTAAATGTTTTTCACATCCAGCCACTGTTAGAAATTTAGAAACCACCTTACAAGACAGATGAAGATTATTGGACGCTGCGACGGTTGATCATCTCGTATAAAGCATGATCACATGCTGTACATTTTGTAAGAAGGTGAGGGTACTCATATGCCTGTGGCGGCACAATTCTACCATTATTTCTGTTTCACTATCTTACAACAGTAAGGAAATAAACTTCATTTGTATCTACCACTATTTTAATTAACGTTTTTGTAAATATATATTTGTTATGTTTGTCTATAAAATCATTTAGCTCGGAACAAGTGTCTCTTTACTTGTTGGATGCACTCCATCCACAATTGGATCTTTCTTTTGCCGGGGCGCGATTGTGTAGAGTCGTCATGATACTGCCGACATCTCTACAGATTCTCCTTGAGGAAGCTGCTAATCCAGTTGTTCATCCTCCTTGCAGTTCATCCTTGCCATTGCTGCTTAAGCTTGACATGTTTCTGCTTTTCCGTGAACGCGCTGCCGTATCTAATCTTATCTGCCTCTGCTGATTTCTCTGATTTTGGACAATGAGTGAGGTAGAAAATGCTTCTGCTTCTCATCATTCACGAAGTACACCGTTCGTTTTCAAAGACTTGGAAACCTGCACCTTCGTTATGCTCAGAGATTACTCTCTTCGGAAAGCCTTGCAGTCTACTTATTCAGGTCCTTATCGGATTCTGCAACGTCTTGGAAAAGTCTTCGTACTTCGCATAGGCAACAAAGACGTTCGCGTGAGTGTAGACCGCATCAAACCCGCTTACGTCCTTTCAGATGACTCTCAAACTGCAGTTCCAAAACCTGTTCCAGAATCCAACATAACTACTCGCTCTGGACGACGGGTAAGATTCACAGAATTTTTTCAAGCCTAAACACTTCACTCCCCAGGGGAGTGATGTGGCGACACAAATCTACCACTATTTTTGTTTTACTATCTTACAACAGTAAGGAAAGAAATTTCATTTGTATCTACCACTATTTTAATTAAAGTTTTGTAAATATATATTTGTTAAGTTTGTCAATAAAATCAGTTATCTCCGAACAAGAGTCTCTTTACATGTTGGATGCACTCCATCCGCATACCTTATTAATTTCGGTACTTACTGTTTGTTTTGCATTGAAGCATCCTCCTTTTAATGACTAAAATTTAACGCGATGTTATAATTTAACACCGAAAATAAGTTAACACCGAATTTTATTTGGTTTTTAATCAGTACTATAAAGTAAATAGTATATGAAGTTAAAATAAAAAATAAATGCAGTAGGTTTTCTTAATGTTGACAGTTTGCCTGTAATATGAATAACACTTTTCGTGGTTGATTCTTTAAAGGCATTTTTACACATTTTCAAGAAAAAAACCTATGAAATAGTTTTCGAAATAGAACTATTCCCTGTTCATATTGTTTAACTAACTTCAAAATAATATACATTGGCCCCACAAAAGTTATTAGCTTACAGATTTATAGTGACCAAGCTTTTCCTACATGGTTGACTGATCCTGCACATATCTTTCAAATGAATAATCTTCATTCTTCAATTTCCTATTATATTCTTGAGTTCTTATTTCCGATTGCTATTGTAAAGTGCTTTTCCTTATTATTATGGAGTAGACTGATATTGCATTACTTATACATACGTTAGAGATATTTTTAAGAGACTGTTTTTTAATTTAATTTATTCTATTAAAATATACATCCTCATGTTCCAACGTCTTCCCAAATATTGCATCGATTTTAAGAGTAATAAAATTCTATGTAAATCTACCTATTCAGATTATCGATTAATAAAGAAGAATAAGTTTAAGGAAAATATTGTAAAATTGTAAATCTATAAACAACTTTTATATAAAATTTTTATTTTATTTAACGTTGGACTTTTACAAAGGATGTTCTAAGTAAATATACTTGAAAATTCAATATTTACTGTCAATATATTCATATAAATGTATATATTAAATATATAAATATTATATTTTTAATCATAAGAAATAGAATATTCTTCATGAGCACCCTTTTACATGTACAGGGGGCATTTTTATTTATATAATATCTTTTGAAATTTAGAGTAAAATTATCTTGGTGTGCTATATAGTTCCTGGAATATATTAGAAGAAAAAATAAAAGTTATAAATACACTTGCTTCGTGTATAAAATTATTAGTTAAATAGTCTGAGCTTTTTTGTACAAAAGTTTTCTCACCTTCCTTCTCTCAAAATTAATACCTGATAGATTTTATGGATTTTAGAAAGTGTTTATATAGAGAAAGCATTTTCTAAAGGTAAAGTAATAAAAAGGGTAAAATAAACTGCGATAACAGGTAAAATCTTTGGCAGTCCTTGCGCAAAGATCCAAATTATTTCTCCACCACCGATTAAAATAAATCAGAAAAGTTTAATTTTATTTTTATTATTACTTATATTTGTAACTGTATTTTTTAATATTACTATGTACTTAAAATGTTTGAGATTTATTATCACTGGTTGATATAAAAGCATATATAGCATGCAAAGTGTGAATCACTATTATGAACAGCTACAATTTTTTAATTAAAATAAAAGTCATGTTTCATAAAAGTATGAATTTAAAAGCAACTATAAAAATATTTAAACTACTGTCTGGAAAGTTACACGGAATTTTTTATCTAATATCATTTGGTTATTTTTTAGTCCTTCTTAATTAATTTTATTCAGAGTTATTGCAAGAGAAATTGATATTCAAAACAAAGTCTGAACTTTTTATCTAATTCTTGCTTCATGTATAAGGCCAGAATTATTTCATATTTCCGCATCAGAGACAAAAATTCAGAATATTCTTTCTTGATTAATAATTTATGGATTCATAAATATTTACTCGTGTTTAGCCCAGAATAATGAATTCCGAGGTTGAACATCTGTTTCCTTAAGAACTTCTGAATTTAAATATTTGTTATGTAATTAGTTTCAAGCATGAAAGAGCAAGAATATTATATGACTATTTGTTAGGAATATTATTGCGTTACACTCACATTACGATCTACCTATACATTCGCAGTTGCATTTGACCCATAAACAGAATATATTGGCAGCGAAAAGTCTTGCATAACGTGTTTAAAAGAAAATAATCATAGGGTTATCATTGTTGCAATATTTTGGGAGAGGCAACATATTTTTAATATCTATCAGAAATTCATAATATGATCTTCAGTTACAGAGTAGTTTTCGACACTTAAAATCATCATTATAACAGCTATTTGTAAGATTCATTAAAAAATAAAACTATCTTTTAAGTTTATAATAAATTTTTAGTGCAGTGTATAATAAACTTTTACTAACTCTTCTATAGAAACTAGCATATAGCCCATCATATGACGGGATTAGTAAAATTTTTAATATTCCAGAACTCTTAAGTACCCAATGAGGCAGGTAAAAAATGGTTTGTTTTTTGGCTGAGAACTATCTGGTTCACTCTCAATAATTTATCGTCATACTCCTCTAGAGTCTCCCGATCCTGTAATGCAGTTTAGAATCACATTGAATTCATTTAGTCAAACCGTGTGGTTATGTATAATAAACAAACACACAAAAGAACAAATTTCTTAATTTCCAAATATATATAAATTAAAAGTTAGATATTTATTAGTCCGTAAAAGAGACCCCTAGACTTATATGAAAAAAAATTTATTGTTAATACCGATGGTAAAAGTTTCATTGCGACAAAAATAATCGATGATTAAATTTAAAATTATCACGTATGTACCTAATCTATTATTGAAGCCAAATATAAAAGAAAATCATTGACGCAATATCTAAGTTCAGTGATAAAAGAAATTAAAGTAGTGTAGACGATATTTAAATAGTTTAAAATAGGAAATGATTAAATGAGATGTTTAAAGGAATGACGTCACAATGCTAGAAAAGATCGTTATTTTTTCCTCTTTATGTGATAAATAGATAAATTTAATCGCATGCTCTTAACCGGGGAAAATAGGGCTTGAAATAATGGCATTAAACTCTCGAAAAGGAGGGAAGGGTTGGATTTCGAACGTTTTAAAGACGACAGTATTTTTTGCTGTGATATGAAACATATTTATACAAATTTATTTTAGAATCGGATCGATAGTTTAGGAGAAGATAAACTTTATTCGTTTTGAATGGATGCCTCTATCCATTCCAGGTCCAACCGCTTCATAAATTGTAGGACAGACGTACAGATAACGTAGGCTATTATTATATAGGGTATATGTAAGTTCAGTGATAAAACGTATGAAAATAATGCACGCGATATTTGAATAATTTTAAATAAGAAATGATTATATGAGATGGTTAAAGGAATGACGTCATAATGCTAGAAAAATTGTAATTTTTACCTACTTATTATGTGGATAAATTGATAAATTTAATCGCCTGCCCTTAGCCGGGGAATCCATTCCAGGTCCAACCGCTTCATAAATTCGTGGACAGATAACTTAGGCTATTATTATATAGGGGATTAATTAGTTTTATCATTTCAAACAGTATATGTTTATAACATACAAATACACTAGATAAAAATGAAATTTAGTGTAACCATAAAATAAATTTCGAAAAACGCACATTAGAAACTAAATTTTTACATCAAAATGAAGTGAATATGTTTTTTATTTCGTTAATGAAAATCATAAATACATGATAATTAAAAATTTTAAAATATAAAACCATGAGAAATTAAATATTTGAAACACAATTAGCATTTATATATATATATATATATATATATATATATATATATATATATAACACTCATATCATTATTACTGTACACAAGGAAACTGATAATTCGCTACTGGGTCATGATTTTAATTTATTTTTATTTCTGACATTTATTTTATAATATGTTGTGACGACATCAATGTTATCGGTTGAAGAGGTAGCTTGAAGAAGGATCACAGTCAAGATAAAATTGAAAATTACTTTTATTCTTTCTAGAGTAAATACTGTTATATATACAATGGGATTCTAATTCTCCCCAAAACAAGTAGGAATGTAGAGGATTTTCGGCTGGCACTGAATTGACACGACGATCACAGTCCGTAAAACAATCGGTAAATAATCTCACAAATGAGGAAACTCTTCCAGGGTGCAATGCAACCCAATCTATCCCCCGTTCGGTATTCGAGACCTTGCCGGTCAGTTATGGTCCCGCCAACCATTTTTTGGTGGGGTACGATTCCAGTTAAACGAGAACTCCAGCAAAGGTAACAGCTTGTTTTTTAGTTGAATTCTCATTCGCTAGCTGTCCCTATTCCGGAATTTCCGAGGATTCATTAACGTGACTGATCACTGGGTTAACGCCTATTCAATCCAACTGTCAACATCCCAGATTCTGCTACGGAACGCTATTGTAAACTGGTCAACAAATGGGATTTCCGATCAGCTGATTTGGCGCTTGCTCTGAACAAAGGGGAGTCTTCACAATGTTACAAATTTATTGGGTTATATATCAATTAGTATTTATAAAGTTAGACCTTTATTAGGGGTTAAGAATAAATTAATTCTAAATAAAGTGGAATTTATTTTATATGAAATCTAAAATAAGGTTGTTATAATGAAAGTTTTTTCAGATGAAATGGTACTATGTAGCCTTAATTATTAATTATTAAATAAAATTATATTAGATAAAAATTATAAAATAAAAATTTATAAAGTAAGATATTATAAAATAAAAATGTACTAAGTATTAAATTATAAAAAAAACATTCTAGTGGTTAAAAATGAATTCTAGTTTAAAAACACCTAGTCGAATAGTAGTTTTATCGATAATTTACATTAAAAAATCAGCGTATGCCTAGTAGAGAATTTTGTCAAATCCAGTAAAATTGATCAGATTTAAACAAGTAAATAAGAGGAAAAAATATTGAGTAAAAGACAATATAAAAATTGAGGCTTTATATTTATCATAAAAAATTTTGCAATTTATTACTAAGGAAAAATGGTTAAAACAGAAGCAATGTAAGGGAAAAACACTTAATTTAACAAAAGTATAATTTTATCTAATAAGTGGCATCTAAGTCACAAATTACACTTGCAAGATTTAAACAATAAAAATACATGGATTAAAATAAAAAGTACTAAAGTACTTGTAATAAAGTTTATCTAATTTATTTTGCATTATTACTATTGCTCACAAAAGTAGGGTAAAAAACAAAATAAAAATTGTCACTAAATAATTATCATTCTAAATTTTAAAACTTTTGAAAGAAAAAGGTGGTTAAAGCTGAAGTTAACTGACAACCTTCAACCATTAGGAAATGATATCTACTTCATTATTTAAGCTCGCATTATTTAAAAAATAAAATGATATGAAATGGAATTAAAACGCACCAAAATATTACGCTCGCTACTATCGTTAAACTTCTCATGCGTTTTGTACTAGAATACGAAACTAAAATCTATACATTTTACTAAAAATATATAGATTTTAACAATATTTAAAAAATAAAAATATTTAAAATGGAATTAAAACTCACCAAGATATTAAAGTAATTGTTATTTTGTTTGAACTACTATCGCTCGCAAAAATAGTCTGAACTGTTGTACACCTCCTGCGTTTTGTACTAGAATACGAAACTAAAATCTATATATTTTACTAAAAATATAGTAAGGAAGATGACAAAAATATGTGTACTAAATGTTTAAAATATTTCTCTTTATATTATACAAATACATACAAAAAAATTAACAAACATAAATAGGTTTCCCCTATTAAATGTATTTTTGACTATGATATTGGTAAATAGGGTAAAGAAATATTACTATACTTTCTCTAGGGTAAATATTGATTTAGAGTACTCCCATTGTAGAAAATGTAATTCTTCATTATACTTAAATAATAAATTTTTAAATAAATGTCTTAATATGTTATTTAATACATTATAATTAGTTATAGTCGACCGATAAAAATTTTTAAATGTTCCAAATTATAATTAATAAGGTATTCAAAACCCCGAAATATGTTTTAAATTTTTAAGCACATTGCCTTTTATCCGGTAATTCGTTTAGATTAATGATTACTGAATTTCCCTAATTTAGTCATACATTTCTCCGACATAATTTAACAAGCTATTTAAATTCCCATATTTTTCATTTGTTTTTTTTTAGTTTACTTCAGCTTTTCTAACAATTATATGCAGTAGTCTAATCAGAATTTTAATAAGTTTGTATTTTGTGTAATAACGGTTGAAATACATTCATTTATTTAAGTTGATTTTGTGTTTCAAAAGCTGCAATTACTTTTTTTATGATATTTTTAGTAATATGATTATTTATAAAGATGAAAAAGATTCTTACACATCAATAAATGTTTTTGAGGGAAAGTCAACTGAAAACCATTTCAAACAATATTATTCATTTTTTTCAAATTTTACAATTATTTTAATTTTTCAGTTATAATAAAACTAATTAAGCAAAATATAAAAAAATTAGATTCGTTTATATACAAAATAATTGTCAGATAAAATCGGATAACTATCTTTATGACGTAAAATATCTGCTTAAATTGAAAAATATAGAACTTATAATGTTCAAGTTACTACGTTAAAGATTTGAAATTTTTTATCAAACATGTACTTATTTTCAGGCATATTAATCCCAAATAAAAAACAGTTAGTAGTAATAAACTTTCCAACATTGAAAGTCCCACTATGGAAATTAATTCAAGACATTTAGTTAGATTAATTGCTTATAATAAAAGCCATTTTACAAGTAAATACATTGTACTCGTGGAATAATTCTATTTTCAATGAATCCGGGAGGTATTGCGCATTTGTACGTTTGAAAGCCCATTTATTTATTTATTTATTTTTGCATGATACAAACGTATTACCCATTAAATTTACAAGACAAGTACTATTCTTAACTGACTTTGAATTAGTATAGCCCATATTTTATTTATTTATTTATTTATTTATTTTTGCATGATACAAACGTATTGCCCATTAAATTTATAAGAGAAGTACTAATTTATCTGACTTTGAATTAGTATAGCACATCTTAATTAGTATAGTTACAAGTCATTTCTGCTTAAATTTCATGATTTTATTGTACGCTATTTCAGAAACTGATCGATTAATACGTGTGATAATTTATCCTCTAATTTACGTTTTTCGAAAAAGTCTCTCAAAGTTAATATGTATACTTTCTAATAATATTTGTTAGTATATACTATCAATATATTATTTTATATATACATATAACAATATATAATATATATATATATATATATATATATATATATATATATATATATATATATATATATATATATATATATATATATATATATATATATATATATATATATATATATATATATATATATATATATATATATATATATATATATATATATATATATATATATATATATATATATATATATATATATATATATATATATATATATATATATATATATATATCCCTAATAACTAAAATGCACGGTAAAAGTTTATATATCTGTCTAATGTACAATAAAATGTTAAAGTAATATAATTTTAAAAATTGTCACAAACTTATACCACATATAATATAAAATTATGATTGGATATCATGGCAGTGATATATCAGTGTTCATACAAGGATCAAATCGTTTTTAAAATAACAACTTAGCCCTATTCTGAGTGCATTCGAAGACAGTTTTGATGAAAAGGTTTCCATCCAGTAGGTTTTATAACGGTATGCTTACAATGGTCGCAATTATTGTATGAATTAAAAACGTGAAAACCCTATTGAGATGAGACTGACTGATCGTCTAGGCCAGCCACACGTAGAAGTGGAGTACTAGTGAGAAAATACAAAATTGAAAAAAAAAACTAATTCCTCCTGATAAATTTTGTTTATTTTGAATATAAATAAAGGTGTGAATAGGATATAAAATGCTAATTAGGCCATTATGCCAAAGGGACTGCACTAGTTCAAAGATATGCCAAACATGGCGTCTTGGTGTTAAAAAAAAAAAGAAAAATAGCGTAAGAACTGGTTGAGAAGATATTAAGCCCCACACTCCTTCTTCCTTGCTCTCTCTCTGAGGGGGCCTGCAGATCTCCCGAAAAAGTTCGTTGGACAGCGTTGCCTGGACCAAAGATGACTACTCCGCGGTTAGCAATCAATCCCTCTTGACCAGTGGGGTCGAAGGAGGGTCACTCACTTTGCTTTCGCCTCTAGGTCAGTTTCTGTAACTGTCAGTATTCTGTCAGTTTTTGAACTGTAACTGCTTGTTACAAACCCAATCACCCCATCATATTAATTCGTTCAGAAATCTTACCCGTTGTCTAGTGAAATTATTTAGCACATTCTAAAAGCATTATAAAATATTTAAACAAAATATTTACCACTTATATAATATAAAACCCTACACATTTTAAATGTCTAAATATTTTTATATTTAAGAGATACATTTTTTAAAAAACCGAAGAACGTATTCCAGACAACATTTCACGTTCGTTCTATGTTACTGTTCTCAGATATAATTTGTTTCTTAAGTATTTTTACAATTATTTGACTCAAAATGTAACATTTTGAAAAACCATAACAAGCTATTTTTACATATTTCTAGAATTGAAGAAAATGCCATTCCGAAGCTATTATTTGTTAATAGCAAAATATTGTTTGATAAGTGTTTTATCCTTAAGTTTAAAAGAAAATTCCATTAGAGCTGATTAGTTCTGGGATTTAAAACTCATTACATTTCAAGTACTTTTTTAAGTGATAATGTTAAGTGATAACATATGCTTAATATGTATAGTTTCATTAAAAATGCATCTAAAAGTTGTTACTAGTTATTGTTTTAGTAAAAATAATCAAAAACATTTTCATGTAACTTTAAGTATTTCCTGTAAACAAAGTATTATCATTTAAAGTGCATTATTATATACATTTGTTATTTAGTTAAAAAATAAATCGCATTGGATTAGACTTGGGAAAAAACAATATTTTATCTCATTTTTTTTAAGAATTTGTAGTAAAAATGAATTGAAAAATTCCCAGCAGAATTTGGATTACACAGAATTTTTTTTATCCTGATAACTAGTTGTAACTTGTAGTTAAATTGTGTAATAGCTGACGTTTACAATCTAGCTTATCCACGCGTTACTGTAAAGCTAATACTACAAGTTTGCGATTGTTCTGAGGATATTTTTTCAATTAAAACAAGAGGCATGATAGCATTAGATTAACTTTTACGACAAAGCAGTTATAGTCTTCACCTGTCGGGCTAGAGGGCGTGAGTTTAAATATCGTGTAAGATTTGGTGATTAAACAAAGGAGAACTAATCTTAAAATCGTTAAGTGATAGTAGACAGGAAAATCCAGTTAAAGACATGGTCTCTTAGAAAATATTTACTTAAACAAAAAGGAATAAATAATACGTTATTTGATGTATTTTCAAAGCGTGAATTTCTGCTCACGCTGTAATACTTGCTGTAATTTTAAATTTGGGATTTGGTTTACAGTTTGAAATTAATTTTTTTCATTCAATTTACAAGTAAAAATATTTATACAGTAATGTTAGCTACCGATGCTATTCATATAATATTCTTGAAAATAAAAATCGTAAGAATGTTGGATTTCAAGACAAGGGAGTGAAGCTAAAAAATCGAGGTTTAAAGTGCTGGCATTTTTAAATATGCATTTTTAGATATTCTTAATAGACATAATATCTTTATATAAGCATTTTCTGTCGTAGTAATATTTATCAATTGATAAACTTGCTATGTTTTAACGATGCTGTTTATACTACTGAAATGTTACAAGAAATTAGGAAGAAGAAAAGAGTAAAGGTTTATAATATTTTCCCCTTTACTTTATTGGTTGTAAAGCTTTTTAAAAATAACAGTTGTTTACGACTTTAAATCTAGAAATTGTCTTGAATTATCTAAACTTTGAGTGTAGAAAGTCAACTCAATTTAGTTTATAGCCAGCTATTTCTAACGCAAGTTAGATTGTTAGATTACTATTACTTATTATATTCTTTCATAATTTCACTTTCAGAATACCGCATTGATTAAACTACTTTTTTTGCTGGCAACCAATAAAATAAAAAAAATAAATTAAAAGGTTATGAAACATTACAATGAAATTTTGTATATTTATATAATACTGTCAGAGATAGAGAATCACTTAATATCATAAATTAATTCTTTTATTAATTCCATTTATTATTTTTATTCATTTTACTTTGATAATTTTAAATATTTTTAAATAATTCTTACTTTAGTATTTTATGCAAGTAAAATATTCTGCAATGAAGTTTTAAAGTTATTTTGATGGGAATTTTAACTTACTAATGCAAAAGCAAAATTTAAAGTATAATACTAAGAGTGTTTACTTTTATGAAGCACTTTAAACTAAGAATTAATAACTCATAAAATTATGAAATTTAAGAAGGACTTTATGCAACAGTATATCAAATAAATTTACTTTCTTTATCTAACTCAAAACTGCAAGAGATATGCTGACCTTTATCTGTGAATCGTGATAACGAACATCTGTAGCATGAACAAAAATTAATGTATTTTTCACTGTGAGTTTTAAAAATGATATTTTTGATTGTTATTGTCCTGCATCACTGCAATTAACACAACTATCTAATCAAATCGCAATCAAGTGAAGATAAGCATTTAAATTTGATAAAGCTTTTGTGATTTAGTGTGGGAAAATTAGAAAAATTCACTAAATAGATTTATTATCTCATTTGCTGTTTATTTCTTGGTGTAAAATACTTCATGCTCAAAGTTCAGATTCCAGCCATCGTCACTCTCAACGCCAAGTCACTTTCAGCTTATTCGTCTCATGTAGCCTCCAAACTCTGGCGAATTATTCACCACTTCCTGATAGTGAACTTGAACAATAGTTCACGGGTTGCATCCACACGCTGGGCCACTAAATGAGCTGTGTTCTTGGATTCGTCCATAGGGTATACTGTGCACTTTACTTGCGCATCTGGTTACATTTGATCTTTTGAGAAAAAACTCCTCCAAAGCCATCGTCCGCCAGGGCTATTTTATCGCCTGCCAACATCGACCACTATAAGCCATATCCCCTCCAGACGGTGGTGATGGTTTGCAATGGACCATAGTGTGGAGAGTAATTTATGATAGCTTATTATATGGAGTTGGATTTATCGTAGTCCAGTGACGTCAAGTCCAATTCTAGGAACAGCATATTTTTCTCCAAAGTGTTTGCAGATGCTGACTTCTTTTCATTGTCCAATAAGCACCCTCTTTCTGGACATCTTAATCATAAAGTAAGATGTCCTACTTTAGTTATTGCTTTGCGAAATTTTTCTGTATTTCAATAGATCTGGTTCAATTGCTCTATGGAGACAGTTCTTGCTTCTATGATTTTAATTTTCGTTCAAAGGTTAAATGACTGGCTGCTCACTTATATATAGAAGGTATATGATTACTACAAAAATATATTTTGAATAAATACTACTTTAAAAAGTAGGCGAGCATTACAAGTCGATTTCAAAAAAAGATAATTTTAATTTCTTTTAGTCATGATAACTTTTAAGTACTATAATCTAAAGTATTAACAATAAATACATAATTTTTGTGTATAGGAGAAACACTTCTTGACCAAACATTTTAAATTTTCCATTTCCAACTTTAAAAATGTGTTTTTCAGATAAAAGTATTCAAAAATTGCTTGAAACATTTTTAATCCGAGGTTTTTAAAATACAAAGGTTCAAAAATATTGATTTTAATTTGCATGCAATAAGTAAATAATTATAATTAAATTTTTGTTTTATATCAACAGAAAATATAGTAGTTCAGTTTATCTACTATGGTGAGCCAACTATCTCCCAAATCGCCTTTTACTGCGATT